>JAEIFJ010001059.1:0-70157 GCA_018903435.1 Leucophenga varia
TGCAAAAACCTGATCCATAGCACTGTGCGGCGTCAAGAAATTGTTCCATGAGTATGTATGTTCATATTTTAATAAGTGTTTGTATGTAAGTACGTATGAATGAATGTATGTATGTTCGTTTGTATGAATGTGTGTAAGTTTATGAAAACATTTTTTAATATTATTATTTAATATATTTTATGTTGCCTCTCCCTATGATTGTTCTGTGTCAAAAATTAAACAATCCATATTTTTTGTTTGTTTTTAATCAGATAATATTTAATGGTGCCGTCAAGCCCCTGAAGTTTCCCATGTTTTTTACATGGGAAAAATTCGCTTTTTTGGTATATTGAACCTGCAAAATTATTTTTTTAACTGGATAAAAATGTTTCTACTCATAAATGGCCATAGAAGAACATGCAATCATTTATTATTTCATTTTTAAATATTAACTTTTTTTACAGAATAGCAAAAAATAATTCAAAAACAAAAAAATAATAAGAAAACGGAAAACAATACTTTTTATTTTTTTTCATAGTAAATGTAAAAAAATTTTTTTTTTTAATTAAATAATAAATGATTAAATATCGTTCTATGACCATTTATGCAGAAAAGGTCCGTTTGGACCCAGCGGACCTGGATCAAGGTCACTTCAAGGTCAAAGTGAGAAAAAGCAACTTAAACCAAAAAACAACTATATTATTAGGTTTTTGGGGTCGCTGAATCCGAATCCGAAGTCCGTTTGACCCTAACGGGTCCAGGTCAAGGTCATGTCAAGGTCAAAGTGAGAAAAAGCCCGTTTAAACTGAGAAAACCATCATAATCCGAAGTCCGTTTGACCCCAACTAGTCCGGATAAAGGTATTTTCAAGGTCATACTGTGAAAAAGCCATTTAATGTAAGAACACTACCATATTTTATAGTTTTTGGGATCGCTGAATTTGAATCGGAAGTCCGTTGGACCGGTGTATTAATTTTTAGATTCTTGCTTGCTACTGTAACGTGTTCTTTTTTCCTCAAATGATCGAAGCAATGGTCTGCGCTTTCTCTTTGTTTGTGCTCTATCCCGCTTTAGTGTCCAACATTAGTCTGCCATCATGTTTTCATCCCATCGTCCCTGATATCGAGTTTCCATCACTTTTATATCTTGGTGGAAGCGTTCGCCATGCTCTTCACTAAAATCTCCAAGATTCTCTGGAAATTTATCTAAGTGTGAGTGCAAAAAGTGAAGTTTTAAGTACATCAAGCATTCTAGATCTTTAAAATTTTTAACCATTTTAGCAACAATTTTTTTATATTTTGGACTTTTTCTATTCCCTAAAAATTGTTCTGTTACGACTTTAAAACTAAGTCAAGCCGCTTTCTCAAGCTTATTTATAGTACTTATGAATTTTGTATCTCTAAACAACTTGCGAATCTGTGGTCCATCAAATACGCCTGCTTTTATTTTTGCCTCAGAGAGTTTTGGGAATTTTGTTTCGAGATATTGAAAACACTTACCTTGTTTATCCAGTGCTTTTACGAATTGTTTTATAAGACCAATCTTTAAGTGTAAAGGAGGGATAAGAACTTTCGATGGATCTACCAAGGACTTGTGAATGACGTTGAGAGATCCAGGAGTCATAGATGATCTTACGGGCCATTCTTTTTTCTTGTAGTGCTGTAATCGATCTCGACTATCCCACAAACACAAATAGCAAGGATGTTTCGTAAATCCTGACTGTTGTCCAAGTAACAAAGTTATTATTTTTAAATCTCCACGTATCTGCCATAAATGCTTCTCGTATTGTATTTTTTGTAAAAGCAGTAGCAGGTTGTCATATTTTTCTTGCATGACAGTTGAGTGAGCTATTGGGACTGGAGCATAAACGTTCGTGTTATGAAGTAAGACTGCCTTGATACTTTGTTTAGAGGCATCAATAAAAAGTCTCCAATCACTAGCATTATATGAATTCGGTTTCAACTGATTTATAAGACCTTGGACATCGGTGCAAAATACTAATGCTATATTCTTCTCCATAACAAAGAACTTTCGAAAGTTTAAGTCTCGTTTTCGATAGAAAGAAACTGAAGTTTCAGGTTCTAAGAGGTTTTTCTGTTTTAAGAATGAAGCCAAGAGCTCAGAACCATCTTTTGGTAAACCCAGGTCTCTAACAAGGTCGTTTAACTCAGACTGTGACACCAATGATGACAGTGCAGATGTTTTGTTGTTTGGTGTGAATTCGCCATCACTATTATTGTCAACAATTTCTGATTCATTTTGCTCAACTAAAACGGGAGTCGTTATTGATAAAGCATCTTTATATACTATTTTCTTTTTACTTTTAACAGTAATGCCTTTTATTTTGTTCAAACAAAAGTAGCATTCCTCCGCACAACTCGGTTCAGTCCAAATCGTTGGAACAGAGAATTTAGTTCTTGTTTTCTTCTTCTCCTTCTTCCAGCCAAATAACATCTTCTTGCAAGAGTTACAGATTACATGAGGAACCCAGCTACTAATCTGGTCTATCTTTAACTTAAAAATATCCTCATACAAGTTGCAAATTTCTTCATCAATGGGTTTGCACAAAGATTCAACTTCAAACTTTGAGCAAATATAACAAAAAATGTCATGTTTCTCATGACAATCATGTGATTGCGAACCCGTTTCAGAATTCTACATTAGCCAAGTCACCAATTAATGTAGCACTGCGGTTGCCTGATGACGACGACTGCGGGCCCGCTTTCTCACCCCTGACTAGTAGACGATACTAGGATTTCGGGTCCCCTGCATCGTAACACCAATCCTAGCTGTGTCTGCCATGACGGCATGCAAGCCGTAATCCAAAGACTTCGCCGGATTCCGACGCAAAATCATAGGCAATGATTTTAAATTGCTGTTTTCTCACCTTGACCTTTAAATGATTTTTGGCCTGGCCACGTTGGAGCTAAACGGACTTCGGATTCGAATTCAGCGACCTAAAAACTATAAAATATGGTGGTTTTCTCATATTAAATGGCTTTTTCACAGTTTGACCTTGAAAAGACCTTTATCCAGACTATTTGGGGTCAAACGGACTTCGGATTCGGATTCAGCGACCCCAAAAACCTAAAATATGATGCTTTTCTCAGTTTAAACGGCCTTTTTCTCACTTTGACCTTGACATGACCTTGACCTGGACCCGTTAGGGTCAAACGGACTTCGGATTCGGACTCAGCGACCCCAAAAACCTAATAATATAGTTGTTTTTTGGCTTAAGTTGCTTTTTCTCACTTTGACCTTGAAATGACCTTGATCCAGGTCCGCTGGGTCCAAACGGACCTCGGATTCGGAATCAGCGGGTCAAAATACCATAGGATATAAGTGTCTCATACCGGGGCCCGAAAATATTTTTTTTTTTTTTGTGTGGCTGTGTTAAGATATTGATAGTATTGGGGAGGTTTCAGTCTTTTGTTGAGGTAAATTAACCGTTTTAATGGATTTACACCCTATACCCAAATGTCCAAAGGGTATATTAAGTGTATGCGAATGTATGTAACAGACAGAAGGAGGCTTGATAGACCTAGGCTAATATATCGTATATATATATATATTCTTGATCAGCATCAGAAGGGGAGTCTAAATTAGGTGCTTATATCTATCCCCTGAAATTAAAGCTCTTTGCTTTTATGCATTCTTGAACTCTGCGTTCAAGTACAAATAAGTTTATGAATAATTTCAATTGAAATATTTTCCCATTCTTTTTGCAACATTATCTTCAAATCCCAGATTTTTTGGGCTTTCGTTTTGCGACTTTGCCGCCCTGCACTTTTAACAGATTTTCAATGATGTTGAGATCAGGACAACAAGCTGGCCATCCCAAAATATTGACATTATGGTCATGTAACCAACTCTGTGTCACTCTGCTCGTATGCGGACGAGCATTATTCTGCAGGAATGGTGCACCACGTAAGGGCATATCATTTTCCATTTTTCGTCTTGTCATTCCAAAAAATTCGGTCCAAAACTGTAATCTGTCTCCACCTTGTTGGCTTTGTGGATAAACGCACGGACGATACTTTGTCGTTTGGTCTGAGTTCTTATTGGAGAAAGGAACCTTCCTTCCAATCGGTAACAGACCAATTTCTCCGAGCTCTACACCAATCTAGTCGTATTTTGGCATGTTTTCTGGTGAGGAATGGCTTTTTTGTTGCAATTGCATAAAAGTTTTCGAATATGACTAGCGGACACGGACACTTCCGTTTTGTACTGTAATTTCTGAAAAAGTTTTTCGCTGCTTTCTTTTTTTACCAGCCTTTGCAGCGCTTTTTTTACGAGTGGGATAACATTTGCCCTAAATTCGGATCGATTTCTATGGACTACAGAGCTTGTTTCCTTGTACCTCTCTTTTTGCTTGGTGAACGCATGTTTTACTGATTTTAAGTCGCTCTGCTAAAGTCCGTTCACTTAAATGTTATTTGCAGAGTACTACCACATTTAATGAACGTTATTCGATTAAAATGTATTATAACAATTGAATAAACAATCCAACCTGCCACAAAATCTGAGTATAAGTTGCTTTTTTTGCCCATGACCAATTCATCACAATGAAACCAATCTCAGTAATGCACCTGCTAAAAAATTTAAATATCACGACTGAATAGTGGCATCGACTAACGATCAACCTCGACGCTTATTTATTACGGGCAATTGTCTTTACTATACGGCATCACAAATTTTACTCAAATTCATGAGAAGTCCGGGAAAATCACTTTTTAAAGTTGGGCAGTTACTAATACTGCCAAATGGTCTTAAACTTGTGCGCACCTAATTTTGCAAACAATTTGAACATTTTTTGTAAATACAATTATTTAATTGCCTTTGAATACCTTTTTTTTTTGTTTAAGTTAACAACAGGAACACTTAAGACGGTGAAAATGTACTATAAGAATGTCTGAATCGGACTAGAAGCGTGAAGTTATGCTCGTAGAGTAATAGGTAAAATCAGACAAATTTATTTATTCATTTATATTATATAAATTTTCTTATACCCGCCACACAAAGTGTGAAGGGTATATTCAGTTTGTCTGAAAGTTTGTAACGCATTAAAGGAGGCATCGTAGACCCTATAAAGCATCGTAGACCCGTCTGTCTCTCCGTCTGTCTGTCTGTCCGTCCGTCCGTCTGTCTGTTTGTTTCATCGCAGTTTATTCGATCAGTTTAAAAGATATTAAGCTGAAGTTCAAAATTTAAGCTTTTCTCAACAAGTATGAAAATTAAAGTGCCACGCCTATTTTTAGGTACAGCCCCATACAAAATTACCGTTTTTTCGATTTTTTGTTTGAAGATATATTTTATTCATGAATGTTTTCACTCCGAATTGTGTAAAAAGACTTCTAAAGTCATCCATTTTTAGGTATGAGCCCCATACGAACTTTCTACGGTTTTAAAATTTTTGTATGAAAAAAGATGATCCTTATAATATCATTAGAGTAAAGATAGAATTATATTAGAAGAGTTTTTACCCAATTTAAAGTGAATACATTCATAAATAATAGAAATTTTCACACGAAAATTACAAATTGGCCGGGAAGTTCATATGGGGCCTGAACCTTAAAATGGGCGTGGCATTTCATACTTGAATTAGTCGTTAGAAAGAAAAGCGTAAGTTCTGAATTTCAGCTTCATATCTTTTAAACTGACGAAATAAACTGCGAAGAAACAAACAGACAGACGGGCGGACGGACGGATGGACATGGCTAGATCGATTCGTCTCGTCGAGCTGATCAAGAATATATATGTATATTTTATAGGGTCTACGATGGCTTCTTTAATGCGTTACAAACTTTCCGACAAACTGATAACACCTGTTTCAAACTAGGTTTTTTGGGTAGAAAAAGAATTAGTTCAAATTTTTCACTAATTTTCAAAAAGATTGTCGCACCTGTCGAATACATGTATGTTCTATATTTCTCTCAAATCGATTAAATGATATCATGAAAAATTAAAAAGAAATAAATCAATTGTAAGATTTTAGTCATAAATTGTCTATTTAGAAATTTACTTACAGCACTTGTAAATTCTCAAGCATTTTGAAGACATTTGCGTTGAATGTTTCGATCCGATTTCCTCGCAAGTCACTGCAAAACGAAATCAATAAAATGTAAAATTTTTAAGTACAAAAATATAAAAACAAGAAAAAAGTTAACTTCGGTTGGACCGAAGCTTATACCTGTTACACATCATTTGACGTCGATAGATCTTCGTGGGCAGCATTTGTATTAAATTTCATTTAAAAATACTAAACAAATTAAAAAATTTTTAAAAATTTAAAAAATTCGCGGACCGATTTGGACCCATTTCAAACTGAAGATTTGGCATGGTATAAGAAACATTTGAACCAAATTTGAAGCCATTCGCTTTATAAATACATTTTTTTCTTATAAGAACTTGACAAAATGTTGTACTTTTGTATGGGAGCAATACCTAAAAGTGGGCGTGGCACATCAATACAATTATGATTGCAATACAAAAAAAAAAAAAGAAAGAACGCTGAAGTCGAGTATGCTCGACTGCAAGATACCCTGTACCCAATCTTTATGAACCTTAAGATCGGTTCTATTTTACTACCATACCTCATTAAATTGAATTTTCAATCAAAAACGTAAAAATCGAGTATATCTTTGTATGGAGGCTATACCTAAAATTTTGTTGGATCTACCCATATTGGTCTAGTTCATTGAGACTATCATAGACATAATTTATACTAAATTTGAACTTTATAGAATAGAAAACAATGACGTTTTTATGCAAATCCCGAAATTTGGGGTACATTTGTATGGGGGCTATACCTAAAATTTGATTGCTCCTACCCATATTGCGATATTTTATTGCGATATTTTATTTTGGAGTGCATTTGTATGGGGGGTGCCCCTTAAAATGGGTCTAGAGAAAAACCGATTTTAAGTGAACACTTGGCGCCTCAGGAGAGCTTTCAGTTTTCAAATATGGTAGCCCTATCTTTTATAGTCTCCGAGATAATCTCTCTCATACGGCAGACAGCAGGACGGACAGACAAACGGAAAGACAGACAGACATAGCTAGTCTGACTCCCCTTCCAATGCTGATCAAGAATATATATACTTTGTAGGGTCTATCTTGCCTCCTTCTGTCTGTTACATACATTCGCACAAACTTAATATACCCTTTTTCCCTTTGGGTACAGGGTATAACAAGGAAAAACCGTTAACTTCTGGGCTTAGTTTATTTTTGATTATCAGTGGCTTAGGTAAAATTGGGAGAAGGAATGGCTTGGAGTCAGTAGTCCGATACAAACAAAGTTTAGACGGAATAATAAATAATTTCTTGAAAAAAAATTAGTAAATGAGTGTTGACTTTGTTTGGGGACTTTATGATATAGTGGGCTGATCCTTTTTCGCAATTAGAAGTAAATACATTCATAAATAATAACTATTTTCACACAAAAATTACAAAATGGCCGGAAAGTTCATATGGTGCCTAAGGCGTGGCACCTTAGTTTTGACATTGGAAGACATTTGAAATGTTTTTGCATAATTTGAAGTGAATACATTCATAAACTATTTTTATACAAAAATTAAAAAACCACGGAAAGTTCGTATGGGGCCCATACCTAAAAATGGGCGTGGTACCTTAGTTTTGACATTGGAAGACATTAGAAGTATTTTTACCCAATTTGGAGTAAATACATTAATGAATAGTAGCTATTTTCATACATAAAACTTTCATTTTCATTCTTGTTTTAGTCGTGAGAGACAAAAGCTTTAGTTCTGAATTTCAGTTTTATAACTTATAAACCGAATAAACTAAGAAGAAACAAACAGACGGACGGACAGGCGGACGGACAAATGGAAATAGCTAGATCGATTCGTCTCGTCGAGCTGATCAAGAATATACATACTTTATGGGGTCTACGACTTCTCCTACAATGCGTTACAAACTTTTAGACAAACTGAATATAACCTACCTCGACATACGAGGTGTGTTCAAAAAAGTATCGCATATTTTGTGTTTTTTTTTTCAAATTATTTATTTATTCATGAATATCTATTTTGTCCCCTTTAAAGTAATCCCCTCCCGATAAAATACACCTATGCCAACGTTTTTTCCAATCCTCGAAACATTTTATCTCCTCAATCGACTCGAAACGCGTTCCCCGGAGTGGTCTCTTGAGTTTTGGGAATAGCCAGAAGTCACACGGTGCCAAATCAAGCAAATACGGTGGTTGCGGAATAATATTGTTGGATTTTTGGCAAAAAAGTCTCGAAAAATCAGAACAGTTTTTAAAAAAAATCATCATTTTTGGTACCAACCGAGACTTGACACGTTTGAGGCCCAAAACATCCTTCAAAATTGTACTAATTGATCCATTCGATACGCCAATTTCATCAGCAATGTCGCTCATAGTTAATCGAGGGTGTGCAATCACTAATTCTTTTACTTTTTGGATGTGAGCATCGTCGTTGAGGTCGATGGTTGAGGGAACTCTTCGTCTTCAACACGTTTGCAACCTTCTTTCAACAATTTATACCAATCAAATGTTGTTGATTTTGGTAGAGCTCTCGGTCCCCATAAGCCTTCTTCAACATTTTTTATTCCATTCAGAAAAAAAATTTGATACAGGTTCTTTGATCCATTTTTTTGAATAGGTAAAAAAAAAGACAATCCAAAACACGTGCAAGCAAAGCAGCTGTCAACAATTAAGTGAAAATTCAAAATGGCCGAGCTTGTCGGCATAAGTGAGAGGCATGAGTACCAACATAACGCCAAATTTCTAGATATAGCCCCCATACAAACTATTCCTTTTGAATGTTTTTACTACAGATTGAGTAAAAACACATCTTAAGGCAGCTAATATCAAAAGCAAGATGCCACGCCCATTTTTAAGTACATACCCCATTCAAACTAACCAGACATTTTCGAATTTTTGTATAAAAATATTTATTATTTAGGAATGTAGGAATGCCTAAAAAACACATCTAATATCGTCCAATAACAAAAGCAAGGCGCCATGCCACTTTTAGCTAAAGTCCCCATACAAACTTTCCGCTGATTTTCGAATTTTTGTATGAAAATGGTTATTTTTTAGTAATGTTTTGACTCCAAATTGGGTAAAAAACACTTTTAATATCATCCAATATCAAATCTAAGGTGCCACGCCAATTTGTTGGCATAAGCCCCGCATAACGTGAGTTGCATCAGACCATTGACCCCGTCGCATCCCATCTCAAAGTTCTATTAAAGCCACTGATGATAACACATTAACAATTTAAAAATACGTGTGACAGGTATATAAGCTTCGGTTCCACCGAAGTTAACGTTTTTCCTTGTTTGTATGAAAATAGTTTGCCACTCCTCTCCGCAGTTCCTGTAACCGCACCCCTCGCAGGGATATTCACCTTTGGTCTCCTGATGTTGCAGCTCTGCTTGCTGAGAAAGGCGTCTTCGCCGTGTCTGGCACAATTCTCGCAACCCGAGGGACAAAACTGCCTATAATAGAGCCGCTAAGAATGTCAAGGAAATACTATTTAGTCTCCGCAAGCAGTCCATGGAGCAGTTCCTCGCAGAAGTTGAGCCCGGAAACTTTCAGCACAGCCTGTGGCAACTAACCAAGGGCATCAAAGGACCTATTAAATGTCGCCCCCTATCCCTGTAGTTGAGATGGATGAAGTGATCAGCGAAAATGGCAATCTCAAATCGTCTTAATCGCCTGGATACGACAATATTGATGTTTATGCCATCAAAGCGTTGCCCCTAATTGGGTTGCACATACTTGTCAACACCATCAACAAATTCTTCCAGCTTGGTCACTTTCCCACCCAGTGGAAATGCGCCGAAATAATACTCATACGCAAACCTGGGAAGCCTGAAGCCAATCTCGCCTCATATCGTCCAATAAGTTTATTATCGGTACTCCTAAAAGTTGTTGAGAGACTATTCCTGCGAAGAATGCGGCCAATTCTAGAAAGGGCAGTGCCACAGGTTAGTCGAGAAGATTCTGGTATCATTTGAGGAGAAGAAGTTTTGTTCGGCAGTCTTTCTAGATGTAAAGCAAGCCTTTGACAGGGTGTGGCATGCTGGTCTGCTTCACAAACTTAAGACGATCCTACCAGCTCCATACTATACCTTTATTAGGTCCTACCTTGAGCGCAGGAGTTTCTTCGTTAGATGTGGGGAAGAGAATTCCCAAATAAAAGATATTCGAGCCCAAATAAAAGATATTCAAATATTTCAAAACAAGACGCTGAGGATTTTGTCAAACGCTCACGTGTTCCACACCAACAAAGAGATACACGAGGAACTCGGGGTACCTTGGGTTTACCAAGAAATAACAAGATTAAGCACCTCCTATATAAATCGGCTCGACATGCATACCAACACACTCGCCATCAACCTTCTCGACAACAGCTCCAGTATAAGAAGGCTCAAAAGGCTTCACCAGCTCGATCTCCCTCATGGGAGACAATAACTCATGTTTATTTTTACTTTTTGTTTATTTTCTTTTCCCATCCCCATCCCTTTATTCCTTATCCATAATGGCTTCGCCAACGCATTGTCAACTGTTCTTTACTCAAACAACTTGCTGATTGTCTTTTATGAATGAATTTACTAAAAATTTTGTAAAACACTTCTAATGGTATCCAATATCAGAAGGTGCGATGCCCATTTTTTGATATGGCCCTTATACAAACCTAGCGCCCATTTTTCAGATTTTGTATGAAAATAGTTCTTATTTATGGATTATTTACTCCAATCTGTGTAAAATCACTTCTACTGTTATCCTATGAATATGCTACCGATATGACAAGGATCGAGCCACTATAACATATAGACCCCATACAAACTCACCTTCCATTTTTTTCTTTTTTCAGGAAAATGATTAAAGTTTCGTGTGGCGGGTATTTGAGCTTAGGTGGTACCGAAGTTAACGTTTTTTTTTTTTTTTTTTTAAATAAGAATATATGGTAACACAAAATCATTCTAAAGGAGAATATACTGAAACTTCCAATTATCTTTCTTACGCTAGAAAAAAAACTCGGTCTTAAGTTATTAGTAAGTAATTAATAAGTCAGCCAGGTTGACATATTGCGACCGTTGCGACCAGGTGTGTTTATGCAAAACTCATAATTGAAATTCACTCATTTGTCTGTGTGAAATAACATTATACTCAATACTCCACTATAAATACTTACAGTTCTTCAAGACGTTCAAGATTTAAGAAGTCCGTATCGTTTAAGGCGCTCAAGTAATTGCCAGACAGAATTCTGTAAATAGTAAAAATATTTAAAATAGTTAGGGTATTAATAGAATTTTTGCTAGTTTATGATACATAAAGGAACTTAACTTAACTTTGACAATTGAACTGTGAACGCCTCCAATTGTCATAGATTTTTTATTTATCTGCTTAGAATTTAATCCCCCGTTTATTTTGGGTTTCAGTTTAACCACGATTTCAATGAATGAAATATTAGACACGTATATTTTTATAAGTGCCGTCAAGACGTTTTAAGGGTAGAGACCAGCGTTTTACCGTTACTTACCGTTTTTTTCAATTTTTTTGTATAAAAATAGTTATTATTTATGCATATATTCACTCCAAATTGGGCAAAAACACTTCTACTGTCATCCATTGTCAAACCAAATGTGCCACGCCCATTTTTAGATGAATCTCCCACACAAACTTACTTCTGGGTCGAAGAAATGATCTATGCACATAGATACCATGCACCATTAACATTTTATAATGGCCATTTTATTACAAATCTTGCATGATGTCTCAATTCCCTTAAAGCAATAAGTGGCTGGGGCTTCCCAATAAGGTTGTTTTGACTTTAGGTATATGCTTTTATACCATGCGTTTTTAAACATGTTTATATATCTCGGCGACAAAAATTGGTTGTGTATCAGGGACTGTAATTTAAATATATTATTTCTTAAGTGGAGATTGATATTAAATTCGTATAGCAAAACTAGATCAGAAAATTGCTTCATAAAGTTTTTCCACGGTCAAAAGGTGTACACGTCTAGACGTTGGTTGCTCCAGCTGGTATTGTTTTAATATGAATAATTTTATCACTGGTATCAACAGTTTGAAGTTTTTTTTCCGTTTGTCCCGTCCAAGAATCAAGGCATAGAAGAGATTGTACACCAGCTCTTGCATGTGGAAGAAAAACTTTCCGACGCTTGCCGACCTAAAAAAGAAAGCTTGTGGAACGCGGCGTAAAAATTATTCCAAACCGGGGCCCATGACGAATAATGCCTTTTTTAAATTTTCTTCGCGACTATTGCAACACGCATTGTGGGCTGAAGCCACAAGAACTTTTGATACGCGCCGCTCGTGGTGTAGAATGGATGAATGTAAAAAGCAAAAGTACCGTCGCCAGGTAAATTGTTTTTAAATGCTTACTTCTGCTTTTCCCCTGCCCTTATTAACAATTTTATTCGTAGGCCTGCCTAATGACAACATCTATGCGACATAAACGTCGAATGGTTTGCACTGGTAAAGAGTAGGGTTGAGCCATGATCTGAGGCCTAAGGTACTTGTACGATAGAAATGTACCTTAAGGTAGCCACCTTTGGAAGAGATGCTATGAGAAATTCTCGGCGACGTGTAAACTTCACAGAAGTGCCTTCTTTTAGCCATCCCCATACTACAAGTTAAAAAAAAAACCGAGACGATTTTGGTCTACGAGTTAGGGTAATATTAACAGAATGCTTATTTTTATTGAAATAAATTTCTGACTATTTTTCCTCCATTTCAGAGCGTAGTCATAAAAAAAAAATGTGAATCTATTTGGAGAAATATAAACTTTTTTGTTTTTTGTTTGTTTTTTTAAATTGTTTGGTCTTCCAAAATTATTAAAAAAAAACAAGAAAAAACGTTAACTTCGGTAGAATCGAAGCTTAAATACCCGTCACACGAATCTTTAAAGAGTTTATGAGTAATCATCAGTGGTCACCAAAGTTTACACACAATATTAATTTAAAATTTTGAGCTAAAAATACAGATATGTATAACAACATATTTCTCGAAAATATCTGGAAATAGGCGGTAAGTTTGTATGGAAGAAACACCTAAAAATGGGCGTGGCACCATGATATTGGAAGAGTTTTTACCCAATATGGAGTAAATTCATGAATAAATTATAACCATTTTGATACAAAAATTTGAAAATGGACTGAAAGTTTGTATGGGGGCTATACCAAAAAAATGGGCGTGGCACATCTGACTTGACATTGGATGAAATTAGAATGTTTTTAGCCAAATTGGAGTGAATATATGCATAAATAATTAATATTTTTATACAAAAAAAGCGGAAAAATTCGAAAAAACGGGAAGTTTATATGGGGGGCTATGCATAAAAGAGGGCGTGGCATCTTGGTTTCAACACTGGATGACAAATGAAATGTTTTTACCCAATTGGGAGCGAATACATTCATAAATAATTAGTAGGTATTTTTATACAAAAAAATCGAAAAAAAAACGGTAAGTTTGTATGGGGGCTATACCTAAAAATGGGAGTGGCACTCTCATTATCGAACTTAATATAGTCGTTGCCGAGAAAAGCTTAAGTTCCAAATTTCTGCTTAATATCTTTATATCTTCAACAAAAAAGATGCCTAGAAATATACAGACAGACAGACAGACAGACGGACATGGCTAGATCGATTCGTCTCGTCGAGCTGATCAAGAATATATATACTTTATGGGGTCCACGACGTCTCCTTCAATGCGTTACAAACTTTCAGACAAACTTAATATACCCTTCACACTATTTGTGGCGGGTAGAAAAAAAAAAGTAAAACTACAAACACAACGAAGCAGCAAAGACAATATCACGCTTCAGAAAACGTATTCCTTCGCAAATTTATTCTCCAGATCAGTATTACCAATTGTTTTCGACGCATAACACATTTGACACAACAACTCTTCCAGACGACGCATGCAACGTATAATGGAGCTTTCAAAGATATCAGTCATTTTACAAACGCTTATGAAATTCATGCCTTTGCAGCATGCCAGCACAACATCTATAAGGAATGGTTTAAACTTATCCACATAAATCCTGCATAGCACGCAATGGACCAGCCAGCTCTTCACCACACTTTGGTGATTCATTAGATTTTTCATCGCGAAGCATGATAGCAGCGCAACAGCTTGTGGTGCGCTGAATTCATTGCTAAACACCATTGTAAATCATTTCAGTCAGGGGTATTCAATGTCGCTGATTACAAATCTGCAATCAGATTACAAAAATTCAAAATGGCGGATCAATGGCGTTATCAAAAACCCCCGAGTATCAAATTTCAAGTAAATCTGATAAATTTTTAACATTTTCGTCCGCCATATTGTATCCGCCATTTTGAATTTTCGAAATCTGACTGCAGATTTGTAATCAGCGACATTGAATACCCCTAGGAACATTGCTTCTTCCAGTATTTCTTAACTTTGGGTGTAAATAAGTTACTATGTTCTTTTCTTCCAACCCCCTTAACATAAGTGGACCCCCTACTCTAAGGGTGCGTGCGAATAATTTAGGAGAGGGCTCATTTCAAAGAGCAAAGTTCAACCTTCAATTACAGACAATAACGGAGATCGTAGCACGTCAACACGTTTACAAAAACTCAATTTTTAGGGTTTTCCCTTTCCGTTTTTCGGAAACACTAGGTCCCATCTTATTTGCAAAACTGATGCAGGGCTGTGTAATTAAACGTAAACTTATTATCTTTAAATTTCGAGTGCTATAAATGCTTCATGTCAAATGATTCGGTTTTTCAAATAGAAAATTCTCTTCAATAGAACAACCACTGAAAAAATGAAAATTGTCAAAAATTAAAAAGAAGAGTTGTCATTTATGTACTTCATCAGTTCTTGGTAAAAAATGTACACTGTATATAGGTCAATCGATTTGTTTCGTTGCAAGGATACAAATTTCTTTATTTATTAAATAGATGTTTAATTATTCAGAACATTTTAAGTAAAAAACCAAATTTTTTGAAGATAAAATAGCCTAAAAAATTTTCAATGAGTATTTCTAGAAATCTTTAAATACAAATCATGATATTAATGAGTATCATAACCCTACAAATTTCATTAAAATTTACCAAAGCGTTTTCTAAATATATTATGGGGCTTATGCCAAAAAATGGGCGTGGCACATTGGATTTGGTATTGGATGATACTAAAAGTGTTTTTACCCAATTTGGAGTAAATACATTACTAAAAAATAATAATTTTCATACAAAAATTATGAATTGAAATCGAGGAGGGTCACTTGGGTAGGTTTACTTTGCCAGTGTTAAGCGCATAGGCAAAAAAACAATGTCCAAAATCATTGAAAGCCAAAATCGGCTGCTACAAAACTCACATCACTATAAAAAACAACAATAACTGACTGGATTTAAATTTAAATTGACCCGTAACGACCAACTCGGTTTTGATTGTTTTCTGTTTCTTAATTTTTTATGCCTGTCACATGTGAAACAAGTACATTCATTTTTCGGAAACACATCAAAGTAGACGCCGTGGGCCCTATAACGTATATATAAACTTGATCAGCGTGACGAAACGAATTAATTTACCCGTCCGTCTGTCTGTTGCTGTCGATTTATTCCTTCAGTTTTAAACTGCATTTTTAAACATAAGCTTTTCTATGACCTGTGTAGTTTTTATGTTAAAATCAATGTGCCACGCCCACTTCTAGGTATGGCCCCATGACATTTTTATTCTTTGTTGAACGATAATATGTAGCTGATTTAAGTCACTTTCATAAATCAATTTTTTTGTTGCTTGTTGAATAACAACAGCTAATTTTTGTCAATCCAACCCTTACCCTAACCCGAGTCAGTGTAAACGCTCTGGGTTAACTAATCAAGTTAAGTCCACAACCTTCCAGTGTAAACATGGCATAAAAGACTTGTGAAGTTTGAAAAAAAACATAAAAAGTACCGAATGTAGTGTTGGAAAATACAAAGAAATAAAATTAATAAAAACAAAATCATTGTTCATGCTTGCCTGTACAATTGAGTGTTTCAGAATTTGTAGAATTTTGCAACAACAAATACATTGCTAGAAATTATACAAATGCAGTAAAGCCCTAGCACTTACTAGGTGTACACTTTCCCCTTTATTTTCTAGGAAAAATTTTACATTACACAAAATCTGTGTTAGTGCTGCCAAAAAAGTTATACCAAAAAAGTGTTTTTGCTTAAACTTTTCATATGAATAGCAACAAGGAAAAACGTTAACTTCGGTGGAACCGAATCTTATATACTCGTCACACGTATTTTTAAATTCTTAATGTGTTATCATCAGTGGCTTAAAAAGAACTTCGTGATGGGATGCGACGGGGTCAATAATCTGATGCAACTCACGTTATGTATGGCCTATACCACAAAATGGGCGTGGCACATTGAATTTGATATTGGATGATAATAATAGTGTTTTTACCCAATTTGGAGTCAATACATTACTAAAAAGTAACAATTTCCATACAAAAATTCGAAAATGGGCGGTAAGTTTGTATGGGGACTTTAGCTAAAAATGGGCGTGGCACCTTGCTTTTGATATTGGATGATATTAGATGTGTTTTTACGAAATTCGGAGTGAATAAATTCCTAAATAATAACCATTTTCATACAAAAAATATTTAAAAAAAAACGGTAAGTTTGTATGGGGGCTATACCTAAAAATGGAAGTGGCACTTCATTCATATTCAAACTTAACCTGGTCGTTGCCGAGTAGTCTCTCCAGTAGTCTCCTAGTAAATCGCGTTGAAAAATAAACAGACATACAGACGGACATGGCTAGATCGACTCGCCTCATCGAGCTGATCAAGAATATATATTCTTTATGGGGTCTCCGATGCATTAAGTCTGATTTTACCGTTTTGCAGCAGAGCACTTTGTAAGTTAAAAATAATTTGAAATTGTATGCAAAAGTAAGATTATACAAAAATTAATTTTCCTATAACTATAATTTGTCAGTAACAGTTGTACCAATTTTAAAAAAATATATTGAGCGAAAATATTTACCAGCGTAATATAAATTGAAAAATTCCGACTACTTTGGACACATATGTATATGAAAATAAAGCAAAAATTTTACCATAGAAATCTAATGTATAATTGACTTATTTTTATATCCGCCGCATGTAATGTGAACCGAGTATTATCATTTTGTCAGAGATTTTGAAACGCATTAAAGGAGACTCTATAAAGTTGATATATTCTTGATCAGCTCGATCAGACAAGTCAATCTAGCCATGTTTTTAAAATATTGATATGAAATTTTAAACATAAGCTTTATCGGTTCTAAACAGTTTGTATGTCAAATCCAAGGTACCAAGCCCATTTTTACGGATAGCCCCCATACAAACCTACCTCCATTTTCGATTTTTGTATGAAAACATTTATTATTTTTGAATGAATTCAATTAAAATTTGGTAAAATCAATTCCAATGTCCGCCTTAGTGAACACTATCGATAAGATAAGGATCGGGATAATATAAAATAAAGCCTCCATACAAATTTTACCAAATCCATCGTGATATTTAATCTAAGCCCTTGGTGAACATGTAAACTATTCAAAGTGTTGTGTGACGGGTATTTCAGATTCGTTTCCACAGAAGTTAACATTTTTCCTTGTTTTGTTTTCCGAATTTTGAAAGATTCCCGATCCCGCCCAATCCCAAAAAAATTTTTCGGAATGCGCGGGATCCAGCGGAGTTCCCGCCCATCGTCCATATCTAGTTTGGATACATAATTTGATTTGGTCTTCTTTTTCGTATTGCACTTTCTGTATTGCTAAACATTGATTTTCTTGTCAAGTATGTTTTATTGACACTAGCAGGTACCCGCGACTTTGCTCGCGTTTTTTTGTTTTGTTTTGCTTCTATTTGGTGGCTAAATACAAATTGTTCAAAAAATTTGGGATCAAATTTTAAAATCCCCTGAACACGACTAACCATCATTCAAATGCGCCCAGTTTCAATTCTCTACGTCTATTCAATCCAAACATAAAATTTTTTTTTCAAGGCTGCCATTAGGCCTCAGGTCAAAATTTTCTCACCTGTAATAAAAAAAAAAAAAAAATTGGTCAAAAAAGCTATATTGGGTCCACATATGGGTCCCAGGTTCAAATTCCGGAAATCCCTTGAACACCTTGAACTCCAAAAATGTTTTTTAAATATCTTTCAAATGAGCCCTGTTTTAAGTCTCTACGTCTATTCACTCCAAAGATATGGCTTTTCCGATTTCAAGGCCCCCATTTTGCCCCGGGTCAAAATTTTCCAAAATCCCGTCTTGTTGCTCACCTGATTTCTAATAAGACACAAAAATAAATGATTTTTTTAACGTCTTTTTGATCCAAATATTTGACTTTTGCAGTTTCAAGGCCCCCATTAGGCCCTTGGTCAAAATTTTCCAAAATATAAACCTTCCTCTTTAATCACTCTATCTATTAAAAAGAACCGCATCAAAATCCGTTGCGTAGTTTTAAAGATTTAAGCATACAAACAAAGAAATCGACTTTTTTAATATTTTTTTACAACTTGGGTTAGATTATTCAAGTTTTAGTAAGCATCCCTAATTTTTTTGAAATTGAAACATAGCCTATGTCACTCGGGAATAGTGTAGCTTGCCAACGGTGAAAGAATTTTTTAAATCGGTCCAGTAGTTTCGGAGCCTATTCATTTCAAACAAACAAACAAAAAATCAAATCTTTCCTTTTTATAATCTTAGTATAGATATAGATTACAAATTTATCCTTATTCCTTAGAGCAAAAAATTTATTAGACGTCCTGATGCCATAGGATTCTTATACCAGTCAGGTTTTATTATTTGTCGTTTCTTGTAAATAAGAGTGTCGATATATCGGAGGTATCAATCTGTGACACATTCCATTCCCATATTGTTACGAAAAAAATATCGAGTAGGGCCCCGTTTCCATTAGGCCGCCTTCCGCGTTAGTGTAAAAAACTCGACAAACTCGCGTTAAATCGTATACAAAAAAGATAGGCAGTTAGGTATGGGAAAAAGTCGCGTTAATTTTGAACGCGACTTTTGATAACACGCGTTCAAACCGATTTCACACCGATTTCAAACCGATATCTCTTATCGGTTCGAATAATTTGGCAATCGTAAGTTGCGCATACTTATAAAAACAGCTGACAAAGTACCCGCAAAAAATAAACATTTACATAAAAGCTTCAGCTGCATATATTCAAATGACGGATTACCTTATCATGCTCGTATTGGACAGCAGTTACTAAAGGAACAACACCTACATTCATTCGTTATATTAAAAATCTGCATTTCAAAAAAAAAAAAAAAAAAAAAATTCTTTTAACCTGTACAATTTTTTACTACATAACAAACAAAATCAGCTGTTTTAACTCGAACGCTAACGCTAAAACGCAATGGAAACACCGTTCCGCGTTTTTCGATAAATTGTTAACGCGATAACAAAACGCGGCTCAGTGGAAATGCGGCATAATTAACTTAAACTTTCTGACAATCACGAAAAGGTCTTCAACATATTTTGCATGCCTTTAAGTTGGCTATAAATTTGGTTATCACAAAAAAAAAAAAAAAAAACGGTTGTCTTTGATACAAAATTATACTATTTCTAGTAACATTGTTTTTGACATCTTTGTGTAATATTCTATAGTTTTCTATAGTTTTTAGCATTATGTTTTGATTCCATTCTTAAATTTCTTAAAATGTTTACTAAATAACGGTGTAAATGTTGTAAGCGTTTTTTTTTTTTATAAATCGAATTGCCATTTACGTTTGAAAGACAACTTCATGTAAATGTTGTACGCGGTTCCGTTTCAAATGGTCCAATTTTTCGTCACTTTATCGAGCATTTCGGGATGTATTCCACGAATAACGCGTTTTATGTTATCCTGTAAGGCTTTAATCGTGTTCGGTTTGCCCATATAGACTAATGACTTTACATAATTTCACAAGAAATAATCAAGAGGCGTTAAATCACATGGTCTTGGCCGCCAACTCACAGGGACATTTCAAAAGATAAGCTGCTTATCGAATTCATTCTTCGACATGTCGATTGTTTCACGAGGTGTGTGGCATGTGGTGCCGTTTTGTGAAACCACATGTCAACCAAGTTCAACTCAGCCAACTGGGGCAAAAAAAAGGCGTATCATGGCGCGCTATCATTCGCCGTTGACGGTAACGTTTCTTCCACGTTCGTCTTTGAAGAAAAATGGACCGTTTTTTCAGGATGCATCAGTAAATCTTGTATGCCAGATGTATTGCATTGCTTGATTACGTATCCGTTGAGCCAGAAATGAGCTTCTTCGCTGAACATAATGTTTCGGATTTTCATGGAACTGTTGTAAGGACCATTCACCAAAAAATTAGACGTTGTGGTAAGTCATTCGTCTTCAATTATTGTGGAGTTGATGTATATAGGCTTTTAAACCCAAATTGACACGTAAAATTTTGTGATTGTAACACATCCCCAATTGCTAAGCACAGCGACGAATTCGCGATTATCAATAACACTGGACGCTACAACGGCAAAAATCTTCGGTACGCACTGTACGCATGCGAGTCGATGGTTTAATGTCCAACAAAGTAAATTTTGTGCGAAATTTGGTGATAACAGTACGAATTGTTGATTCACCAGGTCGATTATGACGACCATAATGTGGTCGTAACAAACGAAGTACATTTTTCACAGAGCACGAATTTGATAATAAATTTCCCCAACTTGCATCGCTGCTCCTTTGTAAGTCTTTCAATGATCAAATGGCAGAGTATACTAAAAACTTTTCACTTTGATAGATGACGTTTGGAAGCCATTACCAACCGGAGCTGCTAACCTACGATGGTGAGTTTATTTATGAGCAAATTGGTCTCATTGATAGGACTGGTTTATGAATGTTTGGTAGCCCATACAGTCCTGATTCTATTTATGTTCTACCATCTATATATATATCTATATATATAAAAATAAGTCCCAAGTTCTGTTGGTGATCGATGGACGCGAAAACTACTGGATGGATTTTCACGAAATTTTGCATGTGTGGTCGTATTCACACAAGGATGGCTTAGGGCAAAATAAAAAATTGTAAAATGTAATTTTGACCCTGGGCCTAATGGGGCCTTGAAACCGGAAAAGCCATATCTTTGGAGTGAATAGACGCACAGACTTGAAACAGGGCTCATTTAAAAGATGGTTAAAAACATGTTTGGCGTTCAAGGTGTTCAAGGGATTTCCGAAATTTGGACCTGGGACCCATATGTGGACCCAATAAAGATTTTTTTTTATTTTTATTACAGGTGAGCACTTAGACGGGATTTTAGAAATTCTTGACACGGGGCCTAATGAGAGCCTTGCGAAAAAAAGTCATACATTTGAATTGAATAAACGTAGAGACTTGAAACTGGGCGTATTTAAATGATGGTTAGTCGTGTTTATTGGACTTCCAAAATTTGAACCCACATTTTTTGAACAATTTATATTTAGCCACCAAAGAGAAGCAAAAAAAAAAAAAAAAAACGAGAGCAAAGCCGCGGGTACCTTCTAGTATATATATAAATATATATATATATGTAAGTGGCACTACAGCCGATTGTCGGCCTGGGCACCACGTAAGATTTGGCACCAGCGGTTGTAATCCAGTGCCTCAATATACCATCTTGGGATACCGATCCTGCGGATGTCATCTAGGACCTGGTCCCCCCAACGCAGCGGCGGACGTCCTCTCTGCCGCGCCCCTCCGATTTGATTCACGTTTTACTTCCAAACTTTTCTTGCTGGAGCTTCTGTGTCCATCCGACACAGGTGACCAGCCCAGGACAGCCTTTTGTATTGGATGTTCCTGACTATGTCGATGTCAGCAAATAGTTCGTACAGCTCATCGTTTGTGCGCATACGGAAGTCATTTTCCACTCTAACTGGACCAAAGATTCTCCGAAGTATCTTCCTCTCAAATACACCCAACGCCGACTTATCCGATTCTGTCATGACCCATGCTTCTGAGCCATACATCAGGACCGGCATTATCAGCGTCTTGTAGAGTTTAATTTTTGTTTTTCTGGACAGCACTCTACTTCGCATCTGCTTACCGAGAACAAAATAGCTAAGGTTCGCAAGAGTGATTCTTCGTTTAATCTCCTGACTGATGATGTTATTGTTGTTTACATCTGAGCCCAAATAGATAAAGTTTTCTACAGCCTCAAAGATGAAGTTCCCCTGTACTCAAAGACCGTCTGCGACGTGCAGATTGCCTGCGAGTGGATTCCAAGAACTTCGTCTTGTTCTCTTTGACCGTCAGTCCCATAGACGACATTGTTTTTCGATGTCTGAGAACGCGCCGGTGATCGCTCGAGCATTTTTGCCGATAATATCTATGTCGTCGGCATATGCGAGCAGCATAGTTTCTTTATAGAAAATATTGCCCGTCCGGTCGACGTTTGGGCACTGCATCAAAATGTACTCCAATAGGAGGTTGAAAAAGTCGCACGACAACGCATCACCCTGTCTGAAGCCTCTCTTGGTGTCAAAGAGGTCGGAGAGATCTTTACCGACCCTGACAACGCTTTGGGTGTTTTCCAGCGTCATCATACAAAGGCGAACAATTTTTGACGGGATTTCAAGATCAGTCAATGCCTTAAAAAACTTTGATCTGACTGGCGTGTCGAAAGTGGCTTTGAAATCGACGAATAGGTGGTGTGTGTCGATTTGCTACTCTTTGGTTTTTTCCAGGATCGGAGCGTAAATATGGAGTCGGTGGTCGAATTCTTTGGTCTAAAACCGCACTGATACTGTCCAACTATACGTCCTACTTACGGTTTCAGTCTATTGCATATTACGCCAGATAGTATTTTGTATGCGATAGAGAGGAGACTTATTCCGCGATAGTTTGCGCAGACTGCAGGGTCTCCTTTCTTAAAGACTGGGCACAGGACACTTAGGTTCCAGTCATCAGGCATACGCTCACCAGACCATATTTTGCACAAGAGTTGATGCATACATCCAATCAACTCGTCGCCGCCGGTCTTAAATAACTCTGCGGGTAATTCGTCTGCGCCTGCCGCTTTGTTATTTTTAAGTCTTTGTATGACTTTAACGACCTCGTCATAGCCTGGTGGCTCCACAGGAATCCCATCATCGGCCGGAGGACCCAGATTTTCATCATCCCCACCAGCGGTATTGTTTCCGTCATCGCCACCATTCGCTCAGTTTTAAAGATATTAAGCTGAAATTTTAAACTCAAGCTTTTCTAGGTCCTGTGTACTTTTTATGTTAAAATCAATGTGCCACGCCCACTTTTAGGTATAGCTCCCATACAAAAGTACAACATTTTGTCAAGTTCTTATAATGAAAAAAATGTATTTATAAAGCGAATGGTTTCAAATATGGTACAAATGCTTCTTATACCATGCCAAATCTTCAGTTTAAAATTGGTTCAAATCGGACCGCGAATTTCTAAATTTTTAAGAGCAGAGCAGAAGACAATTATTAAGTCTATTCACAACTTCAGATCGAGGATAGTTTTTCCAAAACATTTTCCGATGATACTGTACGCCTTGTTATAAAATAGACTGACTTCCATAGTAGAGTCACTCGCAAAAAAACCTCTTATATCATAAGTCAATAGGCAAAAGCGCCTAATGGACTTTTGAGCCCCAGTCTCCTGAAATAAAATTATATTTTCCGACGAAAGTAATTTCTGCACATTCGGAATCAAGGGAAAAGTTTTGGTATGGAGGAAAAGCGGAGAAGCATTCAAAAAGAAAACTTAGTTGCTACGGTAAAACATGGAGGAAGCGGAATAATGGCACATACCTATAAAGATAAGGAAGATAGAAACTTCAAAGTCATTCTACAAAATATGTATCCTTCAGCATACTGATCATAAAAACACATAGTGTAAACGGGTATATTCTGTTTGTCCGAAAGTTAGTAACGCATTACAGGAGGCATGAGAGACGCCATAGAGTAATTATATTCTTGATCTGCTCGATGAGACGAATCGATTTAGACATGTCCGTCTGTCTGTATGTCCGTCTGTCTGTTGCAATGCGTTTTTCTCGGAAAGTTTTAAAGATATTGATCCTGAAATTTTAAACTTGAGCTTTTTGTGCTTTTGTATGTCAGAACCAAGGTGCCACGCCCATTTTTAGATATAGCCCCCATACAAACTTACCACTTTTTTTTACGATATTTTGTTTGAACATAATTATTATTTATCAATGTTTTTACTACAAATAAGGTAACAACACTTTTTATGGCATCGAATATCAAAAGAAAGGGGCCACGCCCATTTTTAGATATAGCCCCCATACAAACTTATCATTTTTTTCGATTTTTTGTATGAAAATAGTTATTGTTTATAAATGTATTTACTACAAATTGGGTAAAAACACTTCTAACCAATATCAAAGAAAAGTGACATGCCCATTTTTTGATAGGGCCCCCATACAAACCTAGCGCCCATTTATCAGATTTTTTATGAAAATAGTTCTTTTTATGAATATATTCACTCCAATATGGGAAAAATCACTTTTAATGTTATCCTATAACATATAGACCTCATACAAACTCACCATCCTTTTTTTTCAAGAAAATTATTAAAGTTTCGTGTAGCGGGTATTTCGGTGTTACCAAAGTTAACGTTTTTGTTTTTTTTTTTTTTTTGTCATAGATATACTTACACATATGTATGTTGACAAAAAATATTTATTTGTTAAATACCACGATGAATTTGGTCAAATTTGTATGGAGGCCTTATGTTATATTATCCCAATCCTAACCATATCGATAGTGTTCACTTAGGTGGACATTGGAATTGATTTAACCAAATTTAAATGAATTCATTCAGAAATAATAAACAATGGGCGGTAAGTTTGTATGGAGGCTATACCTAAAAATGGGCGTGGCGCCTTGGATTGATTTTTATTTGGATTGAAAATATTCATTAATAATACCTATTTTCATACAAAACTCGAAAATGGGCGGTCAGTTTGTATGGGGGCTATATATTAAACTGGGTGTGGCACCTTGGTTTTGACATACAAACTAACTAGGAGCACAAAAATCTTAAGTTTGGAATTTCAGGTCAATATCTTTGAAACTTTCCGAGTAAAACGCATCGCAACAGACAGACAGACGGACAGACAGACAGACGGACAGACAAACAGACGGACATGGCTAAATCGAATGGTCTCATCAAGCTGATCAGGAATATATATACTTATACTATAGGGTCTACGATATCTCCGTTAGTACGTTACAAATTTTCCGACAAACTGAATATACCCGTTTACACTATGCGTAACAGTTAATATCTTTTAAACCAAGCGAATGTATCGCAAAGCGTTAAACAGACGGACAGGCGGACAGACAGACGGCTAGATCAACTCGTCTCATCAAGCTGATCAAGAATATACTATATATACTTTATGGGGTCTACAACGTCTCCTTTAACACTAACTTACTCCTGGTATAAAAATCCACACAAATACATTTTTCTCATTTGTGGCGACTATGGACGTCCCATTTTTCAAACAATAATGGCACATTTTAATACATGAACCAAGTCATTCGGTTCGATGACGTTATGAGCCGGCGACAGCTAAATTCAACAGACAAATTTGCTGCAATACGTGAAGTATTTGATAAATAGTCCACAACTTCGGCTGACTATTTCAATCCATCTGAATGCGTCACTACTGATGAGCAATTACTTGGCTTTCATGGAAGATGCAAGTTTCGCTAATACATGCCATCTAAGCCTGAAAGATATGGTATAAAGTTTCAGGTAATGACGTGTTCTAAAACTTACTATGTTTGGAAAATCCAACCGTATTTGGGAATACAATTATGCTGTTTAGCAGCAAAAAAATCAAGGGTCATAATATTACGATGCACAACTTTTGATTAACTCAGTCAAAAATTGTTATCCCAAACATTAACTATGGTCTGTTTTGGGTGGGGTGGATATAGTAGACCAAATGTGTCGTGTTACAGTTGTAAAAAGGACAGCTGTCTTTTCAAATATGATCGACTTTACAGCACTAAACGCGATGGTGATTTTCAAAGATATAAACCCAAATTGACAAACAAAATAAGCAAACAATCCAACGAGTTTTCTTGCGTGAACTTGCAGTATCCCTTGCAAATCCATATATTGCAATGGGAATATGTTTACCACGATCCCGAATCAGCAGCGGCATTGCTTTCAGCAATAAATAGCATAGCTCGCAAATAACTGTTGACCGTTTTATTCTTTACGCTCTCTTTGCGAACACAACCGAAAAATTGCATGCACACGCGCTCTCGTTCTGAGCATGGGACTTCATTTCTTCTTGTTTTTGTTTTCTCTTGAGCGCATTGAGTTGAGCTATTCGTGTGACGTTCTTTCAACGAGCATCGTGAGCGAGCGATACGATTGACGTTCGCACAATGAGACTCAGTAAGTGAGAGAATGACTGAAAAACTCAATGCAAACGGTCTTCACATTATTTTGCCTTGTAGATTAAAAAGAGATACATTTTTTTTCAAATAACAATTTAAATTTATTTTAAATGGGATCCATTATTTCACTAAACCCTTCACTGTCGAGGAACAGAAATGGTTTTCCATCCGTGGTGACAATTTTTATTATTGAAGAAATAATGGAATTTTCACTCGTGTGATATGTGACGTTTCTTTTTATACCCGTCACATATAGTGTGAACAGGGTATTATCATTTTGTCCGAAAGTTTGCAACGCATGGAAGGAGACATCGGAGACCCTATAAAGTATATATATTCTTGGTCAGCTCGATGAGACGAATCGATTTAGCCATGTCCGTCTGTCTGTCTGTCCGTCTGTTGCGATGGCTGTTACTCGAAAAGTTTTAAAGATATTGACCTGAAATTCGAAACTTAAGGTTTTTGTGCTCCTAGTTAGTTTGTATACCAGAACCAAGGTGCCACGCCCATTTTTAGGTATAGCCCCCATACAAACTTACCGTTTTTTTCCTATTTTTGTATAAAAATTGTAATTATTTATGAATCTATTCGCTCCCAATTGTGTAAAAACATTTCTTTTGTCATCCAGTGTCAAAACCAAAATGCCACGCCCTCTTTTAGGCATAGCCTCCATATAAACTTTCCGTTTTTCCGATTTTTCCGATTTTTTGTAAAAAAAATACTATTTATTTATGCATATATTCACTCAAATTTGGTTAAAAACACTTTTAATGTCATCCAACGTCAAATCAGATGTGCCACGCCCATTTTTTTGGTATAGCCCCCATACAAACTTTCGGACCATTTTCGATTTTTTGTATGAAAATGGTTATTATTTATTCATGTATTTACTCCATATTGGGTAAAAACTCTTCCAATATCATGGTGCCACGCCCATTTTCAGGTGTTTCTTGCATTCAACCTTACCGGCCATTTCCAGATATATTCGAGAAATATGTTGTTATACATATCTGTATTTTTAGCTCAAAATTTGAACTTAATATTGTGTGTAAACTTGGGTGACCACTGATGATTACACATAAACTCTTTAAAGATTCGTGTGACGGGTATTTAAGCTTCGGTTCTACCGAAGTTAACGTTTTTTTCTTGTTTTTTTTCACATTGTTGTATTTCGGTGTCCTCGTAATTGTCCCATGCTTTAAAAATTTCAGCATGTTTTGTAGTCAAATGCCGTTTCAAATTTGTAGCATGAGTACCTGACAATTTTAAACCACACACATTACAAAGTGACTTATTTTCTTGTGTATTGTATTTAAAAAATAAATGCCCTTTTTTTTAGCTCCCTTCCCATTTTGCACAAAAATATAATTCAATAAACCGCACAACTCAATTCACGATCGCAAATAATACGTTTACTCGCATACATACCCAACAGACTTTTATTTTCATTTAACTCAACCAAACGGTCAGGGAACAACCAGAGCAAAAGAGAACAAATTGAACGGTTGTTCGCCGAGCGCGAACGAACTCGACGAGCAACCTTTTCGGTTGCTCTCTGAGTATTTTCTCAAAGTGTGAGTGAAAGACACTTATTTGCAGACAATGAGAAACGGTCAACAGTTATTTGCGAGCTATGATGAATAGACAATCAGCGGTCGTTCGCTAGCTAGGTCTACATGTTCAACTTTATCTTGCGAATGTGGTAGCTCACCACAGATAAAAGATATTTCTCAAAAAAGATGCAAAAGTATTCCACAAAACGTCAACGGTTAAGCTAGATGTCATATTTGTTACAAAGAAAAGTCGCAATATAAAAACTACACTCACGAAATTTTGTGTTGTTTCTGCAAAAAAAGGTGTTTTTTTAATAGAAATATTTGTGTAAATTGTGTATCAGTAAAGCTAATTTAATGTAACATAAAGAAAATACGAAAATAAATTGGTTTATTAATAACACTAGTTTACAAATATTGGAAAGAGTCCATGGGATTCGTTTTAACCAACCTTTTTCCATGTATTTTGGGGTGAAGATTTCAAAAATGGCCACCAAAATTTTTTCTTAAGAACCGTTTAGGAGATATCTTCAAAAAACCCTTTTTTGTGGACTTTTTCAGTTATTACTAAAAATCTCAAGAATGGACAAATTTCTAAAGCTGAACTTTTCATGGGTTGGAAGATATTTTCTTCCTCAACACGACGATATGCTATTTGTACAAATCGAATGAATAGTTTTTGTGTACCATGTGTCGAAACACAGAAAAAAATTGTATTTTTTCAAGCTTTTTGAAAAATGTTAATTTTTAATCTCAATTTCGCAGGAGATAAAAACTATTTTTATTTATTTTTAAAATTTGTAAAGTAAGACAATTTTATTGCGAAAATTTGAAGCCTACAAGTGTCCAATTTGGATAAAAAATGTGGAAGTTATAGCGCCTAAAGTAAAATTAGAGAAGTATTGTATATTTTATGTGCTTCATTTTTTTCTTTTAAGTAAAATCAGACATGTTTATTCCGATACAAATTGTATTTTTTTTATTATACCCTGTACCAAAAGGGTAAAAGGGTATATTAAGTTTGTGCGAATTTATGTAACAGTCAGAAGGAGCCAAGATAGACCATATAAAGTATATATATTCTTGATCAGCATTGGAAGGGGAGTCGAACTAGCTATGTCTGTCCGTCCGTCTGTCCGTCCGTCCGTCCGTCCGTCCGTCCGTCTGTCCGTCCTGCTGTCTGCCGTATGAGAGAGATTATCTCGGAGACTATAAGAGATAGGGCCACCATATTTGAAACTTAGACTTTCCTGAACCGTCAAGTGTTCACTTGCAAACGGTTTTTCTCTAGACCCATTTTAAGGGGTACCCCCCATACAAATATACCCCAAAATTTTAGGTTTTTGCATAAAAACGTCATTGTTTTTTATTGTAGGAAGTTCAAACTTAGTATTAATTATGTCTATGATAGTCCCAATAAAATATCCCAACAGGGGTAGGACCAACAAAGTTTTAGGTATAGCCCCCATACAAATATACCCCAAAATTTTAAGTTTTTGCATAAAAAACGTCATTGTTTTTTATTGTAGGAAGTTCAAACTTAGTATTAATTATGTCTATGATAGTCCCAATAAAATATCCTAATAGGGGTAGGACCAACAAAGTTTTAGGTATAGCCCCCATATAAATTTACCCAATTTTTCAAGTTTTTGTTTGAAAATTCAATACAATAATTTATAAACAAAGATAGGACTTAATTTAAGGTACATAAAGATTGGGTACAGGGTATCTTGCAGTCGAGCATACTCGACTTCAGCGTTCTTTCTTGTTTTTTAGTGCTTAAGTGGGTATTCATACTGCTACCTAGAGAGGTATATTGTACACCCTTACTGGCTTGATTACTGATTCTAGCCCAAGTCTTTGCCATTTTTATAGATTCAGTTTTCCTAACCTGCTCTAAGGAGAGTGTGTATCCTCCTTACAATGGCATCCTATTTCTGGCTGTCGCTACACATTCTGATAGATTATGGATAGGTGTTTCCTCTACACTGTCACAAAATCTACAGTCAGAAGAGCTTGCTACATCCATTACCCATTACATGTACGTGTTTCCTAAGTCTACAGGAGTCCTATCATGATCCTTAGCTGGGTTCTGTCCAGCTTAACTAATGCTTTGATAACCTTAGAGTTGAATCCCTCTATTAATAATTTGGTTTTCGCAAGCCCTGCCTTAAAAACCAGTGTTCATCCCTGGCTCGTTTCCTATCATTACGTGTTGTCTCATTAAGTGAGTGGCTCCCAATGGAACAATAAGTTATACATAGTGTGTGTATGTTTTTCATATTTGTTAAGCGTTTTTAGCGTAGCCATACAGTTGACACTGTTAACGCTGATATAAAACTTGAATAAATTTAGCACATATTATGTTTTTTGTCTAATTTTACTTTAGGCGCTATAACTTCCACATTTTTTTTTTCCGATTTGAACACTTTTAGGCTTCATATTTTCGCAATAAAATTGTCTTAATCGACAAATTTTAAAAATAAATAAAAATAGGGATTAAAAATTAACATTTTTTAAAAAAACATGAAAAATACAATTTTTTCTGTGTTTCGACGCTTGGTACACAAAAGTATTCATTCGATTTTTACCAATATCGTCGTGTAGAGGAAGAAAATATCTTCCAACCCATGAAAAGTTCAGCTTTTAAATTAGTCCATTCTTGAGATTTTTAGTAATAACTGAAAAAAGTCCACAAAAACGGGGTTTTTGAAGATATCTCTTAAACGATTCTTAAGAAAAAAATTTTGGTGGCAATTTTTGAAATCTACGCCCCCAAAATACATGGAAAAAGGTGGGTCAGAACGGAATCCCATTTTTGGTGTAAACTAGTGTAATAAATCATTATTTTAACTTCAAAAGAAATAACTGTGTTACGGGTATAAAAAAACAATAACAAAAACAAAAACAAGAACAAAGAGCAATCAATTGCAAACACTCAAAACATGTAGAGTGATACAGCATCGCATTTGCAATAATTCATAAACATAAAAGAGAAGGAGAACAAAACAGCAACAATAACGAATGTCTGCACGCGACATAAATATTGAAAAGAACGACCGCCTCCTTCTGTTGAGATTCGACCTATTGAAAGCTCAAAATTGTATGTTTGCAACTGAAAAATCTTTTTTTTCGTCAGCTAATTAGTGACAGAAATAAATTTTAAGAAATAGGCTCTATACATACGCTTTGTATTAAGACTTAATTTTTTTCATAATATTTTTCTTCTTATAACCATGGCAACATTATAATAAGGTGGAGAGTATCAATTTATCATGAATGAAAAAAATTAAAACTACGAAAAATTTTAACTTCGGCAAGACCGAAGCACAAATACCCGCCACACGAAAATTTGAATAGTTTATGTGTCAGTTGGGTAGATAGTACTTCGTAAAGGGTATGGATAGGGTTCTATAATTCGATACAACCCAACTTTAGACACCATGTTACGGTTCATATAAGAAGTCAATGTGTTAAATTTTAACCAAAAATATAGAATTGTACAACAATTATATTTGTTGATAAAATAAAAAATAAAGGAGGTGAGTTTGTATGGGGACTGTATGTTAAAGTGCCCCAATCCATATTAAATAGGTAGTATAAACAGCGGATGACACTTGCATGGGCGCTACGCCTTAAAAATGGGAGTGGCATCTTGTATACAAACTACTTTGGGCCAAAAAAACAGAAGTAATAAGAATTTTCATACACAAACCCGAAACTGAGCAGTAAATTTGTATGGTAGCTATGCCTAAAAATGGGCGTGGCACTCTGGTTTTTACATTTAAACTGCTTAGGGCTAAAAAAAAATAAATTATTCATTGTCAGGTCCATATCTTTAGAACTAAGCGGAATGAAACGAATAAATACAGACAGACGGACTGGTAGTCGGATGAACATGGCTAGATCGACTCGTCTCGTCGTCCTGAAGAATATATTTAATTTATTGGGTCAACTATGTATGTATGTCCGCTTTAATGCAAACAAACTTTCTAACAAAATAAGAATACCCTCCACACTATATGTGGCGGGTATAAAAAAAACACAAGTATTATTTACAGAAATAGAACGTAATTAAATGGCTCGATACGCGCTTTTCTTTGTTTTGCTTTGCACTGCAGAAAGAACATAACATTCAGCATCGTTTTATGTACTCTTAAGAATATTAAGTAACATTTAGAGTAATAAAGCTTTATTAAATGCATAATGTTAAAGAAATAGCTAATTAGTTTTTCTATTCTAAAACGAAGCAACTAAAAACTTTTCAATTAAAAAACTTTTATTAAAGCTTAGTATTTTTATTTTTTTTTTTTTTTTTATTAAAAAAAATTATCAATATCAAAAAAAAGTCATGAATTATAATATTATAACAAATAGAGTAATAAGAGCTGAAACTCTCGTTAGTATGTTAGATTGTATCAATGGTTTTTTTCCCAGTACTATTAATAGTTTGTATTTAGCATATATGGTAGGAGAAAGGAGACCCTGCAGTCTGCACTATCGCGGAATAAGGCCCCCCCTTATTGCATACAAAATACTATCTGGCGTAATATGCAATAGACTGAAACCGTACGTAGGACGTATAGTTGGACAGTATCAGTGCGGTTTTAGACAAAAGAAGTCAACCATCGACTCCAAAGCGAAGCAAATCGACACACACCACCTATTCGTCGATTTCAAAGCCTCTTTCGACACGCCAGTCAGATCAAAGTTTTTTAAGGCATTGACTGATCTTGAAATCCCGTCAAAAATTGTTCGCCTTTGTATGATGACGCTGGAAAACACCCAAAGCGTTGTCAGGGTCGGTAAAGATCTCTCCGACCTCTTTGACACCAAGAGAGGCTTCAGACAGGGTGATGCGTTGTCGTGCGACTTTTTCAACCTCCTATTGGAGTACATTTTGATGCAGTGCCCAAACGTCGACCGGACGGGCAATATTTTCTATAAAGAAACTATGCTGCTCGCATATGCCGACGACATAGATATTATCGGCAAAAATGCTCGAGCGATCACCGGCGCGTTTTCAGACATCGAAAAACAATGTCGTCTATGGCACTGACGGTCAAAGAGAACAAGACGAAGTTCTTGGAATCCACTCACAGGCAATCTGCACGTCGCAGACGGTCTTTGAGTACGGGGAACTTCATCTTTGAGGCTGTAGAAAACTTTATCTATTTGGGCTCAGATGTAAACAACAATAACATCATCAGTCAGGAGATTAAACGAAGAATCACTCTTGCAAACCTTAGCTATTTTGTTCTCGGTAAGCAGATGCGAAGTAGAGTGCTGTCCAGAAAAACAAAAATTAAACTCTACAAGACGCTGATAATGCCGGTCCTGATGTATGGCTCAGAAGCATGGGTCATGACAGAATCGGATAAATCGGCGTTGGGTGTATTTGAGAGGAAGATACTTCGGAGAATCTTTGGTCCAGTTAGAGTGGAAAATGACTTCCGTATGCGCACAAACGATGAGCTGTACGAACTATTTGCTGACATCGACATAGTCAGGAACATCCAATACAAAAGGCTGTCCTGGGCTGGTCACCTGTGTCGGATGGACACAGAAGCTCCAGCAAGAAAAGTTTGGAAGCAAAACGTGAATCAAATCGGAGGGGCGCGGCAGAGAGGACGTCCGCCGCTGCGTTGGGAGGACCAGGTCCTAGATGACATCCGCAGGATCGGTATCCCTAACTGGTATCTTCAGGCACTGGATTACAACCGCTGGTGCCAAGTCTTATGTGATGCCAAGGCCGACAATCGGCTGTAGTGCCACTTATATATATATGTATATTATTATTGGCCTGTTTTTGTTACAAAAAAACTTCGTCACTTATATCCAAAACTCTCTTAATATAATTGTAACCCATGTTGATTATCATTTTCTTTGGGTGTTTTGAATAATAGTTAGTAAGTCTTCCTGACGCCATTTCCTTCTTGTACCAGTCAATTTAAATTGTGTTATTGTGCCCACAGATTAGTGCGTCCAAATTTGGAAGTTGTCCGATAACTTCATTTTCAATCGTAAACTGTATGTTATTATGAAACGAGTTCAACATGTTGTGAATCGTTTCCACTTGGTCAAGTTTAACAATTGGGAACAAGTCATCCACATATTTTGTTACTAATCTTGGTTTCACCTCGATTTGGTTCAATTTGGTGTCCAATAATTCTTCCATCACAATGTCTGCAATGATAAGTGTTATCGGTGAACCCATACCATGAGTATACCATGTCTTGAAATTTAAAGACTTAATTATTATTATGATTCAAAAACTCACTATGTCAACGAACAAATTTTTTAGGTATTTTTGTATGTTCTTTGACTTTATCCTATTTATTACACAGGACAACAAAAAAATTGATGAAAGGTTCATTGGACCAGACAATGAAGTCTGTTTTTCTCCATCACGTCATGATTTTTTCCTAACCTCAAAAAACATGGCGGATGTCATGTGACAAGCTAACATTTCCAAATAACAACGGATTCGCTTAAAATTTAGTGTCTGGTGGTTATTGGGGTCGCTGATTACGAATATGAAGTCATATTTTAAAAATCAAAAATGGCGGATCTTTTAATATAACTTTTTTGTCGCTGATTACGAATATGATGTCAGATTTTCAAAATCCGACATGGCGGATCCAATATGGAGGACATATTTTCAAAATATCGTTAAATATTTGAATATTTAACTGATTAGGAATTTATAGTTAGATTTCTAAAATAAACACCCAATAAAATGTCAAGGTGGTGTCCTTCATTTCGTAATTACTTACAATCAACTATAACAAATAACAATGTCGTGGTATGAGCAAGCTTTTCTTTCTTGAAGCTAGATTTTAGGTATTCTTGTTTGTTAAAATTCTTAAATGTGTTTTATAAGTTTGAAATAGACATTCTACGTGTCTTGAGTTTTAGTGTAATAACGAGTCTTTTTTAGTTGTGAATGATCTTCGTAAAGCTTTTCTTGTATGCTGGTTTGATGTGTCTCTCTTTAATGACCAGCAGTAGTCTGACAACATGTGACCATTCCAAACACCTTGATATCACTTCTCAATTTCTTGTAAATCCTGATGAAATTTTTCGCCTTGCTCCTCACTAAAGTCACCTAAATTTTCTAGAAAATATTCAACATGTGAGTGAAGAAAGTGAAGCTGAAGATATCCAAATTTTGATAAATTCTTTACCATAGTTTCAACAATACTTGCATAATTAGGATCTTTTCTATTTCTTAGAAATTTTTTGTAACTTCTCTACAGCTTATCCACGCTGCCTTCTCCACCTCAGTCATTCTTTTTCAAATTCATTATCCTTCAGAAGTTCAGAAGCTGTATACGAAATACCATTTTCGTTTATTAGTCCTTCAATATCGCTACAGTAAACTTAATTGTTGATGTCTGTAAAATATTTTCTAAATTGTACATCTCGATCGCGATAGAAACTTATTTTAGTTCCTGGAGCTAGGCAATTTTTCTCTTTTACTCTTGACGCTATTTGTTCAGAAATTTCTTTCGAAAGTCCTGCGTCTCAAACCAAGTCACTTCAATCTTCTTGATTGAAACCATTCGAATTTTTATCAGTCTCAATGTCTGATTCTTCATATGTTTCATCACTGACCTTTATATCTTTAGTCAGATTTGACCGACGCATAAACGATTGAAGATTTTGTTTTTGAGCTGTGCCCAGCAATATTCGTTGAACAAAAATAGCAATCACTTTTATGATTAATTGGTTTTCGCCATATCATTGGGAAAGCAAACGATCCCTTTTTACTTTTCGTGATTTGCAAAGAACATCTTAAGCATATCTCTTTTGGAGTATATCTCATTCTCCATTTCTCTAGCATCTATATCGAAAAATTCCCTGTACCTAGTTTTGAGTAAGTCTGTAAATCTTCTTCTGAGCTTACTGACAACGTATTCTCCACAAACGACGCAGAAATTCTCTAGTCCTTTATTGCAAAATATTCTTCTTGCAGCATTATACTCATCATCGGCCAAGTTTCCCACCTATGAAGAGCTGCGGTTGCCTGATGACGACGACTGCGGGCCCGCTTTCTCACCCTGACCAGACGCAGATACTGGGGTTCCGAATCCTTGCATCGTAATTTCTTTTCGTGTGCCTGCCATGACGGCATGGTAATGCCGTAAGCCAGGGACTCTGCCGGATCACGGAACAACTCCGTTGCCCGCCGTCAGCATGTGGAGGTGCCCTGGATGGAGACACACGATAGAATCTGTAATTCTAGTACATCTCATCTACTCAAGGAACTTACAATTGTTCCTTTTTAAAAATTAGAGCCAAAAATTAAAGATCATAATGCCGGATCAAATATAGTGGAAATTTATAAAAATAATAATCGTTAAATTTCTAATTCAAAAATCAGGCATTATATTCCTAGCCAGTAAACTCAAAAATCTATATAGATACCAACTTTTCTTAAGAATGAAACAATTTTCAAAAAAAGTCTGACATATATAGGTAAGAGATTTTTAATTTATAATATCTGACTTCATATTCGTAATCAGCGACCCCAAAAACCCCCAGATACTAAATTTTAAGCAAGTCCGTCGTTAGTTGGAAATGTTAGCTTGTCATATGAAATCCGCCATGTTTTTTGAGGTTTAAGAAAATCAAGACGTGATGGAGAAAAACAGACTTCAGATTCGTGTTCAGCGACCCCAAAAACATATAAAAAACATTGTCTGGTCAAATGAACCTTTCATCAATTTTTTTTGTGGTCCTGTGTTATTAAAGATCTTAATTGCCAAGTCTATGGGTATACTTGGGAACAACGACGTAACATCAAATGATATTAATCATTTCTCAACAAAAACGTACGTGTTGTTAATTTTGTCTTTAAATTGATTTGCGTCTTTTACATTGCAGTCACATTCGATAGTCAAGTTTTTTAATAGATTAGTTAGTGAGTTATTAGACGAGCATATCGGTCTTAGCGGGGTATCCATCTTATGAATTTAAGGTAATCCATATATTCGGAGTATTTGGCCGTTGTCGTCATCAGTCTTCATTTCTCGATTTTAGTTACTACGTCCATTTTAAATAACTTTTCTACTAATTCGTTGTTTTTACGCCGTAGTGCCGAGGTTGGGCCCTTCTTCAAAACTATATTAGTCGTCCAATCTTCCATTTTGTCTATCGCGACCGTAACATTTGCTTTGTCAGCATTTAAAACTAATATATTTGTGTTTTCTTTAAGAAATTTCTTAGTTTGTGCCACGATGTCCAATATTGCACAATCTCTTGGACTGTAGTGAATTTTGTTTTTGTGTTGTATTTTTATTTGACAAAACTCAATTCTAGCGGTTTTCTTACTCTTCTTTTTCCGCTTTTGTTTTTATACACTTTCTCCATCAGTTACATATGTATTTAATTCGAGGGAGTTCCTTTTGTTTGACAGGTAAGGCGAACTTTGAAACTAGGAATATTAGTGAAAGTTTTTTTGACAAACCAAGCGTTATTATTGTTGTCAACTGGAATTCTTAGTTGTTTATCTCTTATGTATTGTAATTTTTTTCTTATGTTTTTTTTTCTCATTGTATTTGTTGTTGTTGTTGCGCAAATTAGGTGTTCGCTCGCTAATAACGTCTCAAAATCTGATTTAGTTAATTGAGTGCGAATTGTTGTTGTCATATTTGTCTAACGTTTGTTTTGCTCTTTTATGAAGTTATGTTTTTCTTTTATCAGAAGTATTAATATTTTTAAGTGAAAAAACGTATGTACAGCAGCATTTTGCTGAAAAGGCTTTCTAAAGGGTGGTTAAATTTCAAGGGCCGATGTTGAATGTGAACCACACTTAAACGTCAAGTTTTTTCCTGCATTTCTTTTGACATTTCTCAACTTCAGACTAACTCGTCGTGCCCAACAATTGCACCTCTAACGCTCGTCGTTGTTGAATATTATGCATAAAGACTTGCATTTACACGCTTTCAAGGTTCAATTGACTCAAGAACTAAAGCCTCTTGACCATTTCAAGCGTCGTCAATGGTCAGAATGGTGGCAAGAAATGGCAACAGTGGATGATCAATTATCGAAGGAAATGATCTTCAGTGATGAGGCACATTTTCACCTCAGTGGATTCGTCAATAAGCAGAATTGCCGCATTTGGGCGAATGAGAATCCAAGAGTGATTGTCGAAAAACCAATGCATCCACAAAGAGTGACTGTTTGGTGCGGTTTATGGGCTGGCGGCATCATAGGGCCGTACTTCTTCGAAAATGAGGCTGGCCAGGCAATTACTGTGGATGGTGTTCGCTATCGTGAGATGATAACAAACTTTTTGTGGCCTGAATTGGAAGATATGGATGTGGACGATATGTGGTTTCAACAGGACGGTGCCACTTGCCACACAGCTAACGAAACAATGGCCCTTTTGCGCGAAAAATTTGATGGCCGAATAATCTCACATCGCGGCGATGTCAACTGACCGCCAAGATCATGTGATTTGACACCGTTGGACTTCTTTCTTTGGGGTTATTTGAAAGAAAAGGTGTACGCCAATAAGCCAACAACAATTCAAGAGCTAAAGGATGAGATAATTCGGCAATTAACGACATTGAACCTCAATTATGCCTCAGCGTCATCGAAAATTTAGACCATCGGATGGACGTGTGCCGCCCAAGCCGTGGCGGCCATTTGGTCGATATTTTGTTCCATACATAATTGAGTCATACCAATATATCATAATAAAAAGAAATGTCAATATTTTCCTAAATAATTCGTGTTTTATTCAAAATCAACATCGGCCCTTGAAATTTAACCACCCTTTATATATTTTGTCCTATTTAATATAAACTTTGGAATAATTTTTCTTTTTCGCCATTGCATCAAATATTTAATACTTATTTTTTGAGATGTTAGTTTTCAAATAATTGCTTTATATGGTTTTATATTGTGAAGTAAGTTGTTATTATGTAAATAATAATATGCTATGGCAAGTGTTGTACGCGGTGGCTAAATATAAAATTTACATAAATATTTACAAAGTTTTCGATGTTACCAGAATAAGAGTAGACTTTTATTGATTCAGAATGATTATTATAGTTTATGATCAAACAAAACTTATTTTAGGTGATTCGTTTGATATACTATACAATTGTGCTGTTCACGAGGTCTAGCATTAGTGCATTTAAGAATTAGTGCAAACGATTGCAACAACAACTAACACACAGAAACTTTTTTTTCTGTGTTAGTTGTTGTTGCAATCGTTTGCACTTATCCTTTTACACATATGCACTCATGCTAGACCTCGTAAACAGCTCAAATGTAAATAGCATTGTAAGTTTTTTGCAATTGTTTGAATTTGCTTTAGATAAGATTCTGGGATTTGTACAATAAATATGTTTTCTCCACGTTACTATTAAGTAGTTGGCACTTACAAAATCTGTAGTTGATTGCCGACAGGAAAAAAGTAGAGCGGCAGTCGCTTTAGTTTGTTTTCATCCAAGTATCTAGAAAAAAAAAGAAAATGAAAATATAACCTTTGGTTTATCTGAAATATTAATATGGTAAATGAGAGGTATATTCGTGGTGGTAAAAGGAATCGTTTAATAGTTTATTTGTGCTCATCAGTGGCTTAGATAAAACTAAGAGTTGGGACGGGTAAAGGTTAACCGCCTGATACAATCCAAGTTAAGTCACAATATTGATATCAAATTTCAAGCAATAGCAATAAATTTATAATTGCTTTCTCGAAAATAATAGAAAATAGGAGGTGAGTCTGTGTAGTGCTAAATGTTATGGTGACTCAATCCGTACCATATCGGTGGTGTGTACAGGGAATGATATTATACGTGTTTTTATCCAATTTGATGTAAATATATTTATAAATAATATCAATTTTCATACAAAAACTCGAACATGGGAGCTAAGTTTGTACGGGAGATATACCTAAAATTTTGTTGTTCCTTTTCATATTGAGATATTTTATTTTCACCATCACATGAATAATTTATAATACATTTAGAATTCCTATAATAAGAAACAATGACGATTGTATGCAAAAACCTAAAAATTTGGAGTAGATTTATATGGAGGGCTTAGGATAGTCTAAGTTTCAAATATGGTAGCTCTATCTCCTATAGCCTCCGAGATAATCGTTTTCATACGGCAGATCGGACGGACAGACAGACTGACGGACGGGCAAACGGCCAGACAGACATAGCTAGTTCGACTCCCCTTCCAATGCTGATCAGGAATATCTAAACTAATATTATAAAGAGGAAATGTTTGATTTTTTGTTTGTTTGTTTTGAATATGCTCCGAAACTACTGGACCGATTTAAATTTTTTCACCGTTGGCAAGCTACACTATTCCCGAGTGACAGAGGCTATGTTTCATTTTCAATTTTTGACCCGGAGCCTAATGGGGGTCTTGAAACTGGAAAAGCCAAATATTTGGAACAAAAAGACGTTATAAAATTTTTTTATGTTTCTGTTTTTTTTTAGAGTTCAGGTGAGCAACAAGACGGGATTTTGGAAAATTTTGACCCGGGGCCTAATTTTGAGTGAATAGACGTAGAGATTTGAAACAGGGCTCATTTGAAAGATGGTTAAAAAACATTTTTGGCGTTCAAGGTGTTCAAGGGATTTCCGGAATTTGGACCTGGGAGCCATATGTGGACCCAATATAAGATTTTCTGACAGATTTTTTTTTATTACAAGTGAGTACTTTGACGGGATTTTAGAAATTTTGACCTGAGACCTAATGGGAGCCTTCAAAAAAAACTCATATCTTTGGATTGCATAGACGTAGAGACTCGAAACTGGGCGCATTTGTCGTGTTTAGGAAATTTTAGTCCCGTTCAATGGGACTCACGGTGAACGAGAGCAAGACAAAGTACTTGGTATTTAGCCGCAAACAATCTACTCGACGTAGACGGTCTTTGAGGACAGAGAACTTCAGCTTTGAGGCTGTAGAAAACTACTACTACCTGGGCTCAAATGTAAACAACGACAACAACACCAGTCAGGAAATTAAACGAATAATCACTTTTGCTAACCGTAGCTATCGTACTATATTTTGGTCTCGGTAAGCAAATACGAAGTAGAGTTCTGCCCAGAAATTCAAATTAAACTCTACAAGACGCTGATAATGCCTTTCTTGGTATATGACTCAGAAACATGAGTCACGACAGATTTGGATAAGTCGGCGTTGGGCGACTTTGGTCCAGTTAGAGTGGGAAATAACATCCGCATCCGCGCGAACGATGAGCTGTACGAGCTACATGTTGACATCGACATAGTCAGGAACATATAATACAAAAGCCAGTCCTGGGCTGGTCACCTGTGGATACAGATGCTCCGGCAGAGAGGACGTCCGCCGCTGCGTTGGGACCACCAGATCTTGGAAGCAAAAACATCAAACGAAAGCAAAAGTGCTCCCGTTAACGACTGAGCACCGAATCAAAAATACAGTAGGAAGAAAACAAAATAGCAGCTTTTGTTTTGGAAATTTCGCAGCACATTATCGAAATATGTACCCCGCTGAACGTTCTTCCGGACTATGATTTATGATCGTGCATTTTAATAAAAACCCTGATATGATTGAAATCTCCCCTGTGCATAAGTCATCTGTTTACCACCGACGGGTGAAATATTCGCTAATCACAAAACTTGGTATTTAAATATTAAAGGAACACTTTTGTAACAATTTGGACTACTTATAAAATTCCTTTTTTAAGTTTACCCTTCGAGTACGCTCATGCTATATAAATACTTACAATGTTTTAATTGGAATTTCCTTCAACCGTTGAAAAGCATGCGATGTGATCTCATTTATTGAACAAAATTTCAATACGCTGTAAAAGAAAAAAACTTTCGTTAAAAACAAGGAAGAAAACGTTAACTTCGGTGGAACCGAAGCTGAAATACCCGTTACATGGGCGTGTCGTCTTGGTTTTGACCCTGGATGACCAAAAATAATGTTTTTAGGCCCAATTGGGAGGGTACATTCATAAATAATTACAATTTAAAAAAAAAAAGAACGCTGAAGTGAGTATGTACTGCAAGATACCCTGTACCCATTTAGATAAGTTAAGTCCTATCCTTTGTATATACCTTATTGTATTGAATTTTCAAACAAAAACTTGAAAAATTGGGTAAATTTGTATGGGGGCTATACCTAAAATTTTGTTGGTCCTACCCTATTGGGATATTTTTTGGGACTATCAGAGACATAATTTATATTAAGTTTGAACTTCCTAGAATAAAAAACAATGACGTTTTTATGCAAAAACCTAAAATTTTGGGGTATATTTGTATGGGAACTATAGCTAAAATTTTATTGGTCCTACCAGGGTATCATTGGGACTATCAGAGACATAATTTATACTAAGTTTGAACTTCCTAGAAAAAAAAAATTTTCTAGAAAAAATCGATGAAGTTTTGTAAAAAATTTTTATGTGGGGCTTTTATGAACCTAAAATGGGCGTTTGCAAGTGAACACTTGACGGTTCAGGAGAGTCTAAGTTTCAATATGGTGGCCCTATTATTATAGTCTCCGAAATAATCTCTCTCATACGGCAGACAGCAGGACAGACAGACGGACAGACGGACGGACGGACGGACGACAGCGATGCTTCGCTCACTTCCAATGCTGATCAAAAATATATTTTTTTTTTTTGGTTTATCTTGAAACCCCAAACAAATTAAAAAATTTTTAAAAAACCTAAAAAAAAAAAAAAATGGGCGTGGCACTCTCATTTTCGAACTCAACCTAGTCGTTGCCGAGAAAAGCTTAAGTTTAAAATTTCAGTCCAATATCTTTATATCTTCATCGAAAAGATCGCATAGCAACAAACAGACGGACAGACAGACAGACGGACATGGCTAGATCGATTCGTCTCATCGAGCTGATCAAGAATATATATACTTTATGGGGTCTCCGATGCCTCCTTCAATGCGTTACAAACTTTTTGACAAACTGAATATACCCGTTTACACTATGTGTAACGGGTATAAAAACGGAAAGATCAAAGGTTCGAATTAGGTTTAAAAGTAAATATGAGCTTTAGTTTTGAACACACCGTGGATATCATCCTCAGTAATATTTGCGTTGACCTCTTCAAATGCTATGATTTTTTTATACCCATCCCACATAGTGTGAAGGGTATTATCAGTTTTTCGCAAATTATAAGGCATTGTAGACCCCATAAAGTATATATATTATTGATCAGCTCTGTTCGCGCCATTTAATAGTTATTGGCCTAAAAATATTTTTATTTCAAAATTAAAGTTATAATTTTTAATTTACAGTTTAAGTTGTTAAGAGATATCGATCAATTGTTATTTTAAATTATTGGTTTGGTAAAAGTAGTCGGTTAATTTGTAAAAAAAACGAGTTTGAACAGAAGTAATACAGTAATCAGTGTTTTTTCTACGAACAAAACGAGCGGGCGTGCTTATTATTAGATCGGCGTTTTAGGAGAGGAAAGTGCAGTCATTGTGTATCAAGTTCTTTTCAGCTACAATATATTTGGCGGCCGAGCGAAGACCTGGTGATAGGGTTCATTTTATCCGGCTGGAGTTCATATATTCAGAATTCAGCAATTCGGCTGAAGCTCAATCTTTGAAACTCAACGTGTTTTTACCCTATTTGGAGTCAATATATTCATACAAAAATTCGAAAATGGGCGGTCATTTTGTATGGGGGCTACACCAAAATATGGGCGTGGCACCTTGGTTTTAACATACAAAGTAGTCGTTCCCGAGAAACGTTTAAGTAGTATCTTAATATCTTCAATGCAAAAAATGTGAAGAATTAAACAGACGGACATGGCTAAATCGATTCGTCTCGTCGAGCTGATCAATAACACTAGTTTACAAATATTGGCAACATTCCATGGGATTCGTTCTAACCCACCTATTTCCATGTATTTTGCGTAGATTTAAAAATGGCCACCAAATTTTCTTAAGAACCGATTACGAGATATCTTCGAAAAACCCTTTTTTGTGGCTTTTTTTCAGTTATTACTAAAAATCTCAAGAATGGATTAATTTATAAAGGTAAACTTTTCATGGGTTGGAAGATATTTTCTTCCTCTACACGATGATATGCTATTTGTAAAAATATATATCTCCTAAAAAATATATGCATGCACAGTATGTTCAATAAAAAGCGAGTAACTTTTAAACCTTTCAACTAATTTACATGAAGTTGGCTACGTTTGAAAGGTGAGACCTGTACCTTTCTAATTGTATCAATGTTCAATAGATGGCGTTACATGTTCCATGATTTAAACAAAAAGTCCCCTTATGTTTTGAACATTCTGTGTACGCTGTTATGATTTAGAAGTCTAAAGAACTTCTTCACTTATAGGTCATAAATGTTGACGGGGAAACTTGTAGTGGCAGTCTTGCTCAATACTCCGCTAATGTACATACCCACACTCCTTTGCATTCTCATCAATTTATTCCATTATGAGCCTTTAAGCAAGGCTCCATACATTAGTATAGTCCTGTAGATATTGTGTACAATCGCCGGAGAGAATCCTCACCTATTTCCCCATTCCTTTCTGTAAGCGAAGAAAGCTTTCTTAACTCTTTTATTGAATGATGACTGATAAGAATGATGAGAAGACATTTTTTTTTTCAGTATTAAACTCAGGAATTTCTCAATTTGTGGGAATATTTTACATAACAACAGCGACTTAGGCGGAGTAGTATTATATATCTGATGAGCAACATATATTCAGTTTTTAGTTCATCCACATGGAGAACTTAACAGCAACTGTTTAACCAAAGTAAAAAAATTTCAGAGCTAGAAATACGAATCTTCTTCATCTCAAATGCATTGAAATTTTTGTTCACCTTACTTATTTTTTGGCTTCTGAAAATTTTTGTTGTATTTCGAATTATAGAATTTGTTAAAGAGTGGAAAAGTGCTCCCAATTAGTGACTTACTTTTCAAATAAATAAACTTAAAAAAAAATCTTATGATTCTCAAACAAATTTTTAAATACTTTATTGTTATGCTTAAAAGTGTTTGAGAATTTTAAGATTATATGAATTTATTTGAAAAGTAAATCACTAAATTCAAAAATGGGAGCCTGGCTGTATGTCTCATTTTACCGTAAAAACGTATCTTAAGCAACAAAACACAAACGAGGACAACGCCACTCACTCCATCTCCGACTCCAAAACTGCTGCGTCATTGCATGTGGAACAAGACGAACAACAATACAAGCTAAAATGCATTTGGTGCGAGGAATCGAGTAATGCTTCAAGTGGGAACACCACGTGCCATCTTTCCAGGATGCTATGTACATAGACTGAGTGTATGTATATCCGATGGGCTTAGATAAACACTCAAAAAAAAAAAAACAAAAAGTCCCCTTATGTATTGAACATACTGTGTATGTGTGTATACATACATAAGTGCTTAAACTGAAGGCATATGTATGTATGTGTGTACAATACATGCATACCGTTACTTGCATTGCTTCTAGACAAGAAGTTGCAAAACCAATTTACATTACGCGTTGATGAATTATCTTTTGGTTTGTTTATAAGGTGCCACGCCCGCCGCCCGTTTTTCCAATGGATAGTACTTATCTCGGTCCCAGTAATATGGGTATCGAACTTCATTTCTCTTGTTCAATTATTTGCCAATATATGATGAATATTTTTTTTCAACCGCCTATATGGACCACGCCCACCGCCAATTTTTTTTCACTTTCCCGGTCCTAGCAACATATATACCGAATTTCATTTCTTAAAATAGTTGTACCGCCGCCCATTTTCCTGCCTTTTAAGTTTGACTAAAAATTCACATATATGTACAAAATTTTACTTGAGTCAATCGACAACGAACATCGTGACGTAAAATTTTTATATATATAAAGTGACAAGTTTTAGGACGAAATTAAAACTTTGCCAAGGGATGACATTGTAGATAACTCTAGCCCGCATATCTCCATTAAGTAAGCATGCGCATGTATAAATGGAGCAATTTCTTTTAGAAGTTTTACCATGGTTGGTAATGGAAACACAACCATTTCTCGAATTGACGAGATGGTGCATATGTCTATTTGTCCTGTGGAAGTCTTGCTATTTGAAGGAATTTTTATTGAAGACGACTTCGATACTAATAAGCTGCTGTATCGACTATTTTATTTTCTTTGTAACTGAGCAATTTAAGTCAAAATTATTAAAAAATTTTTCTGACAAAATAAACAGTGATAAATTTTGCCTTTATATTTCGCACTTGACAACGCATTTGTTTGTTAAAACATTTGATTTCTATTTTTCGGAATTTATATATATATATATATATATTTTTTGTAAGCATTGATGAGCCCTACAGTGTATACTACTACTTTATCAATTTATTGTAAAGGGGGTTAAATTTTAAGGGCCGATTTTAAATGTGAACCACACATAAACGTCAAGTTTTTTCCTGCATTTTTTTTTACATTTTTCAACCTCAGACTAACTCTGCATTTCTTTTTATTCTTTACTCAACATTTCTTTTTTTTAAAATATACGAACCATCGGAGAAGATACACAATTCGAGCTTATATAAGTTTAATATGGAAATGGGCGTTCAAATCAAAAATGCATATCGTGCACTTCGTGATTTTTTTGGTCAATTTAATCGTCCAAATGTGCGTACAATCGGAAAAATCGTGCAAAAATTTGAGCAAACCGGGTCTGTGGGAGATGTGAAAACACCAGTGCATGCTCGTACAGCTCGTACTGCAGAAAATATTGGTGCTGTTCGCGATAGTGTGGCTGAAGAGCCGTCCACCTCAACTCGTCGTCGTGCCCAACAATTGCGCCTTTCACGCTCGTCGTTGATGAATATTATGCATAAAGACTTGCATTTACACGCTTACAAGGTTCAATTGACTCAAGAACTAAAGCCTCTTGACCATTTCAAGCGTCGTCAATGGTCAGAATGGTGGCAAGAAATGGCAACAGTGGATGATCAATTTTCGAAGGAAATCATCTTCAGTGATGAGGCACATTTTCACCTCAGTGGATTCGTCAATAAGCAGAATTGCCGCATTTGGGCGAATGAGAATCCAAGAGTGATTGTCGAAAAACCAATGCATCCACAAAGAGTGACTGTTTGGTGCGGTTTATGGGCTGGCGGCATCATAGGGCCGTACTTCTTCGAAAATGAGGCTGGCCAGGCAATTACTGTGGATGGTGTTCGCTATCGTGAGATGATAACAAACTTTTGTGGCCTGAATTGGAAGATATGGATGTGGACGATATGTGGTTTCAACAGGACGGTGCCACTTGCCACACAGCTAACGAAACAATGGCTCTTTTGCGCGAAAAATTTGATGGCCGAATAATCTCACGTCGCGGCGATGTCAACTGGCCGCCAAGATCATGTGATTTGACACCGTTGGACTTCTTTCTTTGGGGTTATTTGAAAGAAAAGGTGTACGCCAATAAGCCAACAACAATTCAAGAGCTAAAGGATGAGATAATTCGGCACATTAACGACATTGAACCTCAATTATGCCTCAGCGTCATCGAAAATTTAGACCATCGGATGGACGTGTGCCGCCGAAGCCGTGGCGGCCATTTGGTCGATATTTTGTTCCATACATAATTGAGTCATACCAATATATCATAATAAAAAGAAATGTCAATAATTTCCTAAATAATTCGTGTTTTATTCAAAATCAACATCGGCCCTTGAAATTTAACCACCCTTTACATATATAGTATATTTTTTTACCAAAATTATTTAAATGAGATAAAATGAGCAAAAAACAAGGAAAAATGTTAACTTCGGTGCAAACCGAAGCTTAAATACCCGTCCAACAAATCTTTAAATAGTTTGTGTGATCATCTCTGCTTAGATAGAATCTCAAGATAATCTAATACAACCCAAGTTTGCACTCAATATTTATGTCAAATTTTAAGCTAAAAACGTAAATATAACAATATTTTTTTTTTTTAAATATCAGAAAATTAGAGGTAAATTTCTATAGGACTATATGTATCGGTGGTGTGTACACAGGATATTATTAGAAGTGTTTTCATCCATTTTGGAGTGAATATATTCATAATAATACCTATTTTCATACAAAAATGAGACAATGGGCGGTAAAGTTTGTATGGAGGCTATAACTAAAAATGGGCGTGATACTTTCATTTTCGAACTTAACGTAGTCGTTGCCGAGAAAAGCTTTAGTTTAATGTTTCAGTTACATATCTTTAAAATTATGCGAATTAATCGCATAGTATCAAACAGACTGACAAACGGACATGGCTATTTCGATTCGTATCAGCAAGAATATTTATACTTTATGGGGTGTCCGATGCCTCCTTTAATGCGCCAACAATTTTCAGACAAACTGAATATACCTTTCACACTATGTTTAGCGGGTATAAAAAAATTGAGAACACAATTTAAATATAAATCGAAAAAGGTCAAGGTTAGACAACATGGAGTGGGCAGGAAATAAACAGTTGAATAAATTAGTGTAGCTTTTTTATAGGTTTGTTAAAAAAATTATAAAAAATACTTGTCTGCTTCTTGAGGCAATAAAATCTTTTCATGTCTGATTGTGAATTCTTACGGCACGGTTTGTGGTCATAGTTACCAAAAGGATATGTTGTTGCCTTTTTGCGGTCCTCGCACAAATGTATGGATATGAACTTGGGTATAAGTTTTGTGAAATTAAAACATTATTTCACTTCGGCTTTTAATTTGTATTTATTGTTTGAGGTACTAAGCAAAAGTAGCACAACCACATAAATAGCTCATAACAGAAAGTATGATATGCAATTTTGTTGGTTTACAGCCTTGGGTTTTAAGGTTTGATAGCATCAGCTGTTTTTCATTTCTTACTTATATGGAAAAAGCTAATTGAAGTGAAAATTTTTAAATTAAAAGAAGATAAATGGAATCGTTTTTCGTTTTTTCCCCAACCACAATGGACAATTTGTAAAATTATTATAATTTTGTTTTTATAATATTTTTTTCTTTATTATTCAACACTACGTTCGGCATTTTTAATAACTTTTTTAAACCTTACAACACTTTTACATGCTCAGCTGATAAATAAACAGCAACTGGACAATTGGAGACGTTCACAGTTCATTTGTCATAGTTAAGTAGCTAATATGTCAAATATCATCGATTTGAGAATAACCTTATTAATTTGAAATTTTGCGTTTTGTATATAATTTTAAGAATTGGCATTGCTCCTAAAATAGTACGTTTATATAGTACAAAAAGATATATGTACAATTGCCGCACGTGAGTTTCTTAACATATATGTATAATACTTTAATTAAAGCAATTTGTAAAACTATCGAAAATTGAGCAAGATTGATTTACTACGAAAATACGTGAGTTTTTACCTTAACTAGAAACTATATTAGTGATTTGAACACTCTGAGTACAGCCACTTTTGAAACAAAGGTAAAAGTTAACACAAAAATACTCCAAAACAAGTAAAAACGTTAACTTCTGGTGGAACCGAAGCTTAAATACCCGTCACAGGGTGATAACACCAACTTTTCTTGAATTAATATGTGCGTTTGGTATGTAAATGGGTTATGTGCTATAATGATCCAACTTTAATTATGTGTCCTATTATGATTATAGGTTGCTACAATTAGTATTGTGAAGACATTTGAAATAAAACGCTTCATAATTAAACAAAAGCTCAAAAATTATAGGCAAATTTCTAAAAAGGTTATATGTTATAGTGATCCCACCTCAACCAGCGGTCCTTCTATAAACATTGGTTGCTATTAGTAGTATTTTTACCGTATTTGTCACAAATCGCTTCATAAAAGAACCAGTTATGTTCGACAAATTCAAAAATTTGTAGGAGGCTATGCCTTAAAATGGTCGTTGCACTTTGTTTAAGTTTTGAATATCTTTAAAACTGAGAAAATGGAACTACAGACAGACGGACACACAGACAGACGGACATGGCTAGATCGATTCGTCTCGTCGAGCTGATCAAGAATATTTCTTCTTTATAGGGTCTACGATGCCTTCTTAAAGGCGTTATAAACTTTCCGACAAACTGATAATACCTGTTTCAAACTATGTTTGACATGTAAAATAATTTTATAACTTTCTTAACAATTTTTTTTTTTTTTTTTGTTCGATTTTTTATACTCTTTACAAGTTAAATTTTATTTAAAATAAAAAAATTTTTTTAAATTTTTTTTAAAACGAATAAAAGAGCAGGTCGTTTACATGAACTGCTATGCTCATCGGCTTAATTTGGTTTCATATTTCATTTTATATCTGCAAGTAACACAGTGCTAAAACAAATTTTAGCCAAAATGATCTCGAACTTGAAAGAAATGGACCAACTCGATGGCTTCAAAACAGATTAAGAACAAATTCTCTATCGGCACATATACAAAGCAACGACATCATAATTAGGATTAAAAAATCTTTAATTGAAATCACTTTTCAGTTTCTTAAAGAACACATATCTGATACCTTTCAATCTATTTTCGAAAAAGCAAAAAATTAAGAAATGCAGAACTTTATGGCATTCCATTCCACGAAGCAACAATATGGTAGCTGAAAAGCTAATGAAATCATTGACAATGTGAACACTTAGCCAACAAATATACTTTGAAGTTGTTGGCAAATTTTTAACAGACTATAAATCGCGATTCCAACATAAATCAGAGCTTATGATTATTAAGAACGATAGGATTTGAAATTGAAATAGAGACATTAATTTTGTCGAAAAAAGTGTGGAATAGCTTTATTTGATGAGAAATGCCTTTTATGATTTTAACAAAATATCGTTTAGGTGACCACCACGAATTTTCTTGCACTGGTTTTATACAATCCATCCAATTTTCGATGACTCAGTGCTACATTTCCGCTGGAATAGCAGCAATAGTGGCTCGAATATTGGCCTCAAGCTCATCCATTGTTGCTAGTTTGTTGGCGTAATCCCTTACCCCTTGGACCTCAACTTTACCTGAGAGCACATGTAAATATTTAACACACCACGATTAGCGTCTCATTTGTTTTGGTTTGCTTAATAATAACGGTAGTTTTATGTGTCTACTCAAAGTGTGAGCAAAAAAGCATTTGTACGAGGTGTGTTCAAACATTATCACGAATTTTGAATTTTCGCGGGTTACTTATATTCGAATTTCGATTTTTGTGGCGTTATGTTGGTACTCATGTCTCTCCTTATGCCGACAAGCTCGGCCATTTTGAATGTTCATTCAATTGGTGACAGCTGCTTTTCTTGCACGTGTTTTGGATCGTCTTCGATTTTTACCTATTCAAAAAAATGGATCAAAGAACCTGTATCATTTTTTTTTTTCTGAATGGAATAAAAATGTTGAAGAAGGCTTATGGGGACCGAGCTCTACCAAATCAACAACATTTGATTGGTATAAATTGTTGAAAAAAAAGGTTGCGAACGTGTTGAAGACGAAGAGCTCCCCTGATCAACCATCGACCTCAACGGACGATGCCCCATCCAAAAAGTAAAAAGGTAGTGCTTGCACACCGTCGATTAACTATGAGAGACATTGCTGATGAAATTGGCATATCGAAAGGATCAACTAATACAATTTTGAAGGATGTTTTGGGCCTCAAACGTGTCAAGTCTCGGTTGGTACCAAAAATGATTTTTTTTAAAAACTGTACTGATTTTCGTGACTTTTTTTGCCAGAAATCCAACCAATATCGTTCCGCAACCACCGTATTCGCTTGATTTGTCACCGTGTGACTTTTGGCTATTCCCAAAACTCAAGAGACCACTCCGGGAACGCGTTTCGAGTCGATTGAGGAGATAAAAGCTAAATCGAAGAAGGCGCTGATGGCTATACCGGAAAGGGACTATTTGGCATGTTTCGAGGATTGGAAAAACGATGGCATAGGTGGAGGGGATTACTTTAAAGGGGACAAAATAGATATTAATGAATAAATAAATAATTATAAAAAAAACACAAAATATGCAATACTTTTTGAACACACCTCGTAGATCATTTGTTGAAATTATTTGTAACGCACTACAGCTGCTTTGCGGAAAATTCCAGTTTCCATATAAAAAAAATTTGTAAACGGGTATACTCAGTTTGTCGGAAAGTTTGTAACGCACTAAAGGAGATGTCGTAGACCCCATTAAGTATACATATATATTCCTGATTAGTTTGATGAGACCAGTTGGTCTAGCCATATCTGTCTGTCTGTTGCGTGGTGATTAATTCGCTCAGTTTCTAACATATTGAAACTCAAAACTTTCTTAGTTCTAAGTAGTTTGTATGTATAACTAAGAACACCACGCCCACTTTGAGGTGTAGCCCCATCCAAATTTACCAGCCTTTTACGATTTTTTTTGTGAAAATAGGTATTATTTATGCATATATTCACTCCAAATTGGGTAAAAACACCTCTTACGTCATCCAATGTCGAAACCTAGGTGCCACTTCCATTTTTAGGTATTTCCTCCATACAAATATACCGCCCATTTTCGAATTTTGGTACGAAAATAGGTATTGCTTTTGAATATATTCACTTCAGATTGGGTTAATACACTTCGTATGTCGTCCAATGTCAAAACTAACGTAACACGACCATTTTTAGGTATTATTTATGAATGTATTCACTTCGAATAGGGTAAAAACACGTCTAATATCATCCTATGTGCACACCACGGATATGACCACCGTACAGCCATATACATACATATAAACTTACCTCTCATTGTCTAAATATTTTCAAGAAAATTAGTGATTTATCTGTATTTTTAGTTTCATACCAATATTGTGTATATATTTGAGTTGTGTTAGACCATTGACCGCCATCCATTCCATCTCGAAGTTTAATCTAAGCCAATGATGATTAAACATAAAATATTTAAAGGTTCATGTGACGGGTATTTAAACATCGCATCCACCGAAGTTAACGTTTTTCCCTGTTTTGGATTGATTTTGTGTTAACTTTTATCTTTGTTTCAAAAGTGGCTGTACTCAGAGTGTTCAAATACTAATATAGTTTCTAGTTAAGGTAAAAACTCACGTATTTTCGTAGTAAATCAATCTTGCTCAATTTTCGATAGTTTTACAAGTTGCTTTAATTCTAGACATACTCGTATACATATGTATGTTAAGAAACTCACGTGCGGCAATTATACATACATATCTTTTGTACTATATAAACGTACTATTTTAGGAGCCATGCCAATTCTTAAAATTATATACAAAACGCAAAATTTCAAATTAATAAGGTTATTCTCAGATCGATGATATTTGACATATTGGCTACTTAACTGTGACAATTGAACTGTGAACGTCTCCAATTGTTTAGTTGCTGTTTATTTATCAGCTGAGCATGTTAAAGTGTTGTTAGGTTTAAAAAAAAAATATTAAAAATACCGAACGTAGTGTTGAATAAAAAGAAAAAAATAATAAAAACAAAATTATAATAATTTTACAAATTGTCCATTTTGGTTGGGGGAAAAATGAAAAACGATTCCATTTTACCTTCTTTTAATTTAAAAATGTTCACTTCAATTAGCTTTTTCCATATAAGTAAGAAATGAAAAACAGCTGATGCTATCAAACCTTAAAACCCAAGGCTGTAAACCAACAAAATTGCATATCACACTTTCTGTTATGAGCTATTTATGTGGTTGTGCTACTTTTGCTTAGTACCCTCAAAAACAATAAATACAAATTAAAAGCCGAAGTGTAATAATGTTTCAATTTCACATAACTTATACCCAACTTCATATCCACACATTTGTGCGAGGACCGCAAAAAGGCAACAACATATCCTTTTGGTAACTATGACCACAAACCGTGCCGTATGAATTCACAATCAGACATGAAAAGATTTTATTGCCTCAACAAGCAGACAAGTATTTTTTATAATTTTTAACAAACCAATAAAACCTCCACTAATTTATTCAACTGTTTAATTCCTGCCCACTCCATGTTGTCTAACCTTGACCTTTTTCGATTTTTTTTTTGTAACCGCTGCACGTTGTGTGAAGTGTATATTCAGTTTGTTAAAATTGCAGAACTGCTATCATACTTTTTATACCCGCCACACATAGTGGGGAGGGTATTATCATTTTGTCAGAAAGTTTGTAACGCATTAAAGGAGACGTCGTAGACCCTATAAAGTATATATATTCTTGATCAGCACGACGAGACGAGTCGATCTAGCCATGTCCGTCTGTCTGTCTGTCCATCCGTCCGTCTGTCCGTCCGTCTGTCTGTATTTATGCGATTCATTCGCTCAGTTTTAAAGATATTGATCTGAAACTCGGAACTTAAGCTTTTCTCAGCCCTAAGCAGTTCAAGTGTTAAAATCAAAGTGCCACGCCCATTTTAAGGTATAGCCCCCATACAAACTTACCGTTTTTTTCTAATTTTTTGCATGAAAATAGCTATTATTTATGAATGAAGTCACTCGAAGTTGGGTAAAAATACTTCTAATGTCATCCAATGTCAAATCCAAGCTGCCACGCCCATTTTTACCTATAGCCCCCCCTACAAACTTACCGCCCATTTTCGATTTTTGGTATAAAAATAGGTATTATTTATGAAACTATTCACTCAAATTTGGGTTAAAACACTTGTAATGACATTCAATATCAAAACCAAGGTGCCACGCCCATTTTTAGCTAAGGCACCCATACAAACTTATTGATTATTTTCGAACATTTGTATGAAAAAGTAATTATTTTCAAATATATATTTATAAATGTATATAAGCCACTTATGATCACACATAAACTATTCAAAGATTCGTGTGACGGGTATTTAAGCTTCGGTTCCACCGAAGTTAACGTTTTTCCTTGTTTTTTTTTGTTATTTGCTACTTAGTTGTGCTATTGTGCTATTTTTACTTTTATATGTACAACAACAAATGTTTTGCCTTAAAGTAGCATAATAGCACAAAATGAGAACTATCACCGCACTGTGGACAACCTAATTGTATTAGTAACAAACGTTTATCATACTAAAGGGTGGTTAAATTTCAAGGGCCGATTTTGAATGTGAACCACACCTAAACGTCAAGTTTTTCCTGCATTTCTTTTGACATTTCTCAACTTCAGACTAACTCAATTTGAACCATGGAAAGATACACAATCGAGCAACGCGTTAAAGTTATTCAGGCCTATTATGAAAATGGGCGTTCAAATCAAAAATGCATATCACAGCTAACGAAACAATGGCTCTTTTGCGCGAAAATTTGATGGCCGAATAATCTCACGTCGCGGCGATGTCAACTGGCCGCCAAGATCATGTGATTTGACACCGTTGGACTTCTTTCTTTGGGGTTATTTGAAAGAAAAGGTGTACGCCAATAAGCCAACAACAATTCAAAAGCTGAAAGGATGAGATAATTCGGCACATAAACGACATTGAACGTCAATTATGCCTCAGCGTCATCGAAAATTTAGACCATCGGATGGACGTGTGCCACCGAAGCCGTGGCGGCCATTTGGCCGATGTTTTGTTCCATACATAATTGAGTCATACCAATACATCATAATAAAAAGAAATGTCAATAATTTCCAAAATTATTCGTGTTTTATTCAAAATCTACATCGGCCCTTGAAATTTAACCACCCTTTGGAGGAGCACGAGACGGATTTATGCCTATATGTTACCGAGCACTCGGCCATCGCTCCTACAGAACACCTTTCGTTTCTGTGTGGAACAGTTCAAGGAATGCAAAGCTGCCGTCAGCATAAAGCTTAAAAGGACTAAATGCACACAGATAATAAACAACGTTTTGGCTGTGCACTTCAATGAAGATCTGCGCAATTCTCTAAACTACTATCTGAGATAGTAACAGCCATCAATTAGCTAAAAGATAAAATAATACCCCCTGATGTTAAGATTGATGTCTTGAAAGATGATTTGGATGAATTCGCTGTGTCTTCATTATATGGGATATGCCCTTGACGACGAAATCAAGAAGCCAAAATATCATAATGGATATATTGAAAAAACTGCAAGTTTTTGCAGCTAAAAATCTTCTCAAGCACAACAAAAATTTAAATGATTTTCTTTCCATATTGGAACTGTTTAATTACACCAATATAGATGGAAAGCTTGACCAATATGGCAAAATCCATTTAATCCAATGGAAGAATACAGTGTTATGTTTTGGTCGGAAGTATTGGTTTATAAGGATGCTGGCAGAACTCAATATTTTGAGGAAATTGCTTTATTTGCAATTACAATGTAATCACTTCCGTGGTCAAATGCTGCGATTGAACGAGTATTTAGCCAAATGAACATTGTGAAAAACAAACTTCGCAACAAACTGTCTGTTAAGTCATTAAACTCAATATTAAGTGTAAGGTTTGTATTATAAATATGTAATTGTTTAATGAATACTAAAAATTTTCTTTAAAATTTTACAGATATGGATTGCGCCGTCACACAGTGGTCCAGATTTCTGAAAACTTGGACAAAAAGTCTAAAAAGTAAAAAAAATTATTATGATTCGTTACTCAGAGGTTTTTAGGTCCCTGATTTCGAAATTAATATTATTTTTGAAAAAAAAAAAAAAAAAACAAAATGGCGGATCTAATATGGTGGACAAAAATTTTTTTTCAAAATAATTTTTTTTTTAAATTTTTACAAAGGGTTTTTAGTCCCAGACTATAAATTTGATATTTTGAAAAAAACAAAATGGTGGATCCAATATGGAAGACATAAATGTCAAAAAATACGTTACTTCTTATAAAAATTATTATTAGGGAGGTTTTGATGTCACTGATTTTAAATTTAATATTATTTTTAAACAAACAAAACCTTTAAATTAATCTGACACAGATATATTAATTATATGTTTAAAATTGGAAAATATTGATTTCAAAAAATAATTTGAGTTTAAAATAATGTTATTTATTTCTTTATCATTAGTATTGAAATCAGTTTTGATATTAAATAATAGTAAAATTATCCAAAACCTTAGTGCTAACGAAGAAAACCTTTTTTTGTGAAAAGTGCGTTTATCAAATAGTGTCCCGACTCATAAAGGAGAAACTGACCATAAAAAAAAATATTTAGCTTATAAGAATGAGTTAGAACATCTCTAGGGATACTACTAAAACTATCAAAACAATAAAAATTATAAAATTTAATTTTGACTTTTGGCCAGCTTTTTCGATTTCTGGACCACTGTGCGTCAGGACAAATGTTGTTATAACTACCAATTACCTGTAAAAAAAAAAATTAAAGTTAATACGTTCCAGCGAAAAATATTGTAATTCCAATGATCAATTCGACGAAATATTAATACAATTGGTGTTATTTTATTTTTAGCCTTTTATTAGCTTATTTTTTTAAATTTTTAGCCTATTCTGCTTATATTTTTTCGAAATTTAGCCTATATTTTCGTTCAAAATCTGGCATCACTGGTAGCAGTAGCTGAAAACTCGGAGCTAGAGCAGAGCAAATGAAATTTTTTCTTTCATTACGGCTCTTGTGTGTTTTCGTTTTTACTACAATTCTGAGATCGTTTTGAACGGAGCCGTAGCAGAGACTCCATAAAGTATATATATGTTTGATCAGCTCGGTGAGACGTGTTGATTTAGCCATGTTCGTCTGTCTGTCTGTAGTTATGCGATTCATTCGCTTAGTTTTAAAGATATTGACCTAAAATTCAGAACTTAAGCTTTTCTCAGCCTTATGTAGTTAAAGTGTTAAAAAAAATGCCACACCCATTTTTAGGCAAAGCTCCCATACAAATATACTGCCCGTTTTCGAGTTTTGGTATGAAAATAGGTATTATTTATGCATGTATTTCTAAAAATTGGGTAAAAACACTTTCTGTAACATCCAATGTCGAAAAAAGAGATGCCACGCCCATTTATATATAAGCCTCATACCAACTTACTGGTCATTTTTGAATTTTTTATGAAAACAAGTATTATTTACGAATATATTCACTCAAAATTGGGTAAAAACAAATCTAATATCGTCATATCCACACACCAGATTGTGATACGGATAACATATAGCCCTATACAAACTTACCTCTCATTTTCTGATATTTTCAAAAAATTAAATGTAGTAAGTTTGAGTTGCATCAGACCACTGACCCTATCCATCCTATCTCAAAGTTCTATCTAAGCCTTTGATGATCACACAAGAACTATTTTAAAATTCGTGTGACGGGTATATAAGCTTCGGTTCCACCGAAGTTAAAATTTTTGTTTGTGTTTTACTTTTTATTTTTATTTTATTGTACCTGGTATTTTTTTAAATCATAGAGAAAACAAGATGAAATGTGAGGTTCGATAGAAACGAAGCTTTAATATACGTCATACGAAGTTTAAAACAACTTAAACTAGTTTGCAAATTTTGTCTTTATCTAAGGATCTTGGTTCTCATATACCTATTTTCATGTATTTTGGGGCGTAGACTCTAGTTACTTTCTATTTTTTTATATAACTAAAACCTTAAGAATGAATAGATTTAAAAAGCTGGCTTTAATAATATTTGCAGCTGCTATGAATTCCCTCATATTTCAAGCAATGAAGGAGATGTACTTACTGACTTTGGTCATTTAAACATCTTAAAACACATTCCTGGCAACAAGATCTGCAAGCTAACGGATTATGTGACCACGGTTTATCACTTTTTTGTAGACGCTTCTCAGTCCTGCTCTCCAGTCGTGCAGAGTGAGCGGGTGGGGACCTGGATATTGAACCAGCAATTACCGAATGGTACACTGCTGGCTCGCTTACCGAATCAGGCACTGGTACTGGAATCTATGGACCCAATACCAAGATCTCTGCAATGGCTGTCTGGCCCACCATCTTGCAATCTAAGATTCATCCTATTTAAATCTGCACCCGTCACCTTCTGTTCACAGTTCTCGGGAGTCAAATATTATTAAATCATTAAATTACGCCGAAACCCCTTTGAAAAAGTACAATATATAGTGCAATCAAGTGGTTCATAGCAGTAACCTTGTTAAAACTGACGCCCATTCACAAGAAAAAAAATTTAAGGATATCGTTCTCGGAGGAGCAGTAAATCCATTCTGTGAGGAAGTGCGATACCTATGTATAGTTCTTCTCTGGAAAAAGCACGTAGAGGAAGCGATAAAGAAGGGCCAATCTTTGTATTTTAAAAATTGGCGGGTAAATCATGGGAATGCCATCCTAAGACCATGATCTGTATGGAGTAATTGTACGAGGGGTGAGAGCCAAACAGATTAAATAGTCAGATATGCACAATGTAGCATATATAGGGGCTATAGTAGCTGCTTTATTGCGATTTGGTTAAATAGTCCTTGAGACGCAGCACTCTCACTATATAAAATCAAAGTTAGTGAAAGAAGCAATCTACACATTGAATATTCTAGATCATTCCTGATCATTCCAACATACCAGACAAGAAGTTGTCCGATCCATCGCTAGAAAGGAGGCCGCCATACCAGTTATTAGTCCAAAACCACAATTGCTTGTGTTATTTGCATGGAGGAAACCGAAGGAAAAGACCAGTACTGGGTTACAAGCTGAGGTACCAGTCACTCGAAACTTCGAAAAACTTATATATGATCATTTAGATAGTTTTTCGCAAAAGAGGAGTAAGTCGGGGTTAATGATTCAATAGAACCAATGATAAAAAAACATTTTTGGGCTTAACATAAAAATCATATAGGTCAAAAGATAATATAATGGGCATGTGGAAGAAACTTTAATAAATACTTTTAGAGTCGGGTGGCCGTTATCTTTCAACAAAATCACTGTTTAAAAGAATACTAAATTTTGTACTTACAGACTTTCCAGATTAGGCAGCGCATTAAAAAACTTTGTATCGATTACATCAAAATTGTTGCCGGTTAGGTCTCTGAAATTAAAAAAAATGTAAAAATTTTAGAGAAGCATAAGATTTTTAAATTAAAACAAAAAACATTAACTTGGGAACCGACGCTCAAGTACCACACAAAAACTTGAACCAGCCTCACGAATTTTTGAATACTTTATTAAGGATCATCAGTGTAGTAGATAATACTCAACAAAGGAGATGGGTGTGGTTGAAAGTCCTAAACAACCCAAGCTTAGACACTATATTGGGGTTCATACACAGCATTTATGTTAAATTGTATGCTAAACATACAGATATGACCATTATTATACCCGTTTCATATAGTGTCAACGCTTATATGCAGTTTGTCCGAGAGTTTCTAACGCATTAAAGGAGCCATCAAACACCCCATAAAGTACTTAACGCCCATTTTCAAATTTTTATATGAAAATACGTATTATTTATGAATGTATTCACTTCAAATTGGGCAAAAACACGTATAATATCATCCTTACTGCACTCCACCGATATGATACGGATCTGGGCACTATAACATATAGCCACCATATAAATTTACCTCCATTTTTCTCATATCTTCAAGAAAATGTTTGTTATATCTGTATTTTTTGCTTAAAATTTGATATTAATATTGTGTATAAATTTGAGGTGTATCATAACGTTCATGATGCTTAACCAATCAGTGGTCTCATTTCATATCGAAAAGCGATTTTTGAAGATCCCGACATTTCTCAAAAAAAATGAGTTCTCCATCCCGCCTAACTCGATGCTTTTGAAATTATACTTCGAATCGCGAAACGCATCCGAGGTTCTTACTTACTGCTATCTTCTCTGCCAGCGTTTGAGTACATCGTAGCGAAAGGTCGTGTATGTTCGGCAAAACACAATTTGACTTTTCCTTATCCTCTGTAAATATTTTTCAGCGTGTGTATTAGTGTTTTTGTTTTCATACTGTTAATTTGTGTAATTTGAAAAAATTTCCAGTGAAAACTGTAGAAAATGCCGTAACAGAAATTTTATCGAAGTGCCTACAAATAATATTAAGAGAAAATAATAATAGTTGTTGACCCTATCAATAAGCTTTTTATACCCGTCACATATAGTGTGAACGGGTATTATCATTTGTCCGAAAGTTTGCAACGCATGGAAGGAGACATCGGAGACCCTATAAAGTATATATATTCTTGGTCAGCTCGATGAGACGAATCGATTTAGCCATGTCCGTCTGTCTGTCCGTCTGTCTGTCTGTCTGTCCGTCTGTTGCGATGGCTGTTACTCGAAAAGTTTTAAAGATATTGACCTGAAATTCGAAACTTAAGGTTTTTTGTGCTCCTAGTTAGTTTGTATACCAGAACCAAGGTGCCACGCCCATTTTTAGGTATAGCCCCCATACAAACTTACCGTTTTCCTATTTTTGTATAAAAATTGTAATTATTTATGAATCTATTCGCTCCCAATTGTGTAAAAACATTTCTTTTGTCATCCAGTGTCAAAACCAAAATGCCACGCCCTCTTTTAGGCATAGCCTCCATATAAACTTTCCGTTTTTTCCGATTTTTCCGATTTTTTGTAAAAAAATACTATTTATTTATGCATATATTCACTCAAATTTGGTTAAAAACACTTTTAATGTCATCCAATGTCAAATCAGATGTGCCACGCCCATTTTTTTGGTATAGCCCCCATACAAACTTTCGGACCATTTTCGATTTTTTGTATGAAAATGGTTATTATTTATTCATGTATTTACTCCATATTGGGTAAAAACTCTTCCAATATCATGGTGCCACGCCCATTTTCAGGTGTTTCTTGCATTCAACCTTACCGGCCATTTCCAGATATATTCGAGAAATATGTTGTTATACATTTATAACATTGTCTCATTTCTATTTATATACTATGTATACAATATATGATTCCGTTTATTGTTCTCTTCTACCACACTCCACTTATATATTGACACCTTAATTTATTTGGGTAAGCACTAAACGGAATCATTGTATACATTTATTTTCCCTTCATACACCATATTTTGATACTTGGTGCATGGGTAGAAGAGAACCGCCTAACATTTATATTAATATATTATATTAATATAATTTCTTAATAATATCATACAATATTATTATTATGTATAGCAAACCATTTTACCTAGTACAGGTTGTATGGCGCAAGTGCACTTAATATAGTCATTTGTATTGTACTAAGATTTGCTATACTAGCACTCACTCGAGACTACATGTATGCAACATAGAGTTTTTTTTTCATAAAACTTTATGAAAATCATATAATTGAATTAATGTATCATAATATTACAAAATTTGAAGAAAAAAAAAAATTTTTTTTTTTCATATGAAATTTTGCTCGCGACACATGTATGCCCTATATAGGTTTTTTACCACGACCGCGGACTTTATTCAAAAGTCCCATATAGTGACATTACCTGCACTTATTTTATTATAACATTGTCTCATTTCTATTTATATACTATGTATACAATATATGATTCCGTTTATTGTTCTCTTCTACCACACTCCACTTATATATTGACACCTTAATTTATTTGGGTAAGCACTAAACGGAATCATTGTATACAGTTATTTTCCCTTCATACACCATATTTAGATACTTGGTGCATGGGTAGAAGAGAACCGCCTAACATTTATATTAATATAGTATATTAATATAATTTCTTAATAATATCATACAATATTATTATTATGTATAGCAAACCATTTTACCTAGTACAGGTTGTATGGCGCAAGTGCACTTAATATAGTCATTTGTATTGTACTAAGATTTGCTATACTAGCACTCACTCGAGACTACATGTATGCATCATAGAGTTTTTTTTTCATAAAACTTTATGAAAATCATATAATTGAATTAATGTATCATAATATTACAAAATTTGAAGAAAAAAAAAATTTTTTTTTTCATATGAAATTTTGCTCGCGACACATGTATGCCCTATATAGGTTTTTTACCACGACCGCGGACTTTATAAAAAAAAATCCATATAGTGCGCCATAAAAAGCGGAATATTTTTTTATTTATACACCAAATAGGTGGCGCACTATACGGAATCATTTTCTATATATGTAGAAGAGAAATGACCTTAATTTACTTGCCTTCGTGCATTATATAGGAAACGCACTATATGGAGTCATTTTATCATAATGCTCCATTTTTTATCATAATGCTCCATTTATAGCGGACTATATGGAATATTTTTTTATTTATACACCAAATAGGTGGCGCACTATACGGAATCATTTTCTATATATGTAGAAGAGAAATGACCTTAATTTACTTGCCTTCGTGCATTATATAGGAAACGCACTATATGGAGTCATTTTATCATAATGCTCCATTTTTTATCATAATGCTCCATTTATAGCGGACTATATGGAATATTTTTTTATTTATACACCAAATAGGTGGCGCACTATACGGAATCATTTTCTATATATGTAGAAGAGAAATGACCTTAATTTACTTGCCTTCGTGCATTATATAGGAAACGCACTATATGGAGTCATTTTATCATAATGCTCCATTTTTTATCATAATGCTCCATTTTGAGTCAAAAAAAAAATTTTTTTTTTCATTAAATTTTAAGAAAATTGTTTAATTGCATTAATTTTGATCATAAAATCAAGAAATTTAAAGGAAAAAAAAATTTTTTTTTAATGAAATTTAAAGTCAATCGTATCATTTTATCATAATGCTCCATTTTTTATCATAATGCTCCATTTATAGCGGACTATATGGAATATTTTTTTATTTATACACCAAATAGGTGGCGCACTATACGGAATCATTTTCTATATATGTAGAAGAGAAATGACCTTAATTTACTTGCCTTCGTGCATTATATAGGAAACGCACTATATGGAGTCATTTTATCATAATGCTCCATTTTTTATCATAATGCTCCATTTATAGCGGACTATATGGAATATTTTTTTATTTATACACCAAATAGGTGGCGCACTATACGGAATCATTTTCTATATATGTAGAAGAGAAATGACCTTAATTTACTTGCCTTCGTGCATTATATAGGAAACGCACTATATGGAGTCATTTTATCATAATGCTCCATTTTTTATCATAATGCTCCATTTATAGCGGACTATATGGAATATTTTTTTATTTATACACCAAATAGGTGGCGCACTATACGGAATCATTTTCTATATATGTAGAAGAGAAATGACCTTAATTTACTTGCCTTCGTGCATTATATAGGAAACGCACTATATGGAGTCATTTTATCATAATGCTCCATTTTTTATCATAATGCTCCATTTTGAGTCAAAAAAAAAAATTTTTTTTTCATTAAATTTTAAGAAAATTGTTTAATTGCATTAATTTTGATCATAAAATCAAGAAATTTAAAGGGAAAAAAAAAATTTTTTTTTAATGAAATTTAAAGTCAATCGTATCATTTTATCATAATGCTCCATTTTTTATCATAATGCTCCATTTATAGCGGACTATATGGAATATTTTTTTATTTATACACCAAATAGGTGGCGCACTATACGGAATCATTTTCTATATATGTAGAAGAGAAATGACCTTAATTTACTTGCCTTCGTGCATTATATAGGAAACGCACTATATGGAGTCATTTTATCATAATGCTCCATTTTTTATCATAATGCTCCATTTATAGCGGACTATATGGAATATTTTTTTATTTATACACCAAATAGGTGGCGCACTATACGGAATCATTTTCTATATATGTAGAAGAGAAATGACCTTAATTTACTTGCCTTCGTGCATTATATAGGAAACGCACTATATGGAGTCATTTTATCATAATGCTCCATTTTTTAGCATAATGCTCCATTTATAGCGCACTATATGGAATATTTTTTTATTTATACACCAAATAGGTAGCGCACTATACGGAATCATTTTCTATATATGTAGAAGAGAAATGACCTTAATTTACTTGCCTTCGTGCATTATATAGGAAACGCACTATATGGAGTCATTTTATCATAATGCTCCATTTTTTATCATAATGCTCCATTTTGAGTCAAAAAAAAAAAATTTTTTTTTTTCATGAAATTTTAAGAAAATTGTTTAATTGCATTAATTTTGATCATAAAATCAAGAAATTTAAAGGAAAAAAAAAATTTTTTTTTAATGAAATTTAAAGTCAATCGTATCATTTTATCATAATGCTCCATTTTTTATCATAATGCTCCATTTATAGCGCACTATATGGAATATTTTTTTATTTATACACCAAATAGGTGGCGCACTATACGGAATCATTTTCTATATATGTAGAAGAGAAATGACCTTAATTTACTTGCCTTCGTGCATTATATAGGAAACGCACTATATGGAGTCATTTTATCATAATGCTCCATTCCATTTTTTATCATAATGCTCCATTTATAGCGCACTATATGGAATATTTTTTTATTTATACACCAAATAGGTGGCGCACTATACGGAATCATTTTCTATATATGTAGAAGAGAAATGACCTTAATTTACTTGCCTTCGTGCATTATATAGGAAACGCACTATATGGAGTCATTTTATCATAATGCTCCATTTTTTATCATAATGCTCCATTTTGAGTCAAAAAAAAAAAAATTTTTTTTTTCATGAAATTTTAAGAAAATTGTTTAATTGCATTAATTTTGATCATAAAATCAAGAAATTTAAAGGAAAAAAAAAAATTTTTTTTTAATGAAATTTAAAGTCAATCGTATCATTTTATCATAATGCTCCATTTTTTATCATAATGCTCCATTTATAGCGCACTATATGGAATATTTTTTTATTTATACACCAAATAGGTGGCGCACTATACGGAATCATTTTCTATATATGTAGAAGAGAAATGACCTTAATTTACTTGCCTTCGTGCATTATATAGGAAACGCACTATATGGAGTCATTTTATCATAATGCTCCATTTTTTATCATAATGCTCCATTTATAGCGCACTATATGGAATATTTTTTTATTTATACACCAAATAGGTGGCGCACTATACGGAATCATTTTCTATATATGTAGAAGAGAAATGACCTTAATTTACTTGCCTTCGTGCATTATATAGGAAACGCACTATATGGAGTCATTTTATCATAATGCTCCATTTTTTATCATAATGCTCCATTTTGAGTCAAAAAAAAAAATTTTTTTTTTCATGAAATTTTAAGAAAATTGTTTAATTGCATTAATTTTGATCATAAAATCAAGAAATTTAAAGGAAAAAAAAAAATTTTTTTTTAATGAAATTTAAAGTCAATCGTATCATTTTATCATAATGCTCCATTTTTTATCATAATGCTCCATTTATAGCGCACTATATGGAATATTTTTTTTATTTATACACCAAATAGGTGGCGCACTATACGGAATCATTTTCTATATATGTAGAAGAGAAATGACCTTAATTTACTTGCCTTCGTGCATTATATAGGAAACGCACTATATGGAGTCATTTTATCATAATGCTCCATTTTTTATCATAATGCTCCATTTATAGCGGACTATATGGAATATTTTTTTATTTATACACCAAATAGGTGGCGCACTATACGGAATCATTTTCTATATATGTAGAAGAGAAATGACCTTAATTTACTTGCCTTCGTGCATTATATAGGAAACGCACTATATGGAGTCATTTTATCATAATGCTCCATTTTTTATCATAATGCTCCATTTTGAGTCAAAAAAAAAAAATTTTTTTTTTCATGAAATTTTAAGAAAATTGTTTAATTGCATTAATTTTGATCATAAAATCAAGAAATTTAAAGGAAAAAAAAAAAAAAATTTTTTTTAATGAAATTTAAAGTCAATCGTATCACTTGGCTGCGCGCACCAGTACATTGTTATGATAAAATTTTGAGTCGAAAAAAATTTTTTTTTTTTCAGGAAATTTTATTAAAATCATATTTTGTAGTTGGCATGCATTGGTTAGGAATTAAATATAAACCGGAATTTTCAATTTTAATGGTTTTTGGTTAGAAATCAAATAAAAACCGGAATTTTTTAAATTTTAATGGTTTATGGTACACAAATTTATGATTTTTAATAAAATATTATTTGAAAATATATTGAAAAGAATGTAAAAGAATGTAGTAATAATATTTTTGATTGATTTGAAGCGATTGAATTGATTATTTGGTATGTTTTTAATGAAATTTAAAAATTCCGGTTTATATTTGATTCCGCTGTGTTTGATGTTTGAACTATTGTCCTACCCTAGCATTATAGTATATTATAACAGTAATACATTACCATAAAGTATATTATCATATAATGCAATTATATGATAATATACTTTATGTTAACGTATTTTTTGTGTATGCAATTATTATTATAATAATATTGTTTATTATTATTATTATTATTATTTCTGACCCATTTTTATGTACTACATATATTTGTATTATATTCTTTGATAGAATCATGTTAATATTTTGGATATTGTTTTATTCTTTCTTTGAGTGTGTTTTGTGTTTTCTTCTTTATTAATTTCTTTCGTTTGTTTTAATAATCATTTTTAAATTTTTATTGAATTTTAAAGTAATATGATATAATGTGTATTATGATTATACAATATTATAATTATTATAATATGTTTTCATAAATGCAACACAATTTTGCTTAGACTTTAGACAATCATCAAATCATAAATGATTGTATTTTATATAGAAGAAATAAGAAGAATATTTTTGCTTGCTGCTATTAGTTCAATTTATACAATGCATTTGCATTTGTATGTATATATGCTCCCGCCACCACATATATATTTTCTTGTATATAATTAATACTTTAATTAAATTATTATTTATAGCAATAATAAACACCACAACAAGAAAAGTAAAAAGTTCATAAATCTATTTATATACAACACAAATATGCGCGTGCGTCACTATATAAATGACGATACATTTGGCTACCTTGTTGAAAGGAATCATAATAGAAGCATTATTGCCGTTGAATTCTATATGCCCCACCACCATACCAACACTTAACTTATTAAATCAAAATTTGTTCGCCTTAACATTTGTTTATGGAAAATAAATATTCTTTTATATGGACACCACTTCAAACAATTTTTGTATAATATTTTAGTTTATGTGTGGTCTTGTCCATATATATTTTCTTAATACTGCTGTCTGTAGTAGTACTTATAATATGTAGTATTTATACTAAACAATCATAAATTTATATAAAAATAATAAATTTGATTTTATTAGAGAGACATTATAATAATTACTTTAGTCATAAGTATTGTGTATGACGAAATTTATATTTCATCAATTATTATATTTTCTTTATCTCGAAATAATCATAAATTTATATGAATATTATAAAAATTTGATTTTATTAGAGAGACACTAAAATTTGTTAGTTCAGTCATAAGTTTTGTATGATGAAAATTACCTTTTAATTTATTATTGTTAATATAATCTCGAAACAATCATAAAATTTATATCAAAATAATTGAAGGAAATTATAATAGTTACAATAGTCATAAGTATTGTATGTCGAAATTTACATTTTATTTTAGAGAGACATTGTAACAGTTACTTTAAGTCATATTATAAGTTATATTGTATTGACGAAAAATTTAATATCTTCAATAATTATATGAATAGAGCAATTTTCTTTATCTTGAAAATAATCACAAAATTTATATAAAAATAATAAATTTGATGATTTTATTTTAATTTTTGTCAATAAAAAATTGAATGATGAAAATTATACTTTTATCTTATCAATTATTATATATATATATATATATATATATATATATATATATATCTATATATACTAATATATATATATATTTTCGAAATCTTAAAAAAATAATCATAATTTATATAAAAATATTTAGTTTAATTTTATTCGAAACATATAATAATAGTAATTTTAGTCATCATCAATTACAATATCAAAATAGTATTTTATTTGATTAGAGATTTTTCTTGATCGTTATATTTTACTCATAAAGTAATCTATGATGAAGTTTAGATTTCATCAATAATTATTATATATCCAACAGTATTTCCGAAATCTCTAAGTTATCATAATTTACATAAAATTAAAAAAAAAATTGACTTTATTATTAGACCAACGACATCAATATTTTTTTTAATTATTTAAGTCATATATATTGTATAATAAATTATTTTTTATCATGAGAAAAAAAAAAAGAAAATATTTTTTTTTTTTTTTTTTTTTGACGAGTAGTGAAAGTATTAACAAGTATACTTTATGCATAGCATACAAATTAAAAAAAAAAAAATATTTTTTTTTTTTCTAATCTCTATATTGGTTGGGTTAGTTTTTACCAAAAAAATAAAAAAAAACCAACCCAACCATAAGCCAACCTCCAACCATTTATTAAGAACAATTACTATTCTTCTTTTTCTTTTACATCCAAAGAAAAACAAAGTATAAAAAAAAAAAAAAAAAAAAAAAAGGAAACATGCAGCTGTATGTGCCACTATTCATTTTGTATTTACATTAAATATGAAAACAAAACAAAATTTAATATTTTTTTTTTTTTTTTTTTTATTTTTTGTTAAATAATTTATTTATTTAACTAATTTCATTTATATTTGTTATATTTTTATATCATTATTTTTATTATTATTTTTTATTATAATAATTTTTTTTTTTTTTTTTTTTTTTTTTTTTATCTCGTGATAATAGTAACATAATATTATGTACTATGTATATGTATCATGATTGTGTGTATTGTTGTATATGATGATTGAAGTTCATTTAAAAATAAAATATCAATCGAATCATCAAGCAAAGGATAAGCTTCAGTGGATCGCAGTATGGCAGCTGCTCAGCCACTTACAACACCTTGCCTGTTACAAAAGTCGTTTACAATTGATTCTAGGCTTTGTCATTGTATTAAATAATGTTTCAATAGATAACTAGTGTGTCACCAGGTGATCAGTGATCCTCCCGATTTACTATGTTATCAATAACATTGGCATCACATCCATTGTCGTTTATAAAATGAATTATAAACTTTTAATGATTTAGAAGCCATACAATGCAAATTGCCCCATATTTATCATTGCAGTCCAGCACGGATACGACCTTAGAGGCGTTCAGGCATAATCCAACGGACGTAGCGTCATACCACTGTTCGCTCGAACAAGTATTGTGCCATTGGTCCGTACCTGCGGTTCCTCTCGTACTACGCAGGAATGCTGTCGCAATAACATATTTGTCATTAGTAGGGTAAAACTAACCTGTCTCACGACGGTCTAAACCCAGCTCACGTTCCCTTGCATGGGTGAACAATCCAACGCTTGGTGAATTTTGCTTCACAATGATAGGAAGAGCCGACATCGAAGT
>JAEIFJ010001061.1:0-12500 GCA_018903435.1 Leucophenga varia
AATTTATATAAAATACAAGAGACATTATAATAATACTTAGTCATAAGTATTGTATGACGCAGTATTTATCAATTATTATATTTTTATTCGAACAAATTTTTTCTACTGAATTTAAGCATATTAATTAGGGGAGGAAAAGAAACTAACAAGGATTTTCTTAGTAGCGGCGAGCGAAAAGAAATCAGTTCAGCACTAAGTCACTTTGTCTATATGGCAAATGTGAGATGCAGTGTATGGAACATCAATATTCTAGTATGAGAAATTAACGATTTAAGTCCTTCTTAAATGAGGCCATTTACCCAAAGAGGGTGCTAGGCCCGTATAACGTTGATGATTACTAGATGGTGTTTCCAAAGAGTCGTGTTGCTTGATAGTGCAGCACTAGAGTGGGTGGTAAACTCCATCTAAAACTAAATATAACCATGAGACCGATAGTAAACAAGTACCGTGAGGGAAAGTTGAAAAGAACTCTGAATAGAGAGTTAAATAGTACGTGAAACTGCTTAGAGGTTAAGCCCGATGAACCTGAATATCCGTTATGGAAAATTCATCATTAGAATTGTAATATTTAAACAATATTATAAGGATAGTGTGCATTTTTTCCATATAAGGACATTGTAATCTATTAGTATAACCCATATTTATCAAAAAATTATGGCTTATAGTTTATTTAAATTAGAATGCTTGCGTTCTAACACAAAATAAATGTCGTAAATTTGATAAAGTACTGATAGACTTATATGACTACAGTGCGTTAATTTTTCGGAATTATATAATGGCATGATTATCATTGATTTTTGTGTTTATTATATGCACTTGTACGATTAACAATGCGAAAGATTCAGGATACCTTCGGGACCCGTCTTGAAACACGGAGATACTTATGACTAAAGTAATTATTATAATGTCTCTCTAATAAAATCAAATTTATTATTTTTATATAAATTTATGATTGTTTAGTATAAATACTACATATTATAAGTACTACTACAGACAGCAGTATTAAGAAAATATATATGGACAAGACCACACATAAACTAAAATATTATACAAAAATTGTTTGAAGTGGTGTCCATATAAAAGAATATTTATTTTCCATAAACAAATGTTAAGGCGAACAAATTTTGATTTAATAAGTTAAGTGTTGGTATGGTGGTGGTGGCATATAGAATTCAACGGCAATAATGCTTCTATTATGATTCCTTTCAACAAGGTAGCCAAATGTATCGTCATTTATATAGTGACGCACGCGCATATTTGTGTTGTATATAAATAGATTTATGAACTTTTTACTTTTCTTGTTGTGGTGTTTATTATTGCTATAAATAATAATTTAATTAAAGTATTAATTATATACAAGAAAATATATATGTGGTGGCGGGAGCATATATACATACAAATGCAAATGCATTGTATAAATTGAACTAATAGCAGCAAGCAAAAATATTCTTCTTATTTCTTCTATATAAAATACAATCATTTATGATTTGATGATTGTCTAAAGTCTAAGCAAAATTGTTTTGCATTTATGAAAACATATTATAATAATTATAATATTGTATAATCATAATACACATTATATCATATTACTTTAAAATTCAATAAAAATTTAAAAATGATTATTAAAACAAACGAAAGAAATTAATAAAGAAGAAAACACAAAACACACTCAAAGAAAGAATAAAACAATATCCAAAATATTAACATGATTCTATCAAAGAATATAATACACATATATGTAGTACATAAAAATGGGTCAGAAATAATAATAATAATAATAATAATAACAATATTATTATAATAATAATTGCATACACAAAAAATACGTTAACATAAAGTATATTATCATATAATTGCATTATATGATAATATACTTTATGGTAATGTATTACTGTTATAATATACTATAATGCTAGGGTAGGACAATAGTTCAAACATCAAACACAGCGGAATCAAATATAAACCGGAATTTTTAAATTTCATTAAAAACATACCAAATAATCAATTCAATCGCTTCAAATCAATCAAAAATATTATTACTACATTCTTTTACATTCTTTTCAATATATTTTCAAATAATATTTTATTAAAAATCATAAATTTGTGTACCATAAACCATTAAAATTTAAAAAATTCCGGTTTTTATTTGATTTCTAACCAAAAACCATTAAAATTGAAAATTCCGGTTTATATTTAATTCCTAACCAATGCATGCCAACTACAAAATATGATTTTAATAAAATTTCCTGAAAAAAAAAAAATTTTTTTTCGACTCAAAATTTTATTATAACAATGTACTGGTGCGCGCAGCCAAGTGATACGATTGACTTTAAATTTCATTAAAAAAATTTTTTTTTTCCTTTAAATTTCTTGATTTTATGATCAAAATTAATGCAATTAAACAATTTTCTTAAAATTTCATGAAAAAAAAATTTTTTTTTTTTTGACTCAAAATGGAGCATTATGATAAAAAATGGAGCATTATGATAAAATGACTCCATATAGTGCGTTTCCTATATAATGCACGAAGGCAAGTAAATTAAGGTCATTTCTCTTCTACATATATAGAAAATGATTCCGTATAGTGCGCCACCTATTTGGTGTATAAATAAAAAAATATTCCATATAGTGCGCTATAAATGGAGCATTATGATAAAAAATGGAGCATTATGATAAAATGATAGATTGACTTTAACATTTATAAAATATAAATAGTTTTTTTCCTATATAATGCACGAAGGCAAGTAAAATTAAAGGTCATTTCTCTTCTACATATATAGAAAATGATTCCGTATAGTGCGCCACCTATTTGGTGTATAAATAAAAAAATATTCCATATAGTCCGCTATAAATGGAGCATTATGATAAAAAATGGAGCATTATGATAAAATGATACGATTGACTTTAAATTTCATTAAAAAAATTTTTTTTTTTCCTTTAAATTTCTTGATTTTATGATCAAAATTAATGCAATTAAACAATTTTCTTAAAATTTCATGAAAAAAAAATTTTTTTTTTTTTGACTCAAAATGGAGCATTATGATAAAAAATGGAGCATTATGATAAAATGACTCCATATAGTGCGTTTCCTATATAATGCACGAAGGCAAGTAAATTAAGGTCATTTCTCTTCTACATATATAGAAAATGATTCCGTATAGTGCGCCACCTATTTGGTGTATAAATAAAAAAATATTCCATATAGTCCGCTATAAATGGAGCATTATGATAAAAAATGGAGCATTATGATAAAATGACTCCATATAGTGCGTTTCCTATATAATGCACGAAGGCAAGTAAATTAAGGTCATTTCTCTTCTACATATATAGAAAATGATTCCGTATAGTGCGCCACCTATTTGGTGTATAAATAAAAAAATATTCCATATAGTGCGCTATAAATGGAGCATTATGATAAAAAATGGAGCATTATGATAAAATGATACGATTGACTTTAAATTTCATTAAAAAAAAATTTTTTTTTTTCCTTTAAATTTCTTGATTTTATGATCAAAATTAATGCAATTAAACAATTTTCTTAAAATTTCATGAAAAAAAAAATTTTTTTTTTTTTTGACTCAAAATGGAGCATTATGATAAAAAATGGAGCATTATGATAAAATGACTCCATATAGTGCGTTTCCTATATAATGCACGAAGGCAAGTAAATTAAGGTCATTTCTCTTCTACATATATAGAAAATGATTCCGTATAGTGCGCCACCTATTTGGTGTATAAATAAAAAAATATTCCATATAGTCCGCTATAAATGGAGCATTATGATAAAAAATGGAGCATTATGATAAAATGACTCCATATAGTGCGTTTCCTATATAATGCACGAAGGCAAGTAAATTAAGGTCATTTCTCTTCTACATATATAGAAAATGATTCCGTATAGTGCGCCACCTATTTGGTGTATAAATAAAAAAATATTCCATATAGTGCGCTATAAATGGAGCATTATGATAAAAAATGGAGCATTATGATAAAATGATACGATTGACTTTAAATTTCATTAAAAAAAAATTTTTTTTTTTTTCCTTTAAATTTCTTGATTTTATGATCAAAATTAATGCAATTAAACAATTTTCTTAAAATTTCATGAAAAAAAAATTTTTTTTTTTGACTCAAAATGGAGCATTATGATAAAAAATGGAGCATTATGATAAAATGACTCCATATAGTGCGTTTCCTATATAATGCACGAAGGCAAGTAAATTAAGGTCATTTCTCTTCTACATATATAGAAAATGATTCCGTATAGTGCGCCACCTATTTGGTGTATAAATAAAAAAATATTCCATATAGTCCGCTATAAATGGAGCATTATGATAAAAAATGGAGCATTATGATAAAATGACTCCATATAGTGCGTTTCCTATATAATGCACGAAGGCAAGTAAATTAAGGTCATTTCTCTTCTACATATATAGAAAATGATTCCGTATAGTGCGCCACCTATTTGGTGTATAAATAAAAAAATATTCCATATAGTCCGCTATAAATGGAGCATTATGATAAAAAATGGAGCATTATGATAAAATGACTCCATATAGTGCGTTTCCTATATAATGCACGAAGGCAAGTAAATTAAGGTCATTTCTCTTCTACATATATAGAAAATGATTCCGTATAGTGCGCCACCTATTTGGTGTATAAATAAAAAAATATTCCATATAGTCCGCTATAAATGGAGCATTATGATAAAAAATGGAGCATTATGATAAAATGATACGATTGACTTTAAATTTCATTAAAAAAAAATTTTTTTTTTTCCTTTAAATTTCTTGATTTTATGATCAAAATTATGCATTAACATTTTTTTAATTTTTTTTAATGGCTTTGTAATTTTAATTTTAAAAAATTTTTTTTTATTAATGCAATTAAACAATTTTCTTAAAATTTAATGAAAAAAAAATTTTTTTTTTTTTGACTCAAAATGGAGCATTATGATAAAAAATGGAGCATTATGATAAAATGACTCCATATAGTGCGTTTCCTATATAATGCACGAAGGCAAGTAAATTAAGGTCATTTCTCTTCTACATATATAGAAAATGATTCCGTATAGTGCGCCACCTATTTGGTGTATAAATAAAAAAATATTCCATATAGTCCGCTATAAATGGAGCATTATGATAAAAAATGGAGCATTATGATAAAATGACTCCATATAGTGCGTTTCCTATATAATGCACGAAGGCAAGTAAATTAAGGTCATTTCTCTTCTACATATATAGAAAATGATTCCGTATAGTGCGCCACCTATTTGGTGTATAAATAAAAAAATATTCCATATAGTCCGCTATAAATGGAGCATTATGATAAAAAATGGAGCATTATGATAAAATGACTCCATATAGTGCGTTTCCTATATAATGCACGAAGGCAAGTAAATTAAGGTCATTTCTCTTCTACATATATAGAAAATGATTCCGTATAGTGCGCCACCTATTTGGTGTATAAATAAAAAAATATTCCATATAGTCCGCTATAAATGGAGCATTATGATAAAAAATGGAGCATTATGATAAAATGATACGATTGACTTTAAATTTCATTAAAAAAAATTTTTTTTTCCTTTAAATTTCTTGATTTTATGATCAAAATTAATGCAATTAAACAATTTTCTTAAAATTTAATGAAAAAAATTTTTTTTTTTTTTGACTCAAAATGGAGCATTATGATAAAAAATGGAGCATTATGATAAAATGACTCCATATAGTGCGTTTCCTATATAATGCACGAAGGCAAGTAAATTAAGGTCATTTCTCTTCTACATATATAGAAAATGATTCCGTATAGTGCGCCACCTATTTGGTGTATAAATAAAAAAATATTCCATATAGTCCGCTATAAATGGAGCATTATGATAAAAAATGGAGCATTATGATAAAATGACTCCATATAGTGCGTTTCCTATATAATGCACGAAGGCAAGTAAATTAAGGTCATTTCTCTTCTACATATATAGAAAATGATTCCGTATAGTGCGCCACCTATTTGGTGTATAAATAAAAAAATATTCCATATAGTCCGCTATAAATGGAGCATTATGATAAAAAATGGAGCATTATGATAAAATGACTCCATATAGTGAGTTTTCTATATAATGCACGAAGGCAAGTAAATTAAGGTCATTTCTCTTCTACATATATAGAAAATGATTCCGTATAGTGCGCCACCTATTTGGTGTATAAATAAAAAAATATTCCGCTTTTTATGGCGCACTATATGGATTTTTTTTTATAAAGTCCGCGGTCGTGGTAAAAAACCTATATAGGGCATACATGTGTCGCGAGCAAAATTTCATATGAAAAAAAAATTTTTTTTTTCTTCAAATTTTGTAATATTATGATACATTAATTCAATTATATGATTTTCATAAAGTTTTATGAAAAAAAAACTCTATGTTGCATACATGTAGTCTCGAGTGAGTGCTAGTATAGCAAATCTTAGTACAATACAAATGACTATATTAAGTGCACTTGCGCCATACAACCTGTACTAGGTAAAATGGTTTGCTATACATAATAATAATATTGTATGATATTATTAAGAAATTATATTAATATAATATATTAATATAAATGTTAGGCGGTTCTCTTCTACCCATGCACCAAGTATCTAAATATGGTGTATGAAGGGAAAATAACTGTATACAATGATTCCGTTTAGTGCTTACCCAAATAAATTAAGGTGTCAATATATAAGTGGAGTGTGGTAGAAGAGAACAATAAACGGAATCATATATTGTATACATAGTATATAAATAGAAATGAGACAATGTTATAATAAAATAAGTGCAGGTAATGTCACTATATGGGACTTTTGAATAAAGTCCGCGGTCGTGGTAAAAAACCTATATAGGGCATACATGTGTCGCGAGCAAAATTTCATATGAAAAAAATTTTTTTTTTTTCTTCAAATTTTGTAATATTATGATACATTAATTCAATTATATGATTTTCATAAAGTTTTATGAAAAAAAAACTCTATGTTGCATACATGTAGTCTCGAGTGAGTGCTAGTATAGCAAATCTTAGTACAATACAAATGACTATATTAAGTGCACTTGCGCCATACAACCTGTACTAGGTAAAATGGTTTGCTATACATAATAATAATATTGTATGATATTATTAAGAAATTATATTAATATAATATATTAATATAAATGTTAGGCGGTTCTCTTCTACCCATGCACCAAGTATCAAAATATGGTGTATGAAGGGAAAATAAATGTATACAATGATTCCGTTTAGTGCTTACCCAAATAAATTAAGGTGTCAATATATAAGTGGAGTGTGGTAGAAGAGAACAATAAACGGAATCATATATTGTATACATAGTATATAAATAGAAATGAGACAATGTTATAATAAAATAAGTGCAAGTAATGTCACTATATGGGACTTATGAATAAAGTCCGCGGTCGTGGAAAAAAACCTATATAAGTACTAGGGTCTGCTCAGCAGAACTAGTACCCGCGGTAAGCGGTTCTCTTTTACCCATGCACTGTGTTGTAGGTAAATAGTGTGTATGATGGAAAAATAAATGTATGCAATGATTCCATTTAGTGCTTACCGGTATAAATTGAGGTCTTCATTTTAAAACTCGAGCCTCAATAGATAATTTGTTAAGTGGAGTAGGTAAAAGAGAACTATAGATGGAATCGTATATTGCATGCATGGTAATATATATATGAAAATGAGACAATGTTATAATGGTATTAAGCTATAGTGTAATGTAACTATATGCTACAATAGAAACAAATCCGGGGCAATGGAAAAAAACCTATATAAGACACATGCTGTCCCAAGTGAGTGCCAGTACAGCAAAGCATATTACTATATATTATATTAAAAGCACTTGCGTTATTATATGCACAAATGGAAATGCTTCTTTCTGTACATATTAATAATATTTATATTACATGTTTCTTAATATTATTAATTTAATAAGTACGATCACAATAAAAAAATTGATGATTATTTTAAATTAATTATCATCACATCTATGGTGAATACTTAAATAGATGTAAAATGCATTTTGTTAATGAAATATTTACGTTAAGCAACATCGAGTGTTACGCACCGAAATCTTATTTGTATAAAATGTTCATTAAGAGAATACATTTTACTATCTATATTAAATGTTATGATTATATTATAATTATTATTATTGTTAATTTTATTATTATTATTATTTTTAAGTATTTTAACTATTAGATTTATTAAGATAAATTTTGTTAATGTAACATAGGCTTTGTACCCTTAAAGTTTTATAAAACATTTAACATTATGTAATTAATAAGATTTGCGTTTATTTAAAGTCTTATAAAGATATTCAAATTGATAATACGGTTAAAGTAGAATTTTAAATTCATTTTAACGATACAAAAATATATTCTGTATATGAATATATTATTAAATGCATTTGAAAAATAATCAAGTGAAAATAAAATGATATGTTTAAATATATAATATTATTATTAAGATATTTTTTATTATTACAACAATATATTTAATTAAAGCTATTATTTATGATAACGAATATGATTGCTATAAAAAATGGCCATATTCGACAAAATAATAAAGGTTGTTCTTATTATTATTGATTACACACTTTTATTATAATACAAAACACATTAAGAGAATAACATTATTCTGGTTGATCCTGCCAGTAGTTATATGCTTGTCTCAAAGATTAAGCCATGCATGTCTAAGTACACACGAATTAACAGTGAAACCGCAAAAGGCTCATTATATCAGTTATGGTTCCTTAGATCGTTAACAGTTACTTGGATAACTGTGGTAATTCTAGAGCTAATACATGCAATTAAAACACGAACCTTATGGAACGTGTGCTTTTATTAGGCTAAAACCAAGCGATCGAAAGATCGTTAATTTGGTTGAACTCTAGATAACATGCAGATCGTATGGTCTTGTACCGACGACAGATCTTTCAAATGTCTGCCCTATCAACTTTTGATGGTAGTATCTAGGACTACCATGGTTGCAACGGGTAACGGGGAATCAGGGTTCGATTCCGGAGAGGGAGCCTGAGAAACGGCTACCACATCTAAGGAAGGCAGCAGGCGCGTAAATTACCCACTCCCAGCTCGGGGAGGTAGTGACGAAAAATAACAATACAGGACTCATATCCGAGGCCCTGTAATTGGAATGAGTACACTTTAAATCCTTTAACAAGGACCTATTGGAGGGCAAGTCTGGTGCCAGCAGCCGCGGTAATTCCAGCTCCAATAGCGTATATTAAAGTTGTTGCGGTTAAAACGTTCGTAGTTGAACTTGTGCTTCATACGGGTAGTACAACATACAATTGTAGTTCGTACTATACCTTTATGTATGTAAGCGTATTACCGGTGGAGTTCTTATATGTATTAAATACTTGTATTTTTTATATATTCCTCCTATTTAAAAACCTGCATTAATGCTCTTCATCGAGTGTTATTGTGGGCCGGTACAATTACTTTGAACAAATTAGAGTGCTTAAAGCAGGCTCCAAATGCCTGAATATTCTGTGCATGGGATAATGAAATAAGACCTCTGTTCTACTTTCATTGGTTTTTAGATCAAGAGGTAATGATTAATAGAAGCAGTTTGGGGGCATTAGTATTACGACGCGAGAGGTGAAATTCTTGGACCGTCGTAAGACTAACTTAAGCGAAAGCATTTGCCAAAGATGTTTTCATTAATCAAGAACGAAAGTTAGAGGTTCGAAGGCGATCAGATACCGCCCTAGTTCTAACCATAAACGATGCCAGCTAGCAATTGGGTGTAGCTACTACTATGGCTCTCTCAGTCGCTTCCCGGGAAACCAAAGCTTTTGGGCTCCGGGGGAAGTATGGTTGCAAAGCTGAAACTTAAAGGAATTGACGGAAGGGCACCACCAGGAGTGGAGCCTGCGGCTTAATTTGACTCAACACGGGAAAACTTACCAGGTCCGAACATAAGTGTGTAAGACAGATTGATAGCTCTTTCTCGAATCTATGGGTGGTGGTGCATGGCCGTTCTTAGTTCGTGGAGTGATTTGTCTGGTTAATTCCGATAACGAACGAGACTCAAATATATTAAATAGATATCTTCAGGACTATGGTGTTGAAGCTTATATAGCCTTCATTCATGGTGGCGGTAAAACGTTATTTTTGTTTGAATGTGTTTATATAAGTGGAGCCGTACCTGTTGGTTTGTCCCATTATAAGGACACTAGCTTCTTAAATGGACAAATTGCGTCTAGCAACAATGAGATTGAGCAATAACAGGTCTGTGATGCCCTTAGATGTCCTGGGCTGCACGCGCGCTACAATGAAAGTATCAACGTGTATTTCCTAGACCGAGAGGTCCGGGTAAACCGCTGAACCACTTTCATGCTTGGGATTGTGAACTGAAACTGTTCACATGAACTTGGAATTCCCAGTAAGTGCGAGTCATTAACTCGCATTGATTACGTCCCTGCCCTTTGTACACACCGCCCGTCGCTACTACCGATTGAATTATTTAGTGAGGTCTCCGGACGTGATCACTGTGACGCCTTCTTGTGTGTTACGGTTGTTTCGCAAAAGTTGACCGAACTTGATTATTTAGAGGAAGTAAAAGTCGTAACAAGGTTTCCGTAGGTGAACCTGCGGAAGGATCATTAATGTATTCCTTACCGTAAACAAAAAATATTAATAATATATTATTATTATTATAAATAAAAGTGCAACTGTAGCTAAATTTGAATAATTCATTTTATTTATTTTTAGTTATAACCATTGTATTGCTCATCATAAAAGATTTGCATACATTGTAATATAACCTAAACAAATACATTGTACCTATGTTATTGTAGGTTAATGTTCATTATTGTAATATACTTCATTGTATGTTCAATAATCGAACTAAGACATTTCGCAATGTGTTTAGGTTTAAAACAAATTTATTGAAGGAATTGATATATGCCAATAAAATGGTGTATTTTTAATTTCTTTCAATAAAATTATACAATGACATTAATAATAAATATAAAATAAACATTTAAACACTCTAAGCGGTGGATCACTCGGCTCATGGGTCGATGAAGAACGCAGCAAACTGTGCGTCATCGTGTGAACTGCAGGACACATGAACATCGACATTTTGAACGCATATCGCAGTCCATGCTGTTATGTACTTTAATTAATTTTATAGTGCTGCTTGGACTACATATGGTTGAGGGTTGTAAGACTATGCTAAATAAGTTGTTTAGTTTCATTTATCATATATTATATGATTATATGGAATTTAAGCATATGGTATATTATTGGATAATTTAATATTATTCATAATATTGATTAGCAAATGTTTACAAAATATCTCAAAATATTTTTTGTGTCAAAGAAAAAATTTTGTCTTTATATCAAATAATATTGAGAAAGGTCTAGCATAAAATTAACACAGTTATACTAGAATTGTCTCTTGTTAATGATCAAAGAAATATATATTTACAATTTTTTATTTATATTTTACAGAATTTTTTTTTTTTTCTTTGTATATACAAAATAATATGATATTTTTAAATATAAAATATATAATATGAAATGATGAAAATCATTTGATTTTAATATATTTATTGTGTTTTTATACAACCTCAACTCATATGGGACTACCCCCTGAATTTAAGCATATTAATTAGGGGAGGAAAAGAAACTAACAAGGATTTTCTTAGTAGCGGCGAGCGAAAAGAAATCAGTTCAGCACTAAGTCACTTTGTCTTTATGGCAAATGTGAGATGCAGTGTATGGAACGTCTTAAATCTAGTATGAGAAATTAACGATTTAAGTCCTTCTTAAATGAGGCCACTTACCCATAGAGGGTGCCAGGCCCGTATAACGTTAATGATTACTAGAAGTCGTTTCCAAAGAGTCGTGTTGCTTGATAGTGCAGCACTAAGTGGGTGGTAAACTCCATCTAAAACTAAATATAACCATGAGACCGATAGTAAACAAGTACCGTGAGGGAAAGTTGAAAAGAACTCTGAATAGAGAGTTAAATAGTACGTGAAACTGCTTAGAGGTTAAGCCCGATGAACCTGAATATCCGTTATGGAAAATTCATCATTATAATTGTAATATTTAAAAAATATTATTAATGATAGTGTGCATTTTTTCCATATAAGGACATTGTAATCTATTAACATAAATAAATATTTATCAAAAAGTCTATGAGCTTAAGTTTATTCAAATTATTTTGCTTGCATTTTAACATAGAATAAATGCTTATTGATTTGATAAAGTGTTGATAGATTTATCATATATACAATGCGTTAATTCTTTTGAATTATATAATAGCATGATTAATCTATGATTTTTGTGTTTATTATATGCATTTGTATGATTAACAATGCGAAAGATTCAGGATACCTTCGGGACCCGTCTTGAAACACGGACCAAGGAGTCTAACATATTTGCAAGTCATTGGGACTTTATAAACCTAATGGCATAATTAACTTGACTG
>JAEIFJ010001061.1:17500-328482 GCA_018903435.1 Leucophenga varia
TCTAATTACAATTACGTTGCGACTAATTGAAGCGCAAAGGAATGAAACAGTCAACCAGTTACTGTCAAATTTAACTTTTCGAAAGGACAATTGTCTTTAGCACGCCTGTTGTACGCGTGTGTGTGTGTGCTTTTAGGCGCAATGCCTACAGTTTGTCTGTTCATTAATTAGCACAATTGAAAATTAATTATGCGCGCATTTTCCATTTTACGCATTCGTGAGGCGTCACAGAGACTAAACTCAAAAAGCGCCCTAAAATGCTGCAAAGAAATAAAAAAATAAAAAAACGTTAGCATTAAAGCTTTCATACCAAACAGCTTAGATCATAGTCAATAAAAAAGCATTCTTGTGCATATATTTTGTAGATTTTATTTATTTTTGTCGTTCATGTCTTTTCTTCATTTTCTTTTACTTCCATTTGAGTTGAGCTGCTACACCAACTGACTTAATTTGTTTAAATGTATGCAATATGTACTAGTAAAATATTCGTTGAATATCCGCGTCTGTGTGTCTGTGTGTGAGCTGAAATCAATTAAAGAAATTAAAATTTTCATGTCAAGTCAATTAATTAAATTATTTTTCTGTGTACCAATGTCGACAACGAAAATGAAAACGACAACGACAAGTCGCCAGTCCGTAAATTAAAGTGCTGCACCACTGGATGCCTAAAATTATGCAACATGCTTTTAACGTCATGCATACATGAATCTTATACCATTGGCATTTCGTTTTTCTTTATTCTTTTTTTTTGACAGGTCTCAGGGCTGTTGGTCACATTTGGATCCGGTCACTGCGCGTCTACGTGGTCTCGGCCATGGTTTGTCAGTAACGCCAATCCGGACAATTTTCACTGTTATGACCATCAGATGCCGGTATTATAACGCTGAATAAACGCTGACAAATGTAAAAGAAACTGAGGTGTTACAGATCTTCACAGAAGGTTTTAGTAGCGGTAAGTTGGATTTGTGATTTTCTTTTCTGCTTATGAGCCTTTTTTTTTTTTTTTTTGAATTTGTGTCCATTTGTTGAATTTGTTGAGTGCTGGCAGCGACACCAATTACGAATAAAACTGGGCATTACATAATTTTGAGTTAATATTCTTACAAAAGAAATTTTATTTAATATAAAACACACAAAAGAACTAAAAATATCATTTTTTTTGATTGCAGTGAGTCCAATATACAATAGCATAAAACACAAAACAAGATATAAATGAAGCTTGAGCACACTGACTGAAGACACCTCTGTATCAATCTTTATGTACCCAGATATGTTTTATTTTATTACCATAATCTTATGAACTTGGATTTTCACACAAATACTAAAACTAGTATACTTTGAAGGGACTACACCCAAATGTTGTTAATCACCATATTGAAATTTATTTGTTTGGGATTGTCATTAGGTATAACTTATACCAAATTGATTTTTTGTATAAGAAGAGTGTGATTGAGTTTAAAACCTGTAAAATTTTGAGATTTGTATGGGGTACTCACAAATGGGGAAAACTGTCAGTGCACACTGACGGCCTCAGGAGCTAAGCTTCAAACATAGGTCTATTCTAGAACCCTGAGATAATCAGATAACCAGATTTACTGAGAACAGATCCTTCAATGCTGATCAATATATAAATTTTTTTAGTCCATCTAGCCTCCTTCTTGTCTGTTATGATAACACTGCACTTTTTGACAAAAATATGTTAGTCTAGTATGAAAGATATAAAAAAATTTAAAATATTTGATTTTTTGATTATATAGTGGTCTGTATGGATGTTGAAGGAAGATTTTAAACACAAAAAGCCAAAAATGGACATGAATATTGAAAACTGACTCACAAACGAACCAAAATGTGCTCAATGCATTATTTTAGTAGAATTATAATTACACTGTATTGCTGCCTTTCCAAAAAACTGGTCCAGCTACACTGGGTTGGAGAAGTTCGAAGTGCAGAAGGAAAAGCATTTTTAGATTTTTTTAAAATATTTAACTAAATACTAAAATCTAATAATCAAATAACTGTAAATAATCATTTATTACTATATCTCTCATTTTAAAAATCAATGGAACTTTCAATAGCAAATTCTTTGTACTTGTAAAACACTGCAAAGCGTTTGCAACTAAAATCTAAATAAATATATGAGTTGCAGAACCTGATTTGAAATAAAGTGAATCTTTTGATTTCATGCACAATGGTCAGCCAAGCCAAGTAAACTTATAACTAAGACATTGCAACAAATTTGAATACATAGCGCTGCTGTAATCTTTGACTGTCGCATGGTTGTAATCTTAAATACGCGGCACAGAAACACAACTAACTTGTTGTCTTGTTCATCCAACTATCCATCCGGTTCTCTATTTTTACTTGATAGAATATAATTATTTCACGCCAGTAACACTTCATCTTTTTGTGTAATAATGTAGATGAGTGTCTCAAACTAATATACGTATTTACTTATTATCTCAGTTGAGTTTATCTCGGAGACAGGCACTTATGTGGTACGTCTTGTCTTGTGCATAACATCTTATTCACACTGGCCTGTCTGTCCACTTATATGTATTTTGTTTATCAAGCACTGTGACTTTCATGTGGTTTAATGATAAATATTCTTTTCATAGCAGATACTATTATATATATATTTGTTTATTGTCTCAATAATAATATTGTTTGTCACTAATGACTTTGACTCTAAGGTTATATGAGCAATATAAGTATGATATTTAGACTGTGTAAAGATATTCACTTATAATAGAGTATCAGGCACGGCGTAATGCACCCATGAGACGGCCACGCCCTGTTCAGTGTGCTGGGAATGCTTGGATTGGGGGTTGCCATCGAACAGACGAATCAGTGTTTGAACGCCATTTTCGTTAAACCACTGGAACTGAGTGATCATTCGCTTATATTTGTGTTGAGCTGGTTGTTGTTGATGGTCCTTCGAGCATCATTGTTGCGTGTCCAGTGATCGAACCATCAGGCATCGCAGACTTCAGTTGACACTGGTGTTGAAAGCCTAGGCAAACAATCCATCAGCAAGAGAACATCTTGATCCATCTTAGAATTGTTTGTATTTTTTAAAGATATAATTTTAAATCACACCAGTTTTTTTTTAATATTTTTTGAGCAGCTTTAAAATTTTATGTTTTGTCTTCAAGTTTCAATTTTTTTATCTGAATATTTGATTTATTTTCTTCGTACTTATTGCAAAATCATGTAAATCATCAATCATGGTACGTTTATGTTTGAAAAATTCGAATATTTCACTTTTGATTGCGCTTCGAATCGCAATGAATTGTAAATTATAAGAAAATTTCTAATGCTGTGAAAATGAGTTTATTAACTAGGCTGCAAAGTAGTTTTAAAACGAACTTCACGTGCATTTTGAGTGCTGTTTGAAGCACAAATCGAAGTGTACTTCTGAAAGAAAATTGGTTACAGAATTTAATCTGCAAAACATACTAAAAGCACACAGTTTTTTATCTTACAACATTTTGTAGGAATATTCTGAAAACTGATCTCTTAAATGAAACGAATGTGATGAGATTATTTTGAGTAATTTTAATAATTGTATTATTACTTTAAAATGTCTCCAGTTTGAGCCTATCGTTGACTTATTTGGAACCGTAAATAGTGACATAGAACATGTTGATTATTTATATATATATGGGGTAAATATATTTTAACATACATATTTCTTGAACTATTTGAATTGAACTTGAACTGTTTGTGAACGAACTCAGTGGTTCAATGGAATGGCGAACCGCTGAACCGAACCAGATGGACAATTTTTGTGATGATTGTAAAGCCCTGGCAATAGGTAAAGATTTTGAACGTGCGATTAGATTTGTCAGTGTAAATGAAGGAAAAAAAAAACTCAGCGCTTTGATGAGAAAGTCAACTTTAGGAAAAGGTTTATGTCAGCTTTGGGACTCTTTATGACAGTTCGAAATGCCGAGGACAATTTTTAATTTAATATTTTTGCGAAATACATACAAGTTCATGTCAGTGCTACTTTAAACATAAATAAACATTTTTGGGTCAAGCAGCAACATAGACACTTAATCACAGCAACTTGCTTCAAATATTTTCGTAATAATTTTGAGAATGCCAAAAAAACAAAAAAAAAAAAAAGAAACTCTTGACAACAAACTAAGCATTAATAATTTTTAAATTTGTCATATAAACAAGCCAAAAAGCATCTTAGAAAGGGCAACATAAACATGCAACAAAAAACAAAATGGCGACAGAAAAAAAAAAAAAAAAAAAAAAAAAAAAAAAATGTAGTATAAACTGATGAACAGCAAAGTTTTTGTCGCCTACGCCAAAAAAAAAAATACCAACAATAAAAATGAATAAAAATGCTAAAGCAATTTATGCGTTGCATCAACATAAAAGCAGAAACATAAAGCTGCAACAGCAACATGCCACTGAACAGAAAGAACTGCTACAGAGCAGCAACATGGAGCAAATGTCGCTGAGAAGCTGTCATACAATGCGACAACCACAACACAAAAAAAAAAGAGTGTGTGTGTGTGTATATAGAAGCAGTGTATATATTAGTACCGCAAGCATGCAATTTATAACGCGCAAGTGCGTCACACAGTGAGCAATGAACTGCATTAAAAGGACAGCATCCAATATACACACGTACGCCTACGCGTATACAATGGAAGTTACTAACTGCTTTGCGCCCAAAAAGCACAACGAATGTCTGTCTGTCTATCTTTGTATTTATCTCTCTGTGTCCTAACTGTTGTGCGCCATTGTTGACATTACGCGTAAAATTGGCGCCTGCCGTCGACATACTATATATAAATAATTTTAAATTTCATGATATACTGGCACTACGTCCATCTGTCTGTCTGTCTGTCTGTCTGTTCCATATCTATATCTGTAATGCGACCTAAATGCATGTCATAAATTTTAACTGCACATTTTGCTATCAGTTCAGCGTACCGCTCAACTCTTTTAGTCTACACTACTTTTTTTTTTTGTATGTATTGTATATGCGCGCATATTTAGTCTATGTCGCGCTGCTGGTCATTTGACATTTTATTAGCTTTGTGGTTGACTTGACGTCTGTCGCTTCACTTGAACTCAATTACATTTATTACTTTGCTTCATAGGTTCACTACACTACTCCCTTTTTGTTATATATTTACATGCAGCAATTAAAATATATTTGAATTTTATTGCCTACCTTTAGGCGTTGGCAGCAAATTTTGCGTTTTATAGCAACGCACTCACGTCGTACTCATTATCATCATCGTCATCATTATTATCGTTGTTGTTGTTGTACTTTACTACGACGACAACGTCGTCGACGACTGATGTCGCTCATTAAAATAATCTAAAATGTGCAATTTGTCGCGCTGTAATGTTGCATTTTTAATTAAGTTTCGAACGAGCGGAAAAACTCATTAGTGCAAAGTTTTAGTAGCAATTGTACATAGTTCATGTGCTCGAGCGCCTGATATTATGCAGCATTTTAGTGATTGCAACTGATTGTTGCATTCCACTTCTTTTTTTCGTTTTTTTGAACTTGACAACTTGACAAGTGCGTGTGAAATTGTACAAAATTTGCGTTGCTTTACGATTTTTAACATTTCTTGCATTTGAGCAACAAATGAAACGTGCTGTTTTATAATTTATGCCTAGAAGTATGCTGCAATTTATATGATTATAACATTAAAGTCAACAAATTATTACAAAAAACACACCAAAGAAATTTAATTTAAGCTCTAAAAGCCTAATACAAAACACTTTATTAGATGCAAGACAGCATATAAATGTGTCTCATTCACACACACACACACACACACAATTTATAATTTAACTGATCTACGCTAAAAAGCATCTTAACAAACGAAACAAGAGTACAAATTATTTGTAGTACATATATGAAAGTCAACGTTGCGGAAATCAAATGCAACACACACACACAACTGTCAACTTATGTTTTACTGCTCACTTCCGGTACACACACACACACAGACATACACAGATAGTTACATATAAAAAGCTTTGCATAATTTAAGTAAAAATTTCTTTAGATCTTTTTTTCTTATTTTTTTTCTTTCCATATTTACACAAGTTTTTCAACTCATTTCCGTCACATTTGGATTTTGAAACTGCATTTGGCGTTGTCAACATCATGCCCCATCATCATCATCAACATTCTAAAGCGTCGATTTGTAGCATTTTTTGAACTCGTTGATGCTGCCCAGACGCAAAAAGGCAAAAAAGGATTAAAATAAAAGTGTCTGCAAAGTTTTTTGAATTTTTTTGCGCTTAGAGAGCGTGCATACACCTACTCAAACTATGCATTTGTATGCATCTTTCTTCTGTCGTCAGTTCATATTTTACTTGAAGCAGCTGTTTGTATTGAAATTATAATTTAGTCTAATTTTTTTTTCCTTTGACTATTAATCAAAATATGTGAATGATTTTGTCTGCCAACATGCCTCAAACTCTCTCGATTCCTTACTGGTATTAACTTTGTGTACTATAAACGAGTAATTTACGTCTGGTTACATTTGAAAGAAGTTAATATATTTTTGCAAAAGTGCAGATATGCAACTTACCTTAAAATAATAATTTAATTTATTATTTGGCTTTTTTAGTGCTGATCAGAACCATTTTTCAGAATCAGAAATTATCAGGAAACCTCAAAATATGCGCTTAGATTATATATGTGTTTTGCACTTTACACGTTTACACTGTTACACAAATACCTTAAATATTTTTTCCAACTGTGTATATATGTTTAATTTGTGTTAAGCACTTTTTTTGCGCATTTACACATTTGCACTGTTACACAAATACCATAAAAATTTTTAAAACTGTGTATTTATTTTTTAATTTGTGCTAAGCACTTTTTTTTTGCACATTTACACTGTTACACAAATACCATAAATATATTTTTAACAATTGTGTATATATTTTTAATTTGTGTCAAGCACTTTTTTTGCACATTTACACTGTTACACAAATACCATTAATATATTTTTAACAATTGTGTATATTTTTAATTTGTGTCAAGCACTTTTTTGCACATTTACACTGTTACACAAATACCATTAATATATTTTTAACAATTGTGTATATTTTTAATTTGTGTCAAGCTCTTTTTTTTGCACATTTACACTGTTACACAAATACCATAAATATTTTTACCAACTGTGTATATATTTTTAATTTGTGTCAAGCACTTTTTTTGCACTTTTACACTGTTACACAAATACCATAAATATTTTTTCCAACTGTGTATATATATTTTTAATTTGTGTTAAGCACTTTTTTTATTGTCTATTTCACCCCTAAGCTGTAAATTGTGCTAAAACCACCATGAGACCAACTGTTGAAATCGTTTCATCTTGCAAAAAAAAAAAAAAAAACATTTTAAATAAAAATCTCTTCCCTTCTTCTTTACGTATATAATTTTATACTCCACCCCCTAAAATAGCATTACAATTTCATTTAAATTGCTCACTTATCTAATGTTCAGATCATAGAAACATTTAGCGATCAATTTATGCATATGTCGTGAAATATTTTTTTCTTTTTTTTTTTTTAATGTTTAAAATTGCTATTTACGAGATATAATGGCTTATAAGATACAATAAGTTGGCATGGGATTGTTTGAGATGAGTTGATGCGCAAAAATAAATTGCTATTTAAATTGAGCACAACAAAACGAAGCGGAAGTGGGACGAAATTGTTTGTGCAACACATAAATGAGAAACGCAATCGAAAAATGAAAAAAAAAAAAAAAAAAAAGTGATATATGAAATATTTCTTTTTGTAAAAATATTTGCACATTTTCCTTTTTCAAGAAAAGTGAAAATTCCAGAAAATCAGAAATTAAATTTCAAACGAATAAGCAGGAAGTAAATTCTTGATCAAACGCAAAAAAATATTTTTTTTTGTATATGAAACAAAGCTAAGGCGTATGCACATTTAAACATTAAAAATTAGCATATATAAGCAGTCAAGGCAAGACAACAAAGGACGAAGGACACAATAGGCACAGTAGTACTTGATGCAAAGAAAAGAAAATATTTATGAATTTTTTTTTTTCTTCCGCTCATAAATTAAGTAAAAAGCATATTAAAAGCTAGCTGCTGCGCTGCTTAGCTGGGTGGTTTTTCAATGGTAAATATTTATTAGAAATCATATGCGCAACGTCTAAAGTAAGTGGATGAATGGATGGATGCATGCAGCTGATCCTTGAGGGTTGAGGATTGTGCGCTGTTAATGCTTATATATGGAATTATTGTTTGGTATGAAATTGAATTTGGGTTCATAGTATGCATTGTGCTGCGCGTTTCTACTTAAATCAAATGTATTGAAATGCGATGGTACATAATTTACGCATATTATGATTAAAATAATAATAATAATAATAATAATAATAATAATAATGAAAAAATTCCTCAAGGTAAATAAAAAAATTGAGAGATGTAGTATGCCCAAGAAGTGCGATTAGCGACTGCCACTTTAACAGTGCAGTGACTGCAAACAGTGACAAAATCACAGTTAGCGAAAAACCATCACTTTCACCATTCACCAATCGATTCAATAGATCGCTCTTTCAGTGAATTGCACATTTTGACGAATCAAGTAACTAGCAAATGTTCGATGTTCAAGCGAATATGCATAATTCGCAAAGAGTGATAAAATCACCAATCACAGATAAATGAACAGTTTATTGTTCACGAAGAGCGATCGATAAAATCACCGATAGCTGAACATGTTTACTGAGAAACAAGAAAATCGCAAATCACTACTTTCAATTGCAGTGCGATATTTTTAAATCACTGTGAAAAAATCACCGAAAGTGTTTTTTTTTTTTTGTCAAAACTATTTTAATGCAACTAATTATTTTCTTTTGCATACATATAAAAATATTTCAATAAAAAAATATTCTTTTGTCTATTTTTATGTTGGCATGTACAGATTATTACTTTCATACATGCATTCCATGGCCTTATTAGCATAATTTTTTATAATGATGTGTTAAGCAAACCAATAACCACAGCAAAGCACAGCATAGCACAGAAAAGAGAAAAAATGCATACACACAATAAAAAAAAGTTAATAAAGCAAAAACCGCAGCGCTCATTCATGAAGTTAACAATGTGAGTAATAGCAATAAAAATAATATCGGGTAATTTGTGTAAGTGGGTTTCAATTTTGCCATGGCAGCTAAATAATATGGAAAGTATTATAAAAAAAAAAAAGAATGTGATGTATCTACTAAATTACTAATAAGCAATTTACATTGAAACAAAAAAAAAAATGACTTAGCATATATATAGGCGCATTATATAAATAGAAAAAAATTATACGTGGTTCAAAAAGGAAAAAAAGTAAATAGGAAATTCAAGAAAAGAATGCTCATAGAAGTATAGGTAACATTAAAAACCGCTGCATTATATTGTAGTATGCTCGACTATGAGATACTCTTACCCATCTTCTTGGACAAGCTTTGCATAATAAATTTGAACTCAAGAATCACTTTGTCTGAAGCTAAATATATTATAATGGTTGAATGTGAAACAAATTTAGAAAATTTATTTAACCACCAAACTCTTTTGTTTTGTTTTAAAAATGTCTGCATTTTTCGGTTGTGGGCAACATATCCCAACCGGTTGTGGGCACCCTAATGTAGCAGTTAAGCAAATGCCAAAGAGCATTGACTTAACAAAACCTGTACTAAGCGCATCAAGACATTAACTAAACCATCAGCTAAGCCCATAATGCATCTGATTACAAAGATGATGCTCGATGTTTCAAGGGTGCCCACAACTGGTTACTCAAATTTTCATTTTATTCGATTTTTAAAGGGTGCCCACAATCGGTTACATGTTTTTTTCTTTAAAAATTTTAACTTTTCTAATGTTTTAATATAGTTTTTCATATTCTCTTTATTTGTGGTAGTTTTTCTTCTTATATTTTCATTTTTATCCAATTTTTAAAGGGTGCCCACAATCGGGTACATAAATTTTCCCTTTAAAAATTGTAACTTTTCTAATGTTTTAATATAGTTTTCATATTCTCTTTATTTGTGGTAGTTTTTCTTTATATACTTTCATTTGTATTCTATTTTTCAAGGGTGCCCATAACTGGGTACACAATTTGTTTCCCCTCTAAATTGTAACTTTTCTAATATTTGAATAAATTTTTTCTAATTGAAGCTATCAACTTGCTTTCCTCACTGACAGTAAGCCAAAATTTTGCACTGGTACACATATAATATGCATTTTGGTAAAAGTTTTGATCTAAAAATCTCAAGGGTCCACACAATAAACAATACACTTGCCCTAGGCAAAAAAGTTTTTAATATAAAAAATTTTGGAAGATGTTTTTATGGGGGGTTTCCTTAGAACGGGACTTATAAAAATTCGTTTATAGGTAAGAGGAGAGTCAAAGTTTCAAATATGGTGGTTCTAATTCTTATAGTCTCCGAGATATTCCATTTTCTACGGCAGGCAGCATGATATATGGACGGACAAACGGACATGCTGAATACAGGCAGATAGATTGGCATAGTTTAATCGATTCTCTTTTAAATGCTTTTCAAGAATCTTTGTATTTTTCCTTTATTTTATATTTTGGCACAAAAGAAAAACAAAAAAGGAGAGGAAGGGTATTGTGCTATATATACGCTTCAAGTCAAATCTAAAAATGTCTATAGTATGTATATATGTATGTACCAGCAACATGAGTTGTTCAAAACTTGCTAAGCAGCAGGACATTGTTAAACTTTTAACTGAAATATCAATAGATGCAGAGAGAGAGAAAGAGAGAGAGAGAGAGAGAACGCGTGGTGTAGCATAAAATTTTTATTGCAAAATTACAAAATTGCTTAAATAGTAGTTGCAGCACTGATTTCCGTACACGATGCAAACAAAAAAAAAAAAAAGAATGTGACTGAGCTAAACACACATACTATATATGCATAAAGGACTCTAAACCCGGTATGATATGGTATGGTATGTTACTGTGGAACAAACGAGCTAGCATGACATTAAAATTAAGGGTGTTGTTTAGCGACAAATTGCATTATCAATGTCGGCTGGAGAACATGAAGCGAACAACCAACCAAACAGCCAAACCAACCGAGCAAGCAAGCGAGCGACAAGTAAACTAACTCAGTTAGCTTGTAAGACCAAAGGACACCAAGGACTTATTGCATGTATATTGTAAACGCACAATACACACAAACGCACACATGCAGACACAATAAAGTTGTTGTCGCTCTTGTACTCTTGTAGGTATTGTACATACTTTTGGCAATTTTGTGTAATTTACTTCATAAGTTACTACAACTTATGTACAACAACAAAGAAGAAGAAGAAGCAGACGAAAAAGCTGTAGAACGAGAACGAGTTAGCGTAATTTTGCACAGTATGTGTCACTCATACGCACAGTGGGCGGCAACTGCAACGCCCGCCTTGCCTTGCCTCAAGTGTTTCACTTTACTCTACATTTTATTATTTTGGCAAACCAGAGTATGTGGCAGCCGCGAGGCATAATTGTTGTGCACAGTCATCAATATGATTATATGTCTGATTTGAGTGCCTTAAAGTATACTATAAGCGCTTTTTTTTTTTTTTTTTGTTGCCTGCAGTGCGCTGCATGTGTCGGTTTTGATTAGTTTGCGTTGACGTCTAGTTCAATTATTTTTTTTTTTTTTTGGATAGTATATATTTTTTTTTTTATATGTATCTAAGTATTCTGTGTATAAATTTGCATATTAGATTGACATTGTTTTTGGTTTTGATTGTAAAAAAAAATATGTACATTTTATAAGTCATGTCATGCTTCTGTTAATTTTTGCATTTATTATGCGTTTTTGATTTTTCAAGTATTATGCATTATGAGTTTTTATATTGACTTGCACGATTTCAGTGTGTAGCAATTTTTGTAATTTAAAAAAAAATGCGGTAATTGACCGAACTATATGCTTCTACAATAATTTAAAGCTCAAAAAACTAGGTGACTTGAAAAAGAATTACGAACTTATGTGTCTGAAGGCACTTATGTGTCTGAAGGCACTTATGTGTCTGAAGGCACTTATGTGTCTGAAGGCACTTATGTGTCTGAAGGCACTTATGTGTCTGAAGGCACTTATGGTCTGAAGGCATTTATGTGTCTGAAGGCACTTATGTGTCTGAAGGCATTTATGTGTCTGAAGGCACTTATGTGTTTGAAGGCACTTATGTGTCTGAAGGCACTTATGTGTCTGAAGGCACTTATGTGTCTGAAGGCACTTATGTGTAGGCTTATGTCTGAAGGCACTTATGTGTCTGAAGGAACTTATGTGTCTGAAGGACTTATGTGTCTGAAGGCACTTATGTGTGTGAAGGCACTTATGTGTCTGAAGGCACTTATGTGTCTGAAGGCACTTATGTGTCTGAAGGCACTTATGTGTCTGAAGGCACTTATGTGTCTGAAGGCACTTATGTGTCTAAAGGCATTTATGTGTCTTAAGGCACTTATCTGTCTGAAAGCATTTATGTGTCTGAAAGCATTTATGTGTCTGAAGCCACTTATGTGTTTGAAGGCACTTATGTGTCTGAAGGCATTTATGTATCTGAAGGCACTTATGTGTCTGAAGGCACTTATGTGTCTGAAGGCACTTATGTGTCTGAAGGCACATATGTGTCTGAAGGCACTTATGTGTCTGTAGGCACTTATGTGTCTGAAGGCACTTATGTGTCTGAAGCCACTTATGTGTCTGAAGGCGCTTATGTGTCTGAAGTCACTTACTAAAATTATGGTTTATACCCCATAAAAGCATGCCACAATTTTTTTGGTTTTCGTTTGAAAAGTGACACTGACAAACCGGAGCCAGAGACTGAATTCAATAAAACAGATCAACATTTTTTTGAACCCAGTGACAGGACGAGCACAGAACTATTCCATTTTCCATGGTTTTTGAGAGATTCTAATCCAAAATTTTAAAAAAATCGTTTGAGTTAGAGTGTCTCGAAAATTCTTGGTAATGGACTAATGCTGGGTTTGAAATCTAAAACAAATATCTCAATCTGGCTCAAATTTCACAATAATATTACTTCAACTAATGGACTTTAAGTACATTTTTTTATTACATATCTTAGAAAAAAAGATTATATTTTTAATCGTTTTAATATTTGGTAATGTTGCTATTGGATCAATATGCCATACCGCCCTCCAATTTCATAGCTCTTTGGTGATTCCGCCTGTGCCTTTGCCCATCTCTTGTTTACATTGACTCGTTTATTTCTGCTTTAGTGAATTATAATTATTCAAACATTTTTCAATTTACGCTTAATAAAAATATTTTATATTAATTTCTAAACATTCTTGAAGTATGCTTCACAAACTTTTGCATAATTTAAGACTTCAATGCATATTTTACGAGTTCTTTGATCAATTCAAAGCAGTATAATGAACAATTTCAAAAAAAAAAAAAAAATGAATATATATATAAAACTGATTGAAAATTCAAACAATGGCGGACTTCAATCACATTGCACAGATTGTTCAAAAGATGAAAAACTCAAATGATTTCTACACTCTTTTTCAATTTGTGTTTTACTGCAAAGTTTTTTTTCTTTTTTACTTTTTTTTTGCATAACTAGCATTTTACAAATTTTGAAGCATCATTCATGCATAAGAAAATGACAAAAATTAGTGCTTTGCTGCACAAAAGTAGGCACTTAATTTGAAAACTTTTCTCTAATAATAATTGTCAGCATATTTTTCTAAGTATTAACGTAAACTTTGCTGCACCTCAGTTTCATTAAAAGTTAATTGAAGTCAGTCAGTATGAGAAAAGGTTTGATTAGTTTGCTTTGCTATTAATTGTAGCATACTTTTAGACTTACTTGCTGATTAAAAAGCAATGAGTGCACTAAAAGCTTAAACGTAACTTATACAAATATTGGTTGTGGTACTTAATGTTGAATTTTAGTACAAAAATTTAAGACTTTCAGCGAAAGTTGCATATGTACTTCCCACTTAGTATGCACTAAAGATTAACATAAAAAATAAGACTTCCGTTTTATTATATATGCAACTGCTTGAGACGCAACGAGGCAAAAACACAAGAAGAAAGTTCTACTTTGTGTTGCATGAATACAAGCATACGTTATGTAGTGCAACTTTAATTCTTTGTTTGTTATTTTTTTTTTTTCTGCTGTTAACTACCTACTTCAGAAAGCCCATATAAAAATTTAGCTTTGTGTTTGCATAAATAATTCCCAAAAAAAAAAAAGATATGCACCAAACGAACGTCGAAATTTGCAAAGCTCCTGCAAGTATGCAACATTAAAATATGAACGTATTTTATGCAACAATTTCTTTAAAAAAAAAAATAAAAGAAAAAATGTATACCAAGTAGAAAATTAAACAAATGCACATATGCACATATAAATTTTTTTTCTACTTACTTTTAAGTATATTTTCACAAGTTTGTATGCATAAATTGTTGCATATATGTGGGCGCATATGTGCAAACTAAGAAAGTAAACTTAACTCTGGAAACTTCTTAGCAACAGCTGCAAAAATGCTCAGCACTCACACAAATTAAATAACAATTTTTTGCTACGCATATATTTGTGGTTTTTGTTACGTGAAAATATATATATATTTATATACTTTTCTACTGCACTGTGCACAGTGCTGCAAATTTAGTACTTGTTTTGTTTTTCTTTAAAATATTTTAAAAATAATATTTTTTGTACATAACATTTTCGAATACATTATTGCTGGCAATGAGCTCTTAACGTGGACATGTAAAATAGATAATTATGTTACCTTGAAAGCTTCTTCTTCTTCTACTTATTTCTTTTGTTTTGTTTTAATTAATCAAGCAGCAGCAAAATTGACATTTATAAGGTGAAATTATATGAATTCACCATAACATGCATACTCAACAAAATTAGTTAGCAAATTAGAAAGAGATGGAGGCGCAATACTTCACTTGGCATAATTGCATTGTGCATTTTTTTTACTAAAAAAATTTATTTGAAAATGTTTTTCTGGTTTCTTCTTAGAAATTACATAGCAAGCCAAGCAAAAAGAAATCGAAAATATAAGAAAATGAATATATCGAATAGTAGAATAAACTTGTTTTATTATAAAATATCGATATTTTTTATGTATCGGTATAAATGACAACATTATAAGATATCGATATTTTTTATGCATCGATATAGTATGTCCATACTTTAGTGTCGAATTTGCGCTGATCAAAATTGTGCTACAATTTTTGCTGCGAAACTCACATTTTCCGTGAATTTTACATGTTTACACATAATATTTAGGTTCAGACAAAAGTTTTCCAACACTAAAAATTGAACACGTTTAACTTTGCCAACACGCATGCTGCATATGTAAAATCTTATTGGCAACATTTTGTGACATTTTGTTTTAAGTGCATTTTTTTTTTTTTTTTTATTATTATTATTTTTTCGATTTGTAAAATTTCAAACATTTTTATTACGACTACGCCAAGTAGGTCAAATACTTTTGGTTCATTTAAGCATACTTTACAACACTGGCAATGTCATATCAAGAGAGAGAGAAAACACTTGTGTATGCGTTGTAAGTGTGTACATAATATATATACACATATGTATATTGTAAAATCAGTATGCATACATACGACGACGATATAAAGTCAAGTCAAAGCAAACTACTTTTACTAGTCGTAGTACTCGGATGACATGTAATTGCTTTTCATTAAATATGCTCAACAAACAGGCAAACAAACAAACAAACAACTACAAAACACATATGTATGTGTACAATGCGCCTGTGGTGACCTTTAAAAAAAGTGTTGAGCAATGGGTTAAGGTGTGGAGCGTGGTTTGCCATATAAAATGCAAGTACATATATACACAAAAGTAAATATCTAACCTAAATCTGTTGCAAGCAAAGTTTATATACTGTTGCTGATGCTGATGATGATGAGACGATGATAATGTTGTTGTTGATCACATAAGTATGAGTTTGTGGTTGTAGGCAGCAGCGGCAATGTTGCAAGATGTTGTTCACTATAAGTAGCTGCTTGTATACCACTTTATGTCTTGCGGCAGACAGCAAATTAAAATACACAAAACATACTCTCATACACACACGCACACATGCACAGATTGAGTAAGCAAATGAAATACTTTTGGTAATACTTAAATATGCTCTTTCACTTTCAATATCAGCTAAAATATCAAATGAGCGGTAGATATGCAAAATAAGCAAAGTTTTACATGTTTGCAATGTTTGTTTTTTTTTTTTTTTTTTGCACACACGCACACATACACAGACTATAAACAGTGTTGCAAATTGCACTAGAATGTCAAAAACTGCATTGAGTTTTGCTGTTGTTGCGTTGTTGTAAGCCACAAACTTTTTGCTCATATACAATGCTCTTTCTTGGTAGGTAAACGATTTTTATTTTCCTTTTTTTTTTTACAAGTTGTGTACATAATGTACTCGTCACATATAGATTTTGTTTTTTTTTTCTGCAAAAAGTTTAGTGTAAAATAAACTTTAGTACACGAAAATTTTTGGTAGTTTACTTACCTGCCTGTCTATGTATGTAACTAGACTAAATTGCAAAAGTTTTGTATAATTTGCGCGCACTTGAAATGCATCGTCAATGTACTTTCGAGCAATGCAATACTTTGGGAAAAATCTGTATACATATGGGATTTATTTTGTACAATTATTTTTCTCTTTTAAACTACTGGAAGCATCACTTAAAGTTTTCAACACTTTTTTTTTTTTACTATAAACACACACTTTAGTTGAGTTGTAAAGTTTTCTACATCAGCTTGCACACTTTGCACTTTATTTAATTTATCGAACTATTTTTTTTTGTAGAGCATTTAATAAGTGCTTTGGATTTTGTTAAACTTTAAAGTGTTCTGAGAATATTTTACAACACTAAAATAGAGTATTTACAATGTTTTGTAATAGTGTAATTAAGTAACATTGCACACACTACACTGTGAGCATACTTGAGTAAAACTTAGTTGTGCAAGTTTGCATAATAAGCTGCTTAGAAGATTGTTTTTTTTTTTTTGTTCTTGTCTTAAAGATTGCCTCTCTTTGTTGAAATGCGCTCTATTCATTTGAATTGAATAAGTGTTAGCAGCGTTTGTAGAAAAATACCAAACTGCTTAACTTTCGTGTCTATTTTGCAACACTATTATTGCACTTTTGCAAAGAAACTATTTAGTCAGAGCAGCGCAAAAAGTGCAAGATTTTTAAATGAAAATTTTTCATTGTTCCAAATAGTCAAGTGTCTTATTAAGTTAATAATAATATCTTAAATATAAATTTAAAAAAATTTCAGATAAAATCTCATAATACTATTTGTCACACATTATCTCTCGACTATAAAAAGTCATTAAGTGTTCGTCTTACTCTTTAGAACTTTTATATAAAATCTGTATTAAACTAATTTTACAAAACTTCAGAAAAAAAAAAAAACTTCTTTACCACATGTGAAGTCACTTTATGGCAACGCCTGGAGTGTCACACCACACACACACACACTTCAAACTAAACTCCAATTAAAGTGTGCTCTTTTCGCGTACTCGTCATCACTCATTACTCTTAAAAGCTCAAGAAAGCACATTAAGCGTATATGGAATAAAAAAAAAAAGTTGGAAAAAAAAACAAGAACTATTAGAAAACGCTATAACGTTGCGTAAAGAGGCAAGCTGAGAGAAGAAGAAGAAGAATGTTGAAATTGTGTTTGTTGCAACTACTTCAATAAATACCGTCAACACCGCACCGACACTCTACAACATTTTAAGTATGTCAACTAAGTCAGTCAGTCAGTCAGTCAGTTTCATTGCCTTTAACTCTTCGCTTCGTGGTGTTAAACTTAATTCAGCGTTGAGTTGTTAAAACAACTTAGTGCAAATAAACAGAGATTAACCTAGTTATTGTCAGCAGTAGAAAAAAGAATAGCAAAAAAAAAAGTGTAGCATAACTATAGGTGTTGTTACAGTCAGATATAGGTTGGAGGTTTATTTAAAACAAAAATAAATGGAAAATATTTAATTGTTTCGTTAAAGTTTATTGAGTAGCTACATTTAAAATTTAAAAATTATTAGACGCCAGTTTTTTTTTAACAAACCTCGTTGCAACTATGCAGCACTTACCATATTTTTACTTACTTTACGAGTAGTGTACAACACTTAATCCTTTATATTGCACTGTGACTTCTGACTTACTTTCGTTGTATAAACTTTGTATGTCATTTCCGTTTATAAAAAACTTTCCTTTTTTTTCCATTTTCATTGTGCCTTATACACAGTTTCATAATTTCTTTAATTTTCTTATTGGAGAGGTTTTTCGTCATCTCTTTTTTTTTTTTTTTTTTTTTTGTTCCAACACTACTCGCTGAGATTTTTCTTTTGTTTTTGTACCTGAAATATCTTTTTTGTATTTGTTGTAGCATTTTCTTTGTAATTTTGAAATTATTACTTTATATTTACTTATGCGAAAGTTGTTTGAAAATCTTTTGGTGCAAGTGCAAAAGCTGGGGTAGTAATAACTACAACTTTTGTTTGCTGCTTTCAAGGTTCGTGAAATAAACTTTGTAAAACTGGGTCCTTTTAAATTGTTCTTAAGGTTTTATATAACAACTCCGTATCCAAGCAATAGAAATAGTTATAAACTAAAAATATCGAATCAAACATTTGTCACGTAACGCGGAAAAACTTTTATCGAAAATCAAACTCACTTTTAAATATTTTTTTTTTTTTAACCCAAAAATCAAGTTGCCAGAGTTTCAATTTTTTCTTCTTTTTTTTTATTCCTTCTTTTCAAAAATTTAAAAATTGAAAATTACATGCCTAAAAGTATGCAGCACTTTAGTACAATTATCTAGCCCCAAGCATGCCCTCCCCCACATAAAAATCAAAGTAAAGAAAACTTTTTCTTAGTTTTTTTTTTTTTTTTATTTTCTCCACATCAAATCGCCTAAAAGCAAGCAACACAAAAACAAACATTCATTTTCATTAATAATGCAGCAACGACAAATCACGTCGTCAGCTTTAAAATAAATGAAAGTGTTGAATGGCAATGTGGCTTTTTATGTGCTGTGCAAACATAAAGAGTTTAGGCAAAAAAAAAAAAAAAAAAACTCGAAAGTCGTCTTCGTCGTCGTCGAAATGTGAAGCAGGTCAAAGCCAAATAAAAGCTGCTTAAATATTAATAGGCGACAACGCGTAATGAATAGCTTTGCATTTGAGAAAAAAAAAAAACTCATTGAAACAAACAAACTTTTGACAAAATAGAATTTCAAATGCCGAGTGTAAATAAAATCAATTAAAAATACATTTTCGTATTTTTTTTATTAAAATGCTCAAAGCTATGCAAATAAAATATGTACTGAAAACCAAATTGAAAACGCAGACACTAATCCTTTGGGTTGTTGTGCACAGCACGTAATTTTAATTTGTCTTAAGTAAAGAGATAAAGTATCTTTTTTTTTTTTTTTATTTTGTTTCTATAGTTTCTTGAAATTTGAAGTATCTTTTTGCTTATTCCTAATCCATTCGAAATGTTTAATAATTAAAATCGTTGCTTTCCAAGAAATATATTTTTTTTTATCAGCCAAAAAGTATGCAATATAATTTTTATTCACTTGTTGACTTTCTTGTTTTTTGATTTTATAGCGCAGCACGTTCTTTGTGGCTGTTAAATTATTTGCAGCGACAAATACTTACAACTTGGTTTCCGCTTAGCTTAACTTTGCTCAAATGCCAAGCATAATTGAATATTATGATTGTTTTTTTTGTTTTTTTTTTAAGGTTTTTCGTCTGGTTGCATTTTATGCTTACAACACGCTTGTGCATATTTAATAAAGTTTTTGCTGCTGCCTTTTCTCATTTCATAGTCCAAAAAAAAAAAAAGTCCTTTGTGTATATTTTGTTGTTCTAGCACACCTACATACGTTTTTTGTAGTTTTTGTTGAAGTATTTTGCATAGATTTTATTTTATTAAAAAGCTTGCCAAACACCAACACCAATGTCGTTTTTCTTTGCTTGCTTGTAAGCTACAACTGTTATCCTTATATGTTTGTATTAGGTGTGCACATTGGCTTTTGGGACTTGTCATTGTGTTATGCTTGTAAATAGACCCATGTGTATATTATTGTATAGCATACATGTAGGCGTGCTGTAAACTCAATTTTGGCGCAACTGTTTTTCCTGCTTTCGTGTTTTGTCTTCAGACTTGTCTAATACCAAAATTTTTGTACTAGAACATTGCAAAAGGCGCTAAAATATTCATATCCTTAATGGTTTTATTTTAAAATCAGTGTTAATAGTGTGCGAAAACCTAAAAGTAGGCAACGTGGTACTTTAAAAGAAGCTTTAACTTGGTTTACAGAAGTCAAAAGTATTTTATTATAGTAGAAAGGTTTTCTTTTTTTTTAGAAAGTTATAGTTTTTATTTTTTTTTTATATTTTTATTTTTTATATTTTTTATATTTTTTATATTTTTTATATTTTTTATATTTTTTATATTTTTTATATTTTTTATATTTTTTATATTTTTTATTTTTATATTTTTTTATTTTTATATATTTTTATATTTTTTATATTTTTTATATTTTTTTATATTTTTTATATTTATTTTATATTTTTATATTTTTATATTTTTATATTTTTTATATTTTTTATATTTTATATTTTTTATATTTTTTATATTTTTTATATTTTTTATATTTTTTTATATTTTTTATATTTTTTATATTTTTTATATTTTTTATATTTTTTATATTTTTTTATATTTTTTATTTTTTTATATTTTTATATTTTTTAAATTTATATTCTTTTAAAATATTTTTTTTTTTTTATTTATTTTTAAACTCAAAACACCAATGATGCACTACAAAATATAAGATAAACTTTCATAAGACAATAAACAGCGTGAAAAATTAAAAATCATAAAATGCAATTGTATATCTTGCTTTAATATTGTACAGAGTACAAAAACCTTGATAATTGGAATACAATTTTGAAACAAAAAAAAAAAAAAAAAAATTCATCGAAAATTCAATTATGCTGGGTCATTATTATTGTTTCTTCGGAGTTGTGCGCGCCAATTGGATTGGATACACAACAGAAGAAAGAAGAAGAAGAAAAAGCAGTCAGTTACGCATGAAAATTCATGGACAATATTCTCCTCTATTTTTTTTTCTTTTGCAGTTTTTGTACGTGCAGTACACAATAAAACAAAAACAATAACAACAACAATTGTTGCCCCTTTTTCTTATGCAGCATTTCCTGCTATAGCGCTCGACTTCCGTTATAACAGGCAACGCCATTTTTTTTTTCTACTTTTTTTCACACGCCATTGTCTTTTGTTGTTGTTGTTTTGTTGTTGGTGCTGCTGGGGGTTCTTTTTACTTTTACATCCCCTTTTACCCCCCACCCTCCGGTATTACCAAGGAAACCCCCACTTGCAATCCGGTTTTTCCCCCCCCATTGTTTTTTGTTGTTGTGGTTGTGTTTGCGGTGGTAACGCCGGGGCCGGTTCCCCCTTCCTTTGCACGTTGCGCATGCAAAAATTTTAACTTTACTTAATGTTTTCTCCAATTTTATATTTTTTTATTTTACGAAAACGTTTTTCAAAAATTAAGTTAACTCCGGGCATGGCGAACAATACAGCTGCAACGGAATTGAGTAATTTTTTTAACTGTAAAACTTTATTATACAAATGAAAGAAAAGTATCTAAAAAAGAGTAAAAAAAAGCATTATATTTTTTTTTTTTTTTTTTACAAAATTTATTCATGTACCTATTTGTTTTTTTAATTGTTATTGTTGTATTGTTTACGTTAAATAAAACAAGTGATTTAAAAGGTGTAAAAAAAATGAAAGCAGTTGAAGAAAAAAAAATTATTAGAGGTGTCCCACAAAATCTCTCTTGGTTGGTTTTAAATCTCTTTTGAAGTTCAATGAAAAAATGCATTAAATTCACAATTAGTTCAAACATTATTTAAAATATATTATTGTTTAAACTAATTGGTTTATTTATTATTTTATTGAATTTTAGAAATTTTCATTTAATTATTTAATATAAAAATCCAAATTGTAAACAAAAGCAGCTTGATATATTTTATATCTAGTTTCTCCTAATGTAATTCAAGTAGCTAAAAGAATTTCATAGAAACAAAACCGCTCGTATGAGAAAAGAACTAGCTGCAAAATGTTTTTTTCTCCTTTTTTTGTCTTTATTTAACAAGACAAGGAGCTAGTATAGTTCTTGAACCACTAATTAAAAGCGTTTCAACTCAAATGTTTGGCATTGAACGTGAAGCAAATTTTGTCTTTAGTGCTTTTGAGAAAAAAACTTTTACACATGATGCAGACAAAAAAAAAAAAAAACAAAAAAAAAAAAAACATACAAGAGAAGTACAAAAAAAGTTTTAACACAAAAACTTTTCTCGTCATATAAATTAAATAATTTTAATCTGATTCTGATTTAATTTAGCGGAATGTGGTCATTTATTGAAAATGATATTCTGAGAAGATGCACTGAATATACTTAATAAATATATTAAAAAACTTTGGCGCGGTACGTATTACGATTTTTGAAAAAGTATTTAAGTCTAATCTAAGTTTATTTAAATAAAATAATGAAAATGTTTCTATGACCGCTATGGACTTTCAAACCAGCCAACCTATGAGTATCAAACCGGTTTCCTTTGAAAGGCAACAAGTTGAAGTAAAAAAAGTATTAAAAATGTTTCTATGTCCGCTATGAACTTTCAAACCATTTAAGCGATGAGTACCAAACTGGTTTTATTTGAAAGGCAATAATTCAGGCATAATTATAAGCAACTGAAATAAAGCATATTCTACTCAGCTCATTTATGAAATGCATTTTTGACTTTTTTTGTATGTTTTACTACTAGCACAACATATTTTGGTTAAAATGCAAAAGAATATGCAAAAATCTGGTATTTTTTAGTGCTTTTTTGTATGTTTTGATATTATTAGTACAAAAATAACATTGAAACGTACAAAAAACAGCAAATCCAAAATGTAAAACAGCCAAAGGAGCTGCGACAAATGGTAGCAACATAAAATTTATAATTTTCCGCATCATTGACAGCATCAAACGAGAGTAAACTTGAGAAGTTTATATTTCGCGAACGTAAAGCTCTGACTTCAAATGAAACACACAAAACACAAAATGGCCAAATGTGTTAAGTGCAAATGAGTGTTGAGGAGTTAGAGCTGTAGAAGTACGCCAGACACAAATAAAAACAAATGCAAATACATGAGAATAATTGTGCACAAAAAAGGGTCGAAATTGAGTTTCAATTTTAGAAAACGACATTTAAAAATTTTTAATTTAAATACAAAAATTCAATGAAGGAATGAGTTTGTATTTAGAAAATAAATACAAGAATGAGCTGAAAACATTTTTGTGTGTGTCTATGTTGGCGAAAATCAATTAACGCCATTTTTTTTTATATATTAATTTCGAGAGAGGGTCAACGAGTGTTTAGCAGTGTTAAATAAATTATTAGGCATACGCAGTGTTAACGTCGTCAACCATGTTGCTACATTTGGGGTTGCAAAATTTAATTGAATTTTTTTTTTTAATTTGAAGCAATGGCGCATGTTTTGGCATTTCATATATAAGACTCTTGGCATTTTATGTAAACGAAATTGCTGTTCATTGGTGCAATTTGTAATTTGATTTTCAATAACTCTGACTACAATATTTTTATTTGTTTTTTTTTTTTCTTTATAGGTGCACCCACTGTAATTGCACGCAATGCCACGCCCGTTGCCTATCCTGGCTCACCATTACATTTATCGGTTGAATTTTGTGCCAATCCGCCAGCACATGCAGCACGTTGGTTGCATGGAGATCGTGTTTTTACACCAGGAAATCAATATGGCAGCACTGTATTGGCCTATGGCGTAACGGTAAATAAACGCATTTTGTTTATTTCAAATAATTTCATTTAAAATAAAAAAAAAAAAAAATTTCAGGATCTACCAACGCCCTATTGCAAAGAGGCGCGTCTTACCTATGTCAGCATGCATGAACGTGTACCACGTACATTTTACTTTATTGTCTCATCACCGGGTGGCGTTGCTGAGGCAGTATTTAAGGTTAACTTTACCATGCGCTATCGTCAAATATCAAATGCTATCGATGAAGAGGAAGAAGAACTAAGCGAACCCGAAGAAATACATTTTCCGGTCTTTGGTAATTCTGCAGCAGCATCAACAGCAACTGAAATTCTAAGTATAACAAAATTCTGGTTAAGTTTGTTACCCATCAGCTGCTATACACTAAGAAAATTGCTACTGTAGAGTAACAAAAAAAAAAAAAAAGAGAATTACTTCTGTATGTGTGCTTACGCATATACTACAAGTGCAGTACTATTTACTATATATAAAGTGTGTGTGTGTGTGTGCGTTTGTATCTTTATACGTTTATATTATAGATATTATATATACATATAGACTACTAGACTATTACTTATATAAACTATGTATTATCTATATGCTATGCTATATGCTTAACTATATAACTATATACAAATTATATACAATACCTAATGTATAACATGCTGACAAACTATATAAACAAACGCGTATAAAAAATAAAAAAAAGAGATACAATTATGAAATAAAATGTATTGTAACTGTTTGTCTATGTGTCACATGTTCTAACTAAACTAAACTCAAACTAATTATTTAAGTTAATAATAAGAAAAAAAAAAAATTAAGTTGAAAAAAAAATTGCATGTTATCCTAAAAAGTATGTTTTAATATTTTAACCTAAATGACAAGAACAGCTGAATACTTAGTAATCAGTTAAATATTGAATTTCATTTCATGCTCCAAAATTGTTCCTTCACACACATTTAATATTTATAAATAGTTAAAAACAAAATTACGACTGACTTTTGTTATTAAAAAAAAAAAATTTAAAACAAACTAAAATAAATCGAATACAAAATTATATAAACGAATTCAATACGACGATTTAAAAAAGAAGCAAAAAAAAAACATTCCTTCCAAATTAAATTTTAAAAAACAATTTTTGTGTATATTATTGCATTTAAAAAATAATTTATTATATAAATTTTGCCAAAATAAAAAATTAATATTGTTTTTATATATGAGTGGCTCAAAAAGTATATAAAAATATTGTTAGTATTAATTAATATTTTTAAAATAAAAATTCAAAATTCTTTTTATAAAATTTTCAATTTCTTTAAACTAAATTATAGTACTTTTTCTTTTTAATTTAAATTAAATTATATAAATTTATTTCTAAATTTATACTGTTTTTTCTAGCTTGTTTAGTGCCTACTTATGCCCGTATATATTAAAAAAAAAAAAAAAAAAACACATATGTATAACTAAAATTTCCCACTATTTATATTGTTCTCAGTTTTATTTAAATTTTTTTAAGAAAAATTTATTTTTTAAGTTTTTAAGTAAAAATTGCATTTTTTAATAGTTATGAAAGTCACCTAATAACAATTTTATGCAATAACACACGCAGCTCACAAAAAAAAAAAAATAACAGAAATATTTTTTTAAGTTTTCATTTGAATTTCCATTATTTTTAAATACCCAGTATTTTTTGAACTCCCATTATTTTTGAAATTCCCATTATTTCCATTATTTTGAAATTCCCACTATTTTTAGTTCCCACTATTTTTTAAATTTATAAAATCTATTTTAATTTGGTTATAACCCGAAACTATTTTAATAAGTTTTAACTCTTTAACGTCATATTCATGGTGTTTTTTTTTGACAATTTATTTTGCTGTTAAAAACAAAAAAAGTTTTACAATACATTTAAAAATAACTTTTATTTGAAAGGACCAAAAAATTATTATTTTTAACATATTTGAGAACATTAAAAAAAAACTAAAACTTGATTTATATTCTAAAATTCCCATTATTTTGAACTCCCATTTGTTTTTTTTAATTCCCACTATATCTTAAACTCCCACTATTTTTAAATTCCCACTATTTATTTTAATTTCCATAATTTTTTAAAACTTATAACACCCAAATTTAATTTGGTTGCAGCTCGAAACTATTTTAATAAGTTTAAGCTATTTATTGAAAATTTAATTGATTTTTTTAACAATTTATTTTCGGATAAAAGTTTTACAATACATTTACAAATAACTTTAATTTGAAAGGACCAAAAATCTTTAAATTTTATATCAGACCATAAAAAATATATATATTTTTTTTTCAAATCATATTTGAGCATATTTAAACAAACTAAATAAAACTTTAGTGCTAAAAATACCCTCCATACAAATAAAAATAAAAAATAAAAAACAAGAAAATAAATGAAAAAATTGTAAATAAAATGTTTAAAAAAAAAAAAAAAAAAAAAAATATTGCTCAAAATTAAAAAAAAAAAAAAAAAGTAATAAAAATAATTTAAATTGAGACAAAAAATAAATTATAGAAATGTTAAATGTTGTTTGAGTCAAAAAAAACCAACAAATTAATTGTATTTTAAAAATATAATAATTGTTAAGCCAAATTGTGTAAAAATTAAAAAAAAAAATTAAATTATATATTTAAGCAAACATAAAAACAGTTAATAAATTACTATAAATAATTGTATAAAGTTAAAAACAAAAATGCTTTTGTAATTTATTTCATACATAAAAATAAATATATATATAATATTTAATTGTATTGCTAAGTTATAAATGTATAAATAAAATACTTAGAAGAACTTAACGCCAATATAAGTATAAAAAAAATATTAAGCAAAAAAAAAAAAAAATTAAAATATTAGCATAGTTTGCTGAATTCAAAATTCAGCAACTGAGTTTATGTTTTATTAGATTACCTAAATTTTTTTTTTTTTATTGATTTTTTTTTTCAATTAAATGTTTTTAATTGTGAAAATAAAACAAAGCAAAACACGTCATAATGTTAACTAAAATAAATATTTTAAAAGATACAAAATATATATGTATATGTAAAGCAGCATATGCAGCACTATTAAGTATATAACTTAAATATAATTTAAATACTTAGTTACAGACATTTAAGATATTATTAAATTAAATTTAAAAAAATAAAATATAACTTTTAAACAAAATTGTGTGGCAAAATTTGTATAAGCAGTTTGAACAATAAAAAAAAACTAATAATAAAAATAATAAAAAATAGGCCCAAAAGTAAAAAACAACCACCAAGAGAAATTTTAGTGAAGCAGACAAAAATATTTAAAATTTAAATAAAATACAAAAATATGTCAAGTTCAATTGCAACTTAAACTCTTAAAAATGTAAGCCCAAAAATAGCAAGAAAAAAAAAATTAAATAAGTAAAAAAAAAAATGAAAACTTATTAGTAAAGCAAATTGCATAAATTATATATATATTTAAAACCAAAATAATATAATAAAAAAATAATAAATAATTAATTATATACAAATTGCATTTGTGCTAAAATTATACACAAAAAAAAAAAAAATAAATGAATGGAAAATAAGCAAAAATTTTGTCCCCAGCAGAGTATAAAAAATAAACAAAAAAAAAAAAAAATAAAAAGCATTCAAAAGTTAAAACCTTTAAAAAGTAAATTAATTATTAAGTGAAATGAAATTGTAATTTGTATGTTTAAACTACAAAATTCGATTTGAGTAGTTGCTACAAAATGACTAAACTAAATAAAAAAAAAAAAAAAAGAAGTGAAGAAAAATATACAAAAAAAGAAAAATGGAAAAAAATAAAACTAAAAACTCTGTTAAAATTTAAGTCAGTAAAAATTTTGTGCAGCATTAAAAAAAAAAAAAGAAAAAGGAAAACAAAAAAATTAAGATGGAAATTTAAATGAAATTCAAATAAAATGAAAAATGAATACCAAGCAGTAACAAAACAAAACAAAACAAATAGCCAATTTAGTATAAAAGACAAAGTGAGAAATGAAACATGAAAATAAAACTTTAATGAAAATGCAAATTGTTGTGTTTTATTTATTTTTTTTTTTTTTTATTTTTAAATTAAAACTTTTTTTCTTGACTTTCGGAAACTTTATTTATGCGTCAAACTACAAATATCAACTCAGGTTTTATAAAAAAAAATAACTTGTAAGATACTTTATCTCTCTCAATACTATGCTTTAAAGGTAATGTTAAACGCGCTCGCTCTCTCAACTCGTTGCGTACCAACGTTGTCGTATATCATTGTTATCGAAAAGAAAAACAAAACACAAAATACGAAAATACAAATTTTCTATCTCATTAAGCATTTGGAAAAAGGAGTAAAAATTTAAAGGAAGCTGTCTCTTTCGCACTTATACGCTCAGTTCACATGGTACCATCGTTTCGCTTGACACCATCTTTATAATTTCACCATGCTCAACACAAATACTGATGTTCAATATATTTCGATTACCCTAAATGAAATAGTCAATATGGCGAATGCAATATACCGCACCGCGTTAAATCTTTGGGGTTTTGGAAGTCGCTGAAATCGATGGACTTTAAAAATTAAAAACGAAAGAATTGCTATGGTGAAAAATTTAGTGAAAAATTAAAAGAATTTCGACGCTTAAAATTACTTAAAAGTTTTAGGGTTTGCGTATTACGAATTATATATTTCAAAATTAATCGCCATATTAAATTTGTAATTTTGATTTGAGATTAAACGTTTCATATACACATACAAGGTGTGTTAAAGAGTATCACAATTTAGTTAAATCTCTATGTATAAAAATAAGGCCCAAGTTTTGTTGGTTATCTCCAACACAAGGATGGTTTTAAGGCAAAAAAAAAAATAGTAAAATGTAATTTTGACCCTGGGCCTAATGGGGGCCTTAAAACCGGAAAAGCCATATCCTTGGAGTGAATAGACATAGAGACTTGAAACAGGGCTCATTTTGTAAAGATGGTCAAAAAAACATTTTTGGCGTTCAAGGTGTTCAAGGGATTTCCGGAATTTGGACCTGGGACCCACATGTAAACCCAATATAGATTTTTTTGACCAATTTTTTTTTATTTTTATTACAGGTGAGCACTTAGACGGGCTTTTGGGATTTTGAAAATTTTGACCCGGGGCCTAATGAGGCCTTCAAACCGTTCGCAACCTTCCATATCTTTTATTGAATGGACGTAGAGACTTGAAACTGGGTTGCCCCAAAAGATGGTTCAAAAACAAGTTTTAGCGTTCAAGGTGTATAAGGGATTTCCGGAATTTGGACCTGGGACCCATATGTGGACCCAATATAGATTTTTTGACCAATTTCTTTTAGATTTTTGTTACAGGTGAGCACTTAGACGGATTTTAAAAATTTTTGACCCGGGGTCCAATGAGAGCCTTGAAAAACGCGAGCAAAGCCGCGGGTACCTACTAGTATTTTGTAAAATTGCCTACCAGGTTCTCTTCCCCGTCATCTCTGGGCAAGGGGATTAATTTAAAATGGGGATTGCGCGTAAGCTTATCTTCGCTCTGAACATGATGCAAGATGGTGTACTCTTACTATTTTTCTGTTGAAAAGCGGAATGCTGCAAACTGAGAAAAATAGAAAGAGACAGAATACGAATACGCGACCTTATCTGATTGCGTTATGCGCTGTTTAAGAATTATTTGTGTACTATTTAAAATTAAGTAAATTGAATTGAAATACAGTTTTGATAATTCAAAAGTGGTTTAAACCAAATGTTAATTAAGTGGCTTGTACTGCTTTTTTTATGATACTTTAACATTTTTTTAAGAGATTTTAAACCTGTTGTTCAGAATTCAGTGTCTTTTAGACTTTGAAAAAAAAACATTTTACAAGATATATGCTAGTTAAAAATTAATATAATTTTTTTTTTATAAATACTTGATCAATTTAATGCAATAAAGCCAAACTTATGCTAACTAAAGCAATACGATATGCAAATGCATGCTGCAATTGTTGTTGTCAACTTCCTACGCTTCGAATACCTTCGAATGGCTGACTACCACAAGTGCAATGCAACAACCGCAAGGCCAGATAACTATAACACAAATATTCCGTTGCTCATTATAAACATCCACAGTAACTCTTCTAATAAACAAACAAACAAACATCCTCAGTGTCAGCTGTGTTAAGTCTAGCAAAAGCGTCAATGAAAGGGAAAGGCGCGCTTCACTTGCGGTTGGCCAGGCTAACGTCATCATCATCGTCTTCGTCATTGTCGCGGCCAACAACAGTTTTGGGCAACCGCAAAGTGCGCAACTATTTTGCTTTTGGCCATCATCTATGTAAGTATCTCGCTATGCCAACTTGTTTGCCAGCCAGCCTTGGTAGACAACGCTATTCCGGTTTTCAAATCAATGCTATCAATGCGCTTCGTACATTGGCCCAATGTTTTGTTGTTGCTGTTTTTTTTTTTTTTTTTTTTTTGTAGCACCAAAACTAACTTATGGACAGACAAAGTACAACGACTCCTCCGTAGGATGGTGTACACATATTGAGGATAATGATGATGATAATTATTATGTTCATGATTGCAAACTGCTACTGCTGCTGCTACACTTTTTGGCCTAAAGAGTTTTTTCGCATTTGATATTGTTGGTTTTTTTTTTTTAATTTAATTTATTTGGTTATTTTGTACGCAGACAAGATTTGAAGCTAGCAGTTTTTTTTTTTGTGTTTATTCATAAAATTTTATGTATAAAAATATATAAAAAAATTATTTGATTGTTTGTTGCTGGCGTTAATGAATGCAAAATATTTAAGAAAAAAAAAAATTATGTTATGTCCTTTTTGTTTTTATTTTTTATATAGAAATTAAATATTAATATTTGAGCTACAATTCCTAAAATGCAAAAATCCTAAAACGAAATTTATTATCAATTCAAGGCACCATTTTAAACTTTTTACTAAACTGTTTCAACTCTAATAAAATCTCCAAAAAAAAATTTTGCATTCATCAAAGTGATCAATAAACTTAAAACTGACAAAATGAGCAGTTTTGTAGCCAGTTCAGTCAGTATGTGACTGAGTAATAAAAAAAAAAATTATGAAAAAAATAAAAAAGAAATCATTGAAAAGCTATTTGGACTTATTATATACAACATTGCACCATATATATAATTCAAAAATTTTTTTATTAGGCGAAAGGCAAAAATACGCAGCCAAAAGAAATGGTTGCATGTACAAATATGCACATCCGCAATTGAAATTTTCTTTAATTGTTCAAGGAATGCAGTTATGTGTAGTTTTTTTTTCTTTTGTGGGTTGGGCGTTTTAAAATTATTGAAAGCATTGCATGCAATTATGAAAGATCGACGCCAGATTATGACTGCGTCTGTTGCTTTGCAATTGTTTTGAAAGCTTTAATTATTTTAATCAGAAACTATTTAGTTTATTCAATTTGAAATGCTTTAATTAAAAATTAAGAAATGCAATTGTTTATTAAAAAAAATTGTTTTCAAATATTTTTTTTGATGACAATTAATTTATGATGTTTGATTTATTTGAGTTACTTGTTTGATATTTAATTAAAATTTGATTAATTTGATACCTTTTTACAAATACTTACCATGAACTTGAGTTGAAATATGTATGGTTCGGCAGGTTGCCATCATATGGCTTTTGTGCTTAACAGCCATGTTCTCGTAATCGAAATTGCAAAAATTTTGCGATTTACTTTTCAAATCGTAAATTTTGGTGTTCCGGAAATAGCCAATCTAGCAGCGTTTGAATGAGTGAAAAAAAAAGTAAATGAACTATTTTTTTTAATATTTGTAACTTATTCTGTGATATTTATACAGATTAAAAGTACAAAGATACTTTTTAATATCATTGATTCTGAATTGGAATGTTAAACCAATATTTTCTATTTATGTTCTAAATTTAAAGAGCGAAGTGTTTGAAGCAAAAACAGTTTGCGATTTGGTTAGACCGATAACCTTTTAATTAGTAACCGATAACAGTTTTTGCTATGTGCAATGCAAAGCATTTTGGAAATGGAGCATAAGTTTTGCGATTTGCCAAATCGTACAAATTTACTAAATCGTAAATCGCAAAATTTTTGTGATTTTGGGAGCATAGCTTTATAAATCGTTTTTAAATTAAAATATTATTTATGTAAACATAACAAATACAAATTTGTTAGTTTGATCAAAAATTATTAGAATTCACAAATAATAATTATAAAAAAAAAAAAAAAAATTTTAAAAGTAGTAAAATTTAACTTCTGAAATTTAGGCTTGCTGGTTGCCACAACCCAGAACCATACTTCAACTATTTGGTTTAAACAAGTTCAATGAAAAATCAACTAAAAACCAATAATTGCCTCTTATTAATTAAACTGTTTAAGTAGTAAGTATCGACTGCCTGTCCCAAAGTATATAAGAGTTCTAGAATTAGTAGATTAGTATCGATTAATCAAAAAGAACCGATTAAAACAATCGTTCTAATCGATTATTGCTAAAAATTGTTATCGATATAATTTGTGATGTTTGGATAATCGTTAGAAAAGTATAACCAATTCGCTCTATCGAATAGTATAATATCCCGTTTCCACTGAACCGCGTTTTGTTATCGCGTTAACAATTTATCGAAAAACGCGGAACAGTGTTTCCATTGTGTTTTAGCGTTTGCGTTCGAGTTCAAACAGCAGATTTTGTTCGTTACGTAGTAAACAAATTGTTGAAATTTAATCAAATGAATGTATGTTTGTGTTGTTGCTTAAGTAACTGCTGTCCAAAACGAGCATGAAAAGGTGATTCGTCTTTTGGATATATGAAACTAAAGCGTCTGGGTAAATGTATAATTTTTGCGGTTACTTTGTCAGCTGTTTTCATAAATATGAACAACTTACGATTATTAAATTATTCGAACCGATAAGAGAAATCGTTTTGAAATCGGTGTGAAGTCGGTTTGAACGCTTGTTATCGAAAGTCGCGTTCAAATTGAACACGACTTTTTTCCATACCTAACTGCCTATCTTTTTGTATACGATTTAACGCGAGTTTGTCGAGTTTTTAACGCTAACGCGGAACGCGGCCTAATGGAAACGTGGCATAAAAAGAGTGTATATGTATATTTTGTAAATAATCGGGAAAAATCAATTTTATCAGCCCAAGTTAATATTGTAATACATATTAATGCATTTCAGCTACAGCTATTTCAAAATTGTACTTTATGATATCGATTCTGGAACTTAAAAAATTCGATAGAATATATTTTATTGTGCTTCAGTTGCAATAATTTTTCGTAAGCTGAAAATTATAATTAAAATTTCAATACATCATAAAATTGTAATACAATTCAATAAATTTGTTGTTAAGTTTCCGCACTATTTTATATAATTTTTTTTTTCTTTTTTTTTTGAATAGGAAATAAAATTTCTGTTGTAGTTCATTTTGTATAAAAAGAAAAAAAGCAGACAGGAAGCTGTATAATTAAAAACAAAGTTGGTCGACTTGACAAAATTTTGACTGACTGAGATTTGTCAAATGTTGCAACAGTTTGCTGCATGCAGCATGCAGCTATAGTGTCAATTAGTAAAACATTTATGAACCAGTTTTTTTTTTTTATAGATAAATACAATAAAATATATATTCGCTTCCTTCTTGAATTGGAGCGCTTTGTTATTATATAATTTAATTGTTACATTTATAGTGCGCAAGGAAATGGCATAGAAATGGAGAAAATATGCGCTTTAGTTCCGCTTGATTTCCTAGATTTGTGCAAAACATATACAGCGCACGCTCGCTAATGTGAATACTCTATAGTTCGAACACCCCATAATGTGAACAGGCTTTTTATGTATTGACTACTCTGTAATATGAACAAACCCAAAAAGCTCTATAATATGAACAAAAGACGTTAAAGTATTTGAATGTAGTTTACACAGATCTCAGCTAATTCTGAATTTGGGAATCCCCAAATTGTAAAATAAGACTGTCATTTGTATTGCATGTAATGCGTAGGATACCTCAGTTGCAATTTTGTATTCGCGTGGAGTGTTTCGTTTTGTATTTTCTGTTAAAAATGAGTTCTAAAAACACACGTTTTTGACTTTAAAGCAAAAAGCTGATATTCTCGATTCTTTAAAAAAAGGCTCATCTATGACGTTTTTAGCAACGAAATATAATGTTGCTAAATCAACAATTTGTGGAATCAAAGCTAAAGAAAAAGGGATTTTAAAGTTCGTGAACAACACATACTCGGGACCTGGACAAAGAAAAACTCTGCGTCCTTCAGAGCTGCCCAAAATGGAGAAAGCTCTTTATCGTTGGTTTATCAAAATGCGGAATAAAAACTGGCCAGTAAGTGCCTTAATGTTGAAGGAAAAGGCCAAAGTACTACATGCACAAGTAAAGGAAAATGAATCTAACTTCAACGCTAGTAAAGGATGGCTTCAAGGTTTAAAAAAAAGGTACGGTATTCGACTGCTGCAAATATCAGGAGAAAAACTATCTTCGCAGCCTCAGCTCGTGGATCCATTTAAGGAAAAACTTAAAGCTAAAATGACCGAACTGGAGCTGTGTAACCACCAGATATATAATGCTGATGAGTCGGGCTTGTTCTGGAAACTTCTGCCAGAAAAAACGTATGTGTCCAGTATGGAAAAGAGAGCCCCAGGCGTAAAGTCGGAGAAGCAGCGAATCACGTTTTTATGTTGCTCAAACGCCACTGGATCTCATAAACTGAAACTTTTAGTAATTGGAAAGGCAAAGAATCCACGCTGCTTTAAAAACTTCCAATGCCCCACAGACTATAAGAGCTCAAAATCCGCCTGGATGACGTCGGCTATTTTCAAGGAATGGTTTCATCAGTCCTTCGTTCCACAGGTGAGGATTTATTTTGTATTTTGTTAACTTTTTCTTTTAAATATGTTTTTTAGGTAACGTCGTTTTTAAAGGAGAAAGGTTTGCCAATTAAAGCTCTACTCCTAATCGACAACGCTCCTTCTCATCCAAATGAAGCTCAGCTGGCAACGGAGGATGGACAAATTTTGGCAATGTTTATGCCACCAAACGTTACTCCCCTCATCCAACCAATGGATCAAAATGCCATAAAGATCACAAAGTTGCATTACAGAAACAGCCTTTTAGCCTCAATAGCAGCTACAAACTCCAATTTACTCGATTCGATGAAAAAAATTACTTTACGAACAGCTATAAATCTTTTGGATGCCGCTTGGAGTCGTGTCAGCGAAGTAACATTAGCTAATTGCTGGAAAACAATTCTAAATTTTACGGCAGATGATGACGATCCCGAAGATAGTGTTCCGCTCGCAGTTTTAAAAGAAAAATGGGGAGCTGAACTTCGCGCCTTGATGAGCAATACCGTCGATCTCCTTAATAGCTTGAATGCTGAGGTTTGTTCGTTTTCGCAGAATCGCACAAAGATATGCAAGTTATTGAAAATGATTTTCTTATTAACCATTTCAGGCTGAATTAACGCTACCACTCGTTTATGAATGGAACGAAGATATTGAAGATGATAATGCAAATGACGAGCATGAAGAAGATGACGATTCCGATGAAGGCAGCGTATCGGAGGTAGAGGAGAAAATAAAGCGGACTGAAGCAGTTGAAATTTTCAACAAGGCGATAAGGTGGGCTACTCATGAAGACGTCGATCCAAATGATGTAAATGTTCTAAGACGTCTAAGAGAGAAAGCTGTGCTCCAACTTTTAGAAACACAGAAGATACAGAAAAGGATGACTGATTTTTTCAAATAAAACCTAGATTTTGTATAATATGTGTTACGTAAAAACTTACATACGTATACATACCTATGTAATGAAAACATGAATAAAATGTGAATTTTAATATATAAATACGTACTATCCTATTCTTTTGGAACATTCCATAATGTGAACACTTTCGATAATGTGAACTGCCTTGGTTTTAATTAGGTCAGATTATCGAGCGTGCGCTGTAAAATAGTTCGGATAAATAAGTTGTTTAAGGTATACGAAATTGATTTTGCTGTCATTTAAGTCGTGGAAAAAATGTGTTTTTTTTTTATTATAATTCCAAAAAAATCATATTTTTTTTTATCATAAAAAAGTTTATTTGAAATACTTTGTATGCAAAAAAAAAATATATATATTCACATCAATCGCTCAAATGTCAAAAAGTTTACACAGCTGTCGTTCATTAAAAATTAATGAAAATACCAAAAGAAAAACACATCTAATTTTAGTTTTCCTGCACGATATACATACTTGCAACAATCGAGCAATCGATCAATCGATACATCGATCGTTCGTTCGTTTAATCTTTCAATGAGTTACAAGCATTTGTAGCTTTCTCATTTGCAATTCATTAGTCAAAGACAATCAAGCAAAAAAAAAAAAAACAAAAAAACGATAGGAAAATGCTGGAAAACAACAAACGGCAACAGGTGTAATTGGTGTGATAATCGAGGAAAATTGAAACATTTACATTATTGTCACATGTGCCTATGTAAAAAAAAAATGAAAGAGATAGACAGCTATAATTATAATCAAAAAAGAGTAAGAAATATTGTTGAGATAAATGATTGCATGAATAGGGGGCGGATACGCAAAGTGATTTAAAATGTTAGCGGGAGCTAAGCGCCTACGGTGATCACAAACACACGCCACACAACAAGGGCTTTCACTGTGTTATTAAAATGCAACAAAACAATTTTATAGAGTTCAGAGTTGCCAAGGCGTTTTAGAAAAAAACATTTTTTTTCAAAAAATACTAGCTGCGCTAATTGTGCTTCGCTACCCCTCCTCATATTGAAATGAGATAAAAAAAATTTAGTTAAAAAATATATTTCGGGTCACCTAATGAGCCTCAGATTCAAATTTCGGCTTTGTCCTTGAACACGTTTAACAAATTTTTGAAGCATTTTTAAAATACTTTTAATATAAAGTATCTAGGTCTACTTTCGGGTCTAGGAATCCCATTGTTCCTCAGGTGCTATATTCCAAAAGCCCAAAAACATGTTAAAAGTTTTTTATTTTTTAAACAAATTTGAGGTTAAATCATTCAATGAAAAATACTTTTTTTAAATGGGCGTACGGGTGGGCGTGGTCAAAAAATATATAGTTTATTATTCCTTCCAGGATCCCAGTAACATTCTGTGAAAATTTAAGAAAGATTGGTCTCTAACAAAAATGAGCGAATGGCTGTGCAAGGTAAAAAAAATATAGTCTATTATTCCTTTCAGAGTCTCAATTATACTCCGTGAAAATTTTAGGATGATCGGTCCACACATTCATTTCTTTATTTTTATATTATATTATATATAAACATAAGACTGCCTTAACTTAAAAAAACAGAGGTGTTATTTGCGAAACTCCAATATATATAATAATAAGCTACTATAAAAGTGATCATTTATTAACTTAAGCTGACAACCCTGACAATGCTCGAAGCAAAACGAAATAAACTAATTTATGCATAATTTGAACATCATACATGTATGTATGTACGAGTACTCGTGTACAAGTACATTGATAGATAAATGGATAGATGAATAGATAGATCGATAGTTTGGTTAGGGGAGGCACGTAGCCAATAATGATGCTGATGATCATAATGATGATAGTTTGCTAATGCAGCATAAAACCTGTTGCAAAATTTTCCCAGCTGCCGCTTGCTTGCAGGGTCAATGTTGCTCCCGCTGCACAAAAATGCAACATAAAAGAGAGAAAGAAAAAAGAAAGAAAAATAAAAAAAAAAAACTTGACTTGCTCATCGCCGACGACGATTGCGCAAGACTGGCGCTGACAAGTTTTTCCACATGTTGCAAGTAGCATTTTTTTTTCAGCTGCTGCTGCTGCTGTTGCGGCTGCTGCCCACGTTGCTACAGTTTAAGGATTGCAAACAAACAAACCGAAAACCCTCGTCTTCAACATCATTATTATCATCTTAACTAGCAACTGCTGCTGCTGCTATTGCTATTGCTGCAGCAGTTGATGCCAATGAAGTTCGTCGTCTGCTCAGTTTCACTTTCATTCGCATTGCGCATGCGCAACCAAACGGACACTTTTCGCTGGCATTTTTTCGCGTATAAAATTTTATTTTATTTTTTAACGCTTTACGACTTTAATCGCGCATAAAAATAAAAACTAAACGGATTAATTTAGCTTAGCCAACGTATTACTTCGAGATTTATGCAAAACTTTTAGTGGTTTGCTTGATTTGATTTGAATTGAATTGATTTGTTTAAGTGCGCGGTTGGATTGTATTTTAATTACGACACCTCTGAGAGTTTTTTTTATTACATACCACAAAGTACATTATTGACATTCATTTCCCATTTTTTATTGCGGCGTGTCGCATTTTATGAATGCAGGTAATTAAAGAAGTGAAAATCCAATAGTGTGCGTCTCAGTAAATTAATCGCTGAGGGAAACAAAAAAAAAAAACAAAGTTTTCTTTTCAAATAAATTATTCTGTTTAATGATCGCTTAACTTAAGTGACTGACTGCCTTGCAGTGAAATCTATATAATTTATTGTTAAATAATAAAACAAAAAATAGTTAAATAAACAAGAAAAAAATTTAAATAAAAACGCGAAATAAAAGTAAGTTTTTAAGTGTCGCTAATAAAACAATACAAAAATATATGACATATGTTCAAGACAAAAATAATGGATTAGTATTTTTTTAAACATGCAAACTAATTGCTTTGTGTTTATCTATAAAATCTTGCGTACTGATAATATGTATCCTAATACCCATAAAGACCACCTATTTTCATGATCTTCTGTAAGGTTGTCAAGTCTAAGATACTATATTACGGCTAATTCAACATAAAACAGAAAAGAGAATTTTCCTACTGATTAAAATATTAATTTGGCTCAAACATTTACGAGGTTAGAGTTTGCTGTTGTCGGTGTGTCCCAGGTTCAAGTCCCACGGAGTTCATTTTAAATATATATATTTTTTTTAAATTGTAAAAAAATTAAATTGCTTAAATAAATCGTGGCTTTAAGTACCATTTCGAATGTCAAAACCTAAAAATACCAATCCTTCTTTTAATGCGGTTCAAAACCTTTTCGAATTATTTTTTTTTTTTTTGCTGGACATTATAAGGTGTTTTCGTTTACAAAAATTTTGTATAAATTTGAAGTATAAAGTTTTCGTTTACATCAAAAATTTGAGAGTGTACGTAAAACAGTTTTACAAAATTTTTATAAATTTTACTGAACATTTTCTTTCAGTAAAATTTAGTAACAAAATTTTTTATTAAAAAATATGATTCAAAATTAATTAAAAAAAAATAATAATAATTATAATCTTAAAATTTTTTATTTTTTCCCTTTTCGTTTTTTTTCCCCATGATAAATAATTTAAGGTGATATCAAGCGAAACGTTGGTACCTTGCAATGAATACGTATAAATAAGAAAAAGTACGAAAGAAGAACACGTTCTTTTTTAATTAATCTTGCGAGTTCGATGGAGATAGAGAGAGAGAGAGAGAGATATACTTATTTTATTAACTTCGCTTTGTTTATCTTTTTTTGGTTTTTAAATTGACTGGCGTTGGTACGAAATATTTTGAGAGAGAAAGAGCGCTTAATATCGCCATCTATAATTGGCATGCTGTTTCAAGTTTGAAAGAGTAAAATATGTTGTTCTCTTAAATTTTGTTCAGTTTTATTCTTATTTATATGAGTTCCAGACCGAGTACAAATTTAATTTCCAATGGAATAAATTAAAATGAATTTGATATGGAAAACTAAGAGGTTTTTTTTAGTGTTCTTATGAATTAGACTTACAGAAGCAAGACAGAACGCTGAAGTCAAGTATTTTCGATTGCAAGATACACTGTTCCCAAACTTTATGTATCTTATGTTAAGTCCTATCTTAGTAAAATGCTTTATTGTACTGGAATTTCATATAAAAAACTTAAAAAATGGGCTAAATTTATATGGGGCTTTACTTACTTTTTTTTTTTTTGTTTTACCAATATTTGAATATATTAGACTTCCTAGAACAAGAAACAGAGATAATTTTTATGCAAAAACCAAACATTTTGTGGAAGGTTTATATGGAGGAGGTACTCCTAGAGCAAAACAGTTTTCAAGGGAACGCTTGATGGCTTAGAAAATTAACAGGATAGGTTTTTATAAAAATTTCACAGATCATGCGCTATCGAATCTCATTTATGGATAAAATATAATGCTGGGTACAGTTCCTCATTAATTAAACCGGCTATGTCCTTTATAAAAAATGTGTGCGTTATACTCTTTGATAGTCTTGCTTATAGATATGTTCTTCTAAGTACAAACTACAATTGGCTGAACCTCATTTTTTTTTAAATTTAATTTGAATGAATTTATCAAATAAAAACGCTTAAATTATGCTCCATGTTTTCTGATTGGTTTTTGATTTATCAAAGATTATTTGGTTTCACAAGTAAAGCTTACTCTATACATCGAAATGCAATTATTAAATATGCAAAAAGAAAGCGAAACAATTTTCAAAAAAAAAAAAAAAAAAAAAAATTTAGTTTACTATCAATGTTTTAAAATCAATTTCATCGAAAATACATACATAGTGAAACTGGAGCAATTAATAATTCATTAATGCACTGAATGACATAAGAAAGTGTGCACAGCACGCTCTTTTAGTTCAATTTGCGCTCAAGTTCATTGGCATTATAAATAGCAAACGTAGACGACTCAGACACATATTCAGACACTCATCATCAAGTCACAAGCTAAAGATTAGGGAAAAAGCAGTCAAACAATGGAACACGATTCACCAAGTGAAGTGAGCGTTCACTGATGTAGTCAGCAGCAAAATTGTCAAACGTTTTGAAAGCGAAGCGAGTTAAAAAAAATGTTTAAACAAAACTTAACGTAACCTTATCAGCAATCATACGAAACGATCGCTGCGAGAAGTGAGGCGTAAAAGTTGCTTGTTGCTTGTTGCTGTTGCTTGATGTTGCTTGCGAATTTTTCATTTTGACGAGCAACAACATTTGGCGAAACCGGTAGATGCACAGGCAGAGTCAGGCAGATATATATGTACTCTGTTGCCTTGAAAGGCAAACAGCCATTAAATGTGTGTATATGTATCTACTGAGTGTATACTTGGTATGTATGCGGAATGTTAACAAATTATTTTGAATCTTTTTTTTGTTTTCTTCTTCAGATTGATAAGGTTAATAACCCAAAAATTATATTGAAAATTATTCTTTCCTTTGCTTGCCACACATAGTGTGAAGGGTATTATCAGTTTGTCGGAAAGCTTTTAGCGCATTAAAGGAGGCATCGGAGACCCCATAAGAATATATATTCTTGATCAGCTCGATGAGACGAATCGATCTAGCAATGTTCGTCCGTCTGTCCGTCCGTCTGTCTGTTTGTTGCGAGGTGATATTTCGCTCAGTTTTAAAGCTATTGACCTGAAACTCGAAACTTAAGCTTTTCTCAGTCCTAGGAAGTTTGTATGTTAAATTCAGATTACCACGACCACTCTGAGGTATAGCCCCTATACAAATTTACCGCCCATTTTCGATTTTTGTATAAAAATAGGTATTATTTATGAATGTTTTCACTTCAATTTAGGTAAAATGTTATCTAATACCATCCTATGTACACACCACCAATATGGTACGGATCGAGCCATTAACTCTCATTACCCCACCTATCCCATCTTGAAGTTCTATCTTAGCCACAACCGATAAATTCTTTAATAATTCGTGTGACAGGTATTTAAGCTTCGGTTCCACCGAAGATAACATTTTTCCTTGTTTTAATTGTTTTTTGCGTCTATTTGTTTCAAAGCCCCCATTAGGACCCTGGTCAAAAAATGTACAAAATTCCGTCTCTCAGATATCATCTAAAAGGAAAAAAATTGGTCAAAAAATCTATTTTAGGTCTATCAATGGATCCCAGGTCCAAATTTCCGAAATCCCTTGAACAGGGTGTATGTATCAGTTTGTGTATTAGCTTAGGTCGGACCGAAAATTAATTTTTTTTAATGTTGATTATTTTCAGGAAGAAAAAAATCTCGAGAATAGCTGAACCGATTTTGTATTTCAAAAATTAACTAACCATCATCACTACTCCCTGCATCTTCTGCAGCAAATTTATGGCAATCGGTTGAGCCGTTCTCGAGTTATGGAGTAACAATCAAAATGCAATTTATAAAACAGCTTAAGTTTTTAGCCCAGGGCCGATTATTTAGTATCTCGACTTAGACCTAAATTAATATAAAAAAAATTGTAAAAGTAAATTGTTTAAAATAATAATAATTTTTTTGAATTTCCTTATTTTAGCGTTAAAATGCTACCAAAATCAGTGCTGTTAGCAGCAGCAGCAGCTATCATTGCTAACTGTTTGCTAATCACAAAAGCAACAACACAGAATATCTCAATCTTGACGTCAGATGTCAATCAATTTGGAATTGCAACAACAACTGCTGGACTGCCAGTGCCGCTGCAACCACCAACATTAAATGTGACAGGCACAACGTCAAGTAGTTTTGAGCCAGCAACGCCTAAGTTGCCAACAAGCATGAATAAGAATGATGCTGTTGGCAATTTGAAGGAGTTGAAGGAAGTTGTTGATAGGCAGCAAGCAGCAACTGCCTTAATGCTGACAACGCTGAGTGACAGCGCTGCTAAAGAGGTAAGTTCTGTTTGCGTGTATGTGTGTGGTAGTATTTTGATAGGTAATGCTAAATGGACTTCATTGTTTTGACAGCTTAATAGAGCGACAGCAGTGAGCGAGACACTGGAATATGGCGAGAAACCAAGTGAAGAGGAGCTCTTAAGGTTAGTTGTCAGAGATTTTATTGTTTTCTTTATTTTCAAGTTGCATTTTTTTTTTTTTTTGTGTTTTAGTTCCGGTGATACTATTTTCTTGCCCACGTTACCGCCATCGAGTCAGGGCGTAACACAAGCAACGAGTTCAACACAACATAATGGACATGGTTATATACAATTCGATGTTAACGATGAATTACCTGTGGAGACATTTAAGCGTGAACGCAAATCGAAGGCAGCTACAGTAAATGAAGTACTTTCGAATCTATTTCCAAATGGTTTCTCGGATATCTTTCGTTTTAGCTATCCAGCAGATACCACAACCGAAATAAGCGCACTACCAGAGCAATCCAGCAGCACAACTGCTACAACAACAACCTCGAGTACCACAACAACAACATCAACAACGACTGCATTGCCTAGTACACCGAATGCAACGCAAGAAACACTACCAAAACAAAATCAAACTTACTTTAGCTATCAGACTACCGTAACTAAAGAATATCGCCGTGAATTGCGTCCCGGACATACGGAAATTGTTATTGAAAAAATTGCTCACTTGCCGCGTATTTCAAGTGAAGAATTTGCCGATGGCAGTAATCACATATCGCGTGATGAGCTGCTACGCATAAATCGTGCTGCAGTTGATGCGCCGGTATTGCCCAGTTTATTATTGAAACCAATTGAAATGAGTGATAATGAAAACGAAACGCTTGCAGCTGATAGCAGTCAACTAAAACAACAACAAACAGCGCCAATAATAATACTAAATGACAACGAAGCTGAGCTGGATGAGGAGAGCATGAGTATTGAGGATAATCAAATTGCTGAATCACAACATTTGGGACAACAGCTCTATCAGCATGCTTTACTACCGCCACCATCAGCCGGACATCATGGTTCAGTGCAAAGTTATAGCAGTCAACTGGGACCCGGACAGGAACAACAGATCAATGTGCATATTGTACACGATGAAACGCTATCAAAAGCAGAGGGAAATGATAATAGAGGATCGCAGCAAAAGCCAGCACAAGCGCTCGATCAATTTCAGCTAAATACGGAGCAACATTTTCAGCAACGTCACAACACACAGGAAGCACCATCACGTAAATTTTTAAAGAATTTTAAACCAACAGTTGCGGAGGGTGTAAACGGTCCCATACCAAAGGGTGCTTTTCACTATGAGATCTATACGCCACAAGCACAAACAACAATGCTAGCACGCCAACCAATGCATACGGACTATGCCGGACCGTATGTGCGTCCAGCAGCGCAATTGGCCTATCATCAGGAAAAGCAAGCACATCAGCAGCAACAGCAACAACAGCAGCAACAACAGCAACAGTTGCACACGCAAATAGTTGCTTCAAAGCCTGCTGCTGCTGCTGAAGTTGAGCTACAGCCACATAGCCAACACTCCTTTGCGCCACACTATCAGTCTAGTATATTTGGTCCAACGCCTGCGAATCCTGCTTCAAATAGTTTAGTTTTTGTAACGCTAAATACGCCAGAGCCAACACCAGCGTCACATGCTGCACAAGAAGAAGTCGAATCTGAACCGCATCATGGTCCATCACCGCATGATTATGTACAGGAAGCCGCTGCTGAACCATCACAAAATCAATTGCAACATGTTCCTGCACCTTCCAATAAACCGAATCATTATACTTTTGTCGAGGTGCAGAAGTCCGTAAATATACACAATAAACTTATAACCGAAAAAGATGGACGTTTAGTTGAGCAACATGAGACCATATATCATCCGGTGCACTATGCTCCAAAGCAGCAACATGGCGCTTTTAGTCCTAAGGATTTTGTGCTCTCAACACCAACTGCCATATCCACACCACCAGCAGCTGACAACAAGCCCAATGACTATGTTTCACTTTCAACGCATCCCATAAATGTGCAGCATGTCGAATATGAAAGTGTTCCAAATGAAAGCGCCGTTTCTCATCTGCAACTTAATCAGCAGCATGAAACGCAAGCAGCAGCACAACAGGCGCCACCTTTAGTTGTCGAAAAGTTAGTGCCGCAACCGTATGCAGTGCCCGTGGAAAAGATTGTAGAACGCCCAGTGCCAGTGATACATGAAGTTGAAAAACCGGTGCCACAGCCGTATCCTGTTAAGGAATATGTTGAAAAGCTAGTTGATCGTCCAGTACCTGTGGAGAAAGTAGTCGATCGTCCGGTAAAAGTGCCCTATGCAGTGCCTGTTGATCATTATGTCGATCGTCCATATCCCGTTAAGGAGATTGTTGAGAAACATATTGCTATACCGTATGCAGTACCCGAACCGGTACCAGTGCCGGTGCATATTGAACACTATATCGATCGTCCGTATCCAGTGGAGACAATTGTCGAAAAACCGGTACCCTATCCGGTTGAAAGAATTGTCGAAAAGTTCGTAGAGAAGCGTGTACCCGTCGAAGTGGAGCGTATTGTTGAGAAACCCGTTGAAAAAACGATTGAGAAATTTGTTGATCGTCCTGTGGCCATACCAATACATGTGCCCGTTGCCATACATATGCCGCTCACAGGCCCAGGACTGCATAGTGGTCCGGGACATAGTTTTGGTTTTTCATCGCATCCCAATGCTTTGCCGCCCTGGAGTCATACAGCACCAGCAACACATACAGTGGCGCATGTACCGCCCAAAGTGCTGCAGAATTACTATGCGCGGATGCTAAAGAAACTATTGCCGCAGATGACTAGTTTTAAGACTACAACACAGGCGCCACGTGCTGCAACAAAATCGCAAGCAAAGCCACCACGCGCCGTGGAGCAAACGCAGCAAAGTTTTGCTGTTTCGGGAGATATGCGTTTTGATTTGAAACCACCACCACCGCCGCAGGGCAGTCAATGGCTGAAGGGCGCACGTTATATCTATAATACTTTGCCGGCAGATCTTGCGACAGCAGCTGCTACAACGGCAGCGCAACACATCAAGTCGTATATTGGTCCTGTGCCTGCACAGACACCATCGGGCAGTGGTGGTGGTGTTGGTGTTTCTGCTGCTGGCGCTGTTGCTGCAAACAATGATGCCTACGATGAATTTCAACGTTGGCGCAATGGACACAGTCTCAAACGTAGTCCTGATTTTGGACGTAATCTTCATATGGAATACGGCTTTAAGCCGCCGTTGGTGCCTTCAGTGGAGATCGATGATAAGGGTATGCCTCTAAAACAAGTTGAGGCACAGCAACAGTAGAAGAAACAGTAGGTGCATCTTATACATAAAGAAAAATTTCGTGCCAAAATATAAACTATCTAAATCGTATTATTTTATTATTATTTATAAATATATTTTGTATTTAACAAAGCGTTTAACAGTTATTTGTAACATACTTTTAGGTGCAATAAAAATTTTATTTTAGTATATATTACAATTTTTTCTGTAAAACAAGTTTTTAATTAATTTAATTTTTTACAAATAATTTTTTTTTATTAAGCTTTTCTTAGGCCACACAAAATTTATTGCTGTCATTTAGGCGCATTTGTAATTAAGCAGCTGATTCATGTATGTAATAAATACAGCAGAGGTAAGTAAATTCTTTTTCTAACTTTAAAACAGCTGCGCAATCACACTTTTATCAATTAAGCTTAAGTTCCATACACGCCTAAAAGCATGCTATGCAAAAATATTAATTTGTGCACAAAGTCGCATTATGTAAATGAAAAATTTCTTACATATTCTTTAGATATATAAAGGGTTGCTTTAAAAAAATGAGAAAAATTAGTAGCAAACAAACAAACAAACAAAATGACAGAACGACAGCCAGACAGACATACAGCATCAGTTTTACACGTATGTGTATTTAAGTTAAGTGCCTAAAAGGCGGCAATGCGCAAAGATTTATATGACAGCTAATAAATTTTGACTTCACACACACACATACATTATCAGAACGCATCGTATCTCAAGATGTAGCGCATTTTTTCGCACGTACGCAATTTTTTTCTTCTTATTTTTTGAAAATAGCTTCAGATACAGACACAAGCAAACAGCAGCAGCAGTTTGAATGTTATCGAAACATGCTTTTAGGCGTTTGGCAACTGATAAAAAGAAGAAAAAAAGGAATAATAATAAGAAAAACTGTAGCAAATATTTACACCCTTGCCAACGCTAACAACAAAAGACTGAGGCCGCTTAGTAAAACTTGCATTTGACATTTGATTTTAGCGTCAGCAAAAACGTAACGAATATTTGAAATCTGCTACGTGAATAACTGGAAAAGCAAACAATTTGGTGCACGTGTTGACAAGGCAAGACAGGACAGGACAGACACTGAAATGTCTTGAATATCTGTAAACGCATTCGTAGCGTAATATTCCAAACGGAAATGTGCACTTAACAGCTTTGTATGATTAAGAAAAAAAAAAGGAGTGATTTACAAGTTGAAGTAACGAATGCATTTAATTTCACATAAATTCGGAGTAGGAGAGTACAGCAGCATAGCATACATAATTCGAAATTTACTGGTGCCAACTAAAGATTCAAGTTTCCGAATTTCTTTTAGGAGCTTTCCTTTCGAGCTTTGTTTCGGTATTCTATCTGAAAACGGATTATCAAAAGTACAACCTTTGAAAGAAAAACATTAATTTTGAAAGACAAAAATGCTAAAATGCTAAAAGCTTTTTCTATATTTCATATCACGCCCTAAAATGTTGCAGTAAAATTGCCAAATCAATTGCAATTGAAGTGCATTATTTAAGCGTATCATTGTCGAATAAAAAAAGATATGTCAATGACAGGCGGCAACAGCAAAAAACTAAAAAAGAATCAAAATAACTGACGATGTCGCCATTTAGAGAACAATTGAATAATTTATATGCAAATAAATAAAAGTAATACTGCATTTCTTCTGTGTTAAAATCAAAAGAAATAAGCAAAAACATTAACTTCGATGGCACCGAAGCTCAAATACCCTCTATGTTTTGTTTTTTAACACAAACAAAAAACAAAAATAAAAACCAGCTGATTTCAGCTTTACCCAATATATTTTGTGTAAGATTAAAAAAAAGTGGTATTTTTTAGTATATTTTTAAGTTAGCCCCAGCCCATTTTGGTTGCGCTGCAAACGATAAAAAGCAAATAGTAAAAATGCCATCAAAAAGAACTGAAATGGCACAAAACGCAACAGATGCGGAACGGAAAAGATCTAAAAGAGCATCCCAAAAGCCCGTACAACGAATTAGTACACGCCGGTTGTCTGCTAGTATTACATAAAAAAGGTACTGTCAATTTTTAAAATATATTTTAAAGTTTATTCTATGATTTTTATTGACTTTATCTTTGTACTTTTTAATACCATTAATTCTGAATTCAAATTTTAAATCAATATTTTATACTCATTTTATTTAAAAAGCAACAACAATTTGTGATTTGGTAAGACCGATAACCTTTTCATTTGTAACCGATAACAGTTTTTGTCATGTCAACTGCAATGAAACGTTTTGGAAATGAAACATAACCTTTAGGGATTTTGCGAGCATGAATAATTTAAAATCATACGAATTTTCTTAATCGTAAATCTCAAATTTAAATGATTGCAGGATATGGATGATTTTTATAGGATATGGTCAACTTTGAACTCTAGGACATGCTCATCTTGAAATTTTATTTAGTGGCCCATATGAATACATTGCTTTTTAGTTACGTTTCATATTTGCTATAAATCTTAGAAAACCAAGTTTTTAAAAAAAATGTGTAGCGCATAAAATGTAGTGTAAAGAAAAATATTTGAAAATAAAAGAATGGAAAAAAAAATTTCATTTTGTCGAAAAGTGTACACAAAAAGTCAAAGCATTGAACATGAAAAGAGTGTGAAAAATATATCTAGTATAAAAAAAAAAATATATGTATCTAAATATTTGTATGTGTTGAATGTGTGACAACCACAAAAAAGGCGTGACACCGACACACACACACACACACATCCATATGTACATTGAATAAAAAAGTGTTAAAGTCAGTAATAGAAGTTTTGTATATAGTATATGGATGGGGTCCAAATGCTGACACTGGCGGTTGCATGTCATTGTCGAGGCAAGTGCCAAATGCAGTTGATATATGCACAATGTGTTGGCAACGTACCAAACGAATGAACAAGCAAGCAAAAGAGCAAAAGAAAATGAGCGAACGAACGAACAAAGCGTTACGTACAACCGCAATAGCTTTCAAAGTGTAAGACACGCCTCTACGCCCACTTTTAGCTCACATCAGTAGCTGCTCAGTTTAAAGCCATCACTCGTTTTGCTGCGCGACAAACTATGAGACAAATGCAGCATAACCTCAAAATTGCATTTCCGCTTTGAAATTGCACAAACTTCCGGTTTTGCTATTTTCTCGCTTACACACGCAAATTTTTTTAGTTTCTTTTATTTTCTTTGATTTGATTTAATTTTTTTTAGTTTATTTTAAGTGTAAAAATCGAATAGTTGACAAAAATGCAAAAAATCTTAAATTGAACAAGTTCAATGCACTTTTGCTTAGTTTGCATTAAATGAAAAATGAAGTTCGAAAAAAAAGACGATGAAGCTTAGTGCTTTCTATACAAACTTTTTTTAAATATCTCAATTTGCATGAAAAAAAAGCTAAAAAAAATCACCTGTACTGCTAGTTTTTCGTGATGCTGCGCTTTCAAAAGCGAAAGCTATAATTTTGTGTAGCACACATGTAAGTCATCTTATAGATACGCAATCTTTTTCTTATGCTCTGATTTTGGTTTTAGCGCGTGTTTTGCAATATTTGGAAGTGTTTTTACAATGTAATTAGAAAAAACTACAAATTTTATGTTAACATTTTGGTTTAAACCAGTTTATTAAGTTAACAGCTGTTAACTTAACATTTTCGTTAAATAATAATTTCGCCTAAAAGTATGCAATATTTCCCCCGCAATGCATTGTAAGATTCATCCAATTGCCTGAATAAGAAGAACAGCTGATCAAACTTCAAAGTGAGACTGTTTAAAGCTGCCTCAAGCTTACAAATTGTATTGCCTAATTTACTGTGGCCTTATGGCCTACAATTGGCATCAGTGAATAATGTTGCACTGTGTATCACCCTACCAGATATTACATAACTTCATTGTTTAGTTTTAGTAGCAGTTTCCTTATAATTAGTGGGCTCTTTTACAATATCCGAGAAGGAAACACCGCTTCTAACAGCTGCGCTGTTACAAAATTGTCGTATGAGAAGTTCCAATCCATTTACTTGGATTCTTGTTTCAGGTTTCTAGTACTTTATATTCTGTTATCAAATTTTATAGCCTTTGTATCTGCGTGGTGCTCTTCATACCATAATTTATATATTGGATAGATTTTGCAGTCTTTATGATTTGTTGAGTGCTCACCACCACATATGCCGCAGTCAGTGCCCTTCAAACAATTTTTTTAATGTTTAGCAAATGCTTCCACTTCATTGAAGCTCGTAGAATGTCGTTTCGGCTGCTGTTTTGTGCTTTTTAATTAGAGCAGCATTTATCGGCGGCATTTTTGTACTTTTTGATTTTAGGTCGCTAGTATAAAAACATCAAGAAAAATACAAGAAGTATATCATCCTTTTTGGATTGCAACGAGCTCACAATTTATTGGGGCTAGTTTAAGAACATACAATAAATTACAAAAACAAAAAAAATTATAAGGGAAAAGCAAAAATCAACTTTATGAATAAACCCAATATGCCTAATTCATTTTTAGTAGTCTATTATTATACTTGCATTGTTGCCTTTCAAATGAAAACAGTTTGGTACTCATCGGTTGTATGATTTAAAGATCCATAGCGGACATAGAAACAGTTTTTACTTTTTTTATTACTTATTTTGTTATTATTTTGTTTTCCACTGCAAATATAACTAAAAACTTAAAAGCAACTATGTAAGTTAAAACTGCATCTGACAATGCATATGGAATAAGAAGCATAATAAAGTATATAAAGCCACAAAACCAGAAAATGATGAGAAATAAGAAAATATAATCAAAATAATAATAACTAAATATGTATGTATGTAGTTAGCTACAAGATGATAATAATAATAATACATACAATACTCTTCCAAGTTATTTATGCACTCACATCCTTTTGCGGCGAAAAAAAAATATGTTTGTATTTTTGCTAAGAAATTCAATCAGCAGCAGCAGCAGAGACAAATCTGACAATAGAATTGCAGCATAGTTATGAGTTGTAGATGAGTGAGTAGTAGCTGCACAGATACAATATAAACTTACACAAAATATATAAATACTTCGATTGCTGTTACTGAAGGTTGCTGCTGCTGCTGCTGTTCAAAAGTAAAGGTAACCACATTGAGTGAGTCAGACATTGTCTAGTTGCAATTTGAAGCCGGTAGACGACAACACAGACATTGTATGAAGTTCAAAAGAAATTCTTTTATAAACCGCACAACAAAGCGTTTATTTTTGTTATGTAATAAATTATTTAGATTGAAATAGAAATCTATGAAATTCAGTTAAATATGCTGCCACAGATTTAGATTTATGACTGAAATTCACGCTGAAATAATTAATTCAAAGCTTTGTAGTTAATTAATTAAACTTTTATCGTTATTTTTACTAATTGAATTGCATAAAAATTGCTATGCTTTCGATAACAAAAAAAAAAAAAAAAAGAAAAGCAATAAAATCGAATCATATCAAATCCAAACACATTTAATTTGCTCTAATAGTGATTTTCCTGCTCGTACTATATTCAAAATCAAAATCTCTTAATGCCACAGAGACATAGCACAATAAGAAACAAAATGAATGAATGAATGAATGAAACCCATGAACCTAAAATGAATAAACGTAAAACTAAAATATCACTCATACGCCCTGCCGCAAGGGGGAAGCTGTAGCAGCAGCAGCAACACAAATGCCACTTAAATTTATGCGCTCAATGTCCTTGTTGGGTGACTGGCTGTTACCTCTGCCACTGTTCGCTTCTTCTTCTTCTTTTACACACCCCTCACTGCACATGCTAACTAACTAAATTCCTTTTTTCGGCTCTTGGCTCTTAATCTAAATCTGCATGTCATCTCGAAGAGACCGCATAAATCACAAAATAATCCCAAAAGTAAAATAGCAGCGGCAAATGATTGCGACAGAGAGATATATACATAATGCTGCTCCTGCTGCTCCTGCTGATGATGATATAAGTGGGTGTGTGCAATTGGGTGATTTTTTTTTTGGAAATAAGAAGAAGAAAGAAAAAAAACTCATCTTCTGACCACGCCCTCAGCTAAAATGCGCACTAAACTACTGATTGCTGGTCGTTGTCCTGTAGCATTTTTGTGTGTGATTTTCTTGATCATTTTTTTGCTTTCCAGCATAGTAAAATCACGTTTGTCTAGCATGTCCTTCTGTGAAAGTTCTGTGTTGCCTAACAAAAGGCGACAAATGACACTTTGCATAGAGAAATAGACACGAAGCATTTACTATTTGCAGCATTTACTTTTAACAATTTTATTTTTTTTGTTTGGAAATAGCTTTTCTTTTTTTTTTTTGTACGCTGCCATAATATAAATTGCAGCGGTTTTGGCCAAGTTGATCCTTCATGTATTACATATGGCCACACTAAGCCAGGCACGTTGTGTACTGCTGTACTGTACTGTATGTAACTTTTAGACTTGATAGTCGCTTCAAAATCTCTGCGCATATATTTTAGGCGTTCTTTTGTATGTTTTGCAACCTTTTTGGGTAGGTTTTTATTTTTGTAAAACAATGCAAAATTGTAATACGCCGCAATCACATTCAATTTTATTTAAAACTGTTAAATCACTTTCAGTAAATGACTATACTTCCTTTTTTTTTTAAATTGAAACAGAGACGTTTAAAGAAAAAGGCGCAAGCATTTAAATATATTTAAAAATACCTAAAAGTATGCAATAAAAATATATTATAAACTTGAAATGTGTTGCTTTTTCTTGATTGTAATAAAAAAAAATTAATCTCTCTAAATTGCGCTAAATTTATATTAAAAATTTCACTGCATGCAACCCTGTCGTTGCCGTATAAACACAAACACAAGCGGCAGACAGAATTTAAATCAGTGTTCAGGCATTGCCATTGTCTAAACCAATGTCACAGGCCGCAATGCGCGCGCGTCTGCAGTTTTATCTAACAAGTTACTTGTATCTAGCTAACTACGTAGCTTTTGTTTGTGCATCTATGTATGTGTATGTATCTCTGACAAATATTGTAAATGAGACTGCGACAAAATCATCAGACAAAGCGACAAAGCGTTTGCAGCCAGATTGGTACAAAAGTACAAAAGGATTTCATGAAAAAAAAAAAAAGGAAATCATTTAACGAGATAAAAAAGGTGATTTAAATAAGTTTTTTTCTTTTTTTTTTTTTTTTTTGTTTTGCACATCAAGATGTAGCTTACTTTCTTGTATCTGAAACAAAACAAATGCCTTAACATAGCACCGCAAACAAAATAATTAAGTGTCAAAGAAATAAAGTTAAAAAGGAAATTTTACTGGGAAAATGTATAAAGTGATTTTATTTGAAATGCAAGCGATATGCGCCTAAAAGTATGCAATACAAAATAACAATTCGTAGCTTTAACAATGTTGCAACATGCAATTCAAGAAAGTTCGACCACATCTCACTTATTCTAGCTAAAATTTGTTAAAGTAAATTGTGGCTATACACTTGCTCAGACGCAGTCACTGCTCAAGTTTAGCTGCACACATACACACTTCGCGGTTTCGTATCTCTAGTATTTGTGTGTATCTGTGTGTATATTCTTAACCAAATTGTGTGCATAACTGGTTGGCACTTAAGGAATTTTCAACGCTTTACGTTTACATGTAAATGAAAATACTTAACAATGACTTCGACTTTGATATGAACATCTTAATATAAACTTTGGCAAAGACAAAAGGGACATTGTCTTCTACTTTGTTGTAGTTTAATAAGAAGTTTGCAATCTACAAATATGCACTTATGCCTGTCAAATGCAGAGATTTAGTTACTCGGTTTTACATTAGACGTCTGTGCTTACATTTTATTAGCTTGACGCCATTTGTCTTATCGAAAGCGGAAGCATTTTAAATTCAGCGTTTAAAAAGCGTTCACTAAAATTTCAGATTTAAATTTAGCTGCATTGCAATATTTATTTAAAAATACAAATTCGAATTGGAATAACAATAAACCACATAAAACGTACACATGTGCTGCCACTTCAAATTGTTTTTCTTTTTATTTATTTTTTATTAAATTTGCAATAAATAAGACAAATACAAATTTTTATCTTAAGAATTGCACTTGACAATATTTTTCTTAAAATCGAATTTTATAAAAATTCTAATAAATTAAAATGACCATAAGAAAAATAAACAAAAAAAAAAAAAAAGGTTCGATAAAACAGAAGATCAAATACGCTACACAGATTAAACTGTGCAACAACAACACAGGAAAATTGAGAACCCTCGGAGAACTTAAAGTAGTGGTTGTAGGACTGGTCGTATAAAAAAATTGTGTACTTTAATTTTCGGGGGACCCCAAAATCTGGATTTAGGGACCAAAATGTTCCCTCATTTTTCACTTAGATAGCAATAACTCAGTAAATTACGAACCGATTTCTAATTTTTAAACTGTTTTGGAAAAATAATACTGAGACCTTTTGAACAGTATTCATAATATTATAACATTTTCTTAGAAACATAAAAAAAAATAAACATTTGTAAAAAAATACAATAATAAATATTTTTTTTCTAAAACATTCTAACAATAAAAAATTCGGTACGTAATTCACTGAGTTATAGCTACATAGAAAATGAAATAAGATTGAAAAATAATTTTTTTTGGAGGTTCCCGTGTCTAAGGAAAAATTTAGAGAAGGGATGACTGGGAATCTATGGTCCAATACAGTAAATAACGGTAATTTTCTTAAAAAAAAAAAGAATAGAAAATGCCAGTGGAGTTTGTTTTAGGGTTTTTGTTTTTTATAACTGCCCGATTCATATAATACCAGTAGTGTATACTAAGGATGATATTAAAAGTGTTTTCAAACAAAAACTGGAAAATGGGCGTTAAATTTGTATTGGGAGCTATGCTTTAAAAACGGGCGTGGCATTTTTATTTTAACCCTTCAACTGCATAGGACTGAGGCAATATCTTTAAAACCACAACCATCACCAACAAACTTTAGGTGTTTAAGTATTATTTTCCGAATTCATTGGAGTGATAGAACTTCCAATAAGAAAGTGTACCGCGTGTTACATCGAGCCGCTCAGCAGAAGGATCATGCATCAGAAGTGGAGATGGATTGGGCACACACTTCGTAAGCCCGTCGGTAACATCACACGAAAAGCCATGCAATGGAATCCTCTTGATGGAAGAGGGCGAAGAAGAGGACGTACCCGGGAAACATGGGAAAACAGAGTCAAGGCGGCGACGGGAAGGACTTAGCATACCAGGGTGGAGTCAACTTGCAGCCCTTGCAGAAAACAGGACGAGGTGGAACAGCTATTGACGCCCATACGACCCATTACGGTTTCAGGAGCCGAAGAGGTCTTTTAAACTAAGCGAGTGTAACGCATATCAATAAGACTGACGGACAGACAGAGAAAGAGAGACAGACGGACATGTCTAGATTCGTCTCACATTCTGAATATAAATCTCATCATGCCTTTAACGCGTTACAAACTTTCTGACAAACTGAATATACCCGTTTACAACTATGTGTGACGTGCATAAAAAAACAAATTTGCAACAAATATTGGTAAATCAATTAAATTGATGTATGCACACACACAAAACATTTTATAATAAACAAATTTTCAAAAATATCTTTTGCACTAAAATAAAATAAATAGAAAAAAGAAAATAACTTTAAAATGTATCACTTCAGATAAAATGAAATAAATTATTCAATTCGTATACTTTTATTTGTATAAATAGCAGCAATGCATGCGGTTCATTTAATTTCATTTGAACTCTGCTCACACGAAAAGTTAAAATAAATCGCCTCGCAAGTTGGCAATGAATGAACTGGAAACTGAAAAGGGTGTTTTAAGTGTGCCTTGGCAACAGAGTACAACATGTCACTTTAGCAAAAAAAAAAAAAAAAAAAAAAATAAAGGGGTTTTTCATCAGCCTATGTGAATTACAATGAACGACAACGATGACGACAACGATGACGACGACGACATTGGCTTTTTGGTCTGATAAATACTTTACAAAATTGCCACATTTTATTTTTGGCCTGTACGAGTATGCGATTCGATTCCATCATTGATACACAAGTCAACTTGACTTGATTGCACTCAGCTCAGCGAAGACACTGAAAACTCATTTAAGGCTCCATTTCACAAAAAATAAAGGAAAAAGATTGTAGCAGAATTGTAGCTTGTGTTGTATTGCCTGAGCCCTTTTGCTCGAACTTGACAGTAGACAATTTGCCAATTTAATTGGTGTAATTTTTTTCTTCAGCTGCTTGCCGCTGCTTGACTATTTTGAAGTCAAATAGTTAGATACATTTGATACGATATATTTTTTTTCCTATCCTATCCTTTTCTTTTCTTAGTATTGTTGCCAATTGTTGTTGTTGTTGTGTGTATAAAGCATCTTTTATATTGTATTGTATCATTATTTGTACGCTTAAATGCTTTTTAATTCTATACAATTTGATAGCAATTTTTAATTGTGCAAATGATTGTTTTCGATTTAAAATGAGTACACACATAAAAGGTTTAATTGAAAAAAATAAGACAAATAAATAAAATATTATTTCGCTTAGAAATTATTTTCTATTGTCATTTGTTCGACAATTATAAATTGAAAGCATTTATTGTATCGCTTAGCAGCAATTGGGAATGAAATAGTAGAGATGATAACTGAGAGTTAATAATTTTCAAAAGCAATATAAACGTATCTTTTTTTTTAAGTTTCGGAAGGAATTTCGAACAGTTTAGATATCTTTTATCATTTAAAATTAATTAAATGCATGAAATACCAAAAAAAAAACAAAAAAATTAGTGGCAGTCTAGTTCGAACTGTAGAAGAATTTATTATTATAAAATTGCTTCGAGCTGGAATCCAACCAGCACTTCTAAAAGTAAATAGTTTTGAACCATACACATATATACAAATCTTTATTTTTTGTTTCTTCTCACAGTGTTAGTGTTGCTTCATTTAAAGTTGAAAAATAGAAGTACATGTCGAGATATTGTATGCCGAAAGGTGCATACTGTGACCTTGTGACCGAAGAGATGACTTGATTCAAATCTATTCCTGACACAGAAGCTAGAATTTTTTTACGTTTCGTTTTTTGAAGCGAAACTTCTTATGGGATTGTCTTGAAGTTCAGATTGGCAATCTTTTCTGTTTGTTTTTTGTAGACTCCGAAACTATTCAACCGATTCAAATGAAAGTTTGTAGATGTCTATTTCTTGGTCCAACTTTAAGAGATATGGTTTTGGAAAAATGGACGATGGGCATGGTTACTTTTTTTGCCAGTATTTGAGCTACAGAAATATAACTGTGAGTACAGAACGAGATAAGTATGATCCATTGAAAAGATAGGCGGAGGTCGTGGCCCCATTTAAGAAATTCACAAAATATGTAGTTAAGGAGCGAAAAAATTAATTGGAAAGCTGGGGCTTTCTGAAAAGCTGCTTGAAGTCAAAAAAATATTTTAAATAAAACTACTTGCGACACCTGACCAAGGACGGGTACTTCGGTTATATATTTTTTAATTAAATGACTTGTTATGATTGCGTAATCACCAACAAAGTTTCCCTTCTACCGTGCAACTAGATTTTAGACTAAGGTCTCGAAACATAATTTTATGCGCCGATGTTTCTTCGTTCATATCACGAATTTGCAATCGGTATATATCTGCTTTTATCAACTACAAAGACGCGTAAAGTTACGTGCTCTAGCTCTGCTTCTAGATGTGAGGTATTCACGGACTCCGGCTTCATCAAGGTGCTCTTGCTAATGGCACTGTGTGGCTCAGAACTGACCATAGCAGTTGCAGACTCTAACAAGCCAGAGTATCAAAATAACAGATGCTCGTTGCCTAATATATTAGAATGTCCGGGCACCCAGAGAAGCTTAGACTTTGTATTGTTAGGGTATCTACTGCCTCCTGTACTAGCTTCGTCTTTCAAGGTCGCTTGGCTAATTGATAGTATTGCTATATGACAATAATATTATTTATTTCTATTTTTTATTTCTTATGCACTCTCTGCCTTACATCACTTTTTATCAGACCATCTGAGATGAGCAACTATCTGTAGAGTTAAGGAACTATGTATTAAATCTTAAAGATACTATCTACGTAGTAATAATTTATGCTTATATGCTAATTTCTTTATTATTTTCTCTACATTTTGTTTAAATGCACGTAGGAAATCAAATAACAAAAGATACTAAATCAAAGCTTTCTGCTTATTGTATGCATAAACTCTGAATTAAATAATATCTTTATCAATTTCCATGACAATTAGTGCACTCATTCATTCATTCACTCATTCAATCAGCAAAACAATCAAAACAATCGACAAGCGAAATGTGAAATGTGAAAGGTTCACTGAATTAATAAAGATTGTAATAAATATGATTATGTAATAATAAAAAGATGAAAAAACATTACCACGATCAGTGTTCACGTCACGCACGCGCCAAAGCCAAGCCGCCAAATTCGTTGAAGATTATTATTGCAAGAGAAGTGAACAAATTATTTTATTTTACAAGCGATTGTAATCGCATCATTGGAAAAAAAAAAAAAAATATTGTAGAAGCAATTTCGGAAATAAGCCCTTTCACATAAACAATACCGAAAAAAATCAACCAACTGAAGTTCAACTTGCGAAGAAGATTTATGAGAGAAGATGCGCTTTAAATCGGCTTAAGAAACAGAAGTACTTGAGTTTGTTGTTGTTGTTGCGTTGCTGGTAGCAGATTGTATGGCGCAGCTTAATAGAAAAGTTGCATGCGGATGCGAATTGCAGTCTTAGATTTAGTCAGACAACGGACAGACAGACAGACTCATATGCATTTTGCGGAAGTTTAAGCAACAAAAGCTTACAAAAGCGTCAAGTTGGGGAAGCGAACATTTCATTGTAAGTCGTTGTGCAGCGTTGTGTTTTTTTTTTGGAGGGAGGAGGTGGATGCAGCTGCAGCTTTAATGCAAAGACGAATCTTGTGCGTGTTTGCCAATTTAATTGTTTTCTGGCTGAATGCAGTTTGTGGCGACAACATGGCATCATGTTCATCGAAAAAAAAAAAAAATAGATAATTGACTAAATTGTTTTGGCCAACCGACCGACCGACCGACCGAGCAGCTACATGGTTTCAATTTGGATTTGGTTTTACATTTTCTTATACTCCTTTTTTTTTCTTTTTTTAATCAAACAATTCCATAAGAAAATGTGTAACTCGTACGTCTTAAACTTGGTCAATTGGCTTTTGGAGCTTTGACAGGCAACACATCTTAGACATATAAACGACAACTTTTGTTTGTTGTTTGACAAGGAAATATCTATGTTGACTCGGAAGAGTTCCACTTTTATACGCAATAAATAAAAAAAAAAAAAAAAAAATGAAAAAAATGCAGTTGATGCCATTTGTCCGTTTTAGTTAAGTGATTTAAAAAAATCACTTCCGAGCTTAATAAGCAGCTAATTACTTGAAGATGTTGCCTATTTGAAGTCATTGAATTTGACTTCATTTAATAGTAATTTCCTTGATGTATAATATGCGTACACCACTTACGAATGCCTGACAACTAATTACCGCCTGTTTTAGTCCTGCTAAAATAATTCAGTGTTTCCGTTTAGCAACGTTAACCGTAAAACACGTCTGTCGAAGGCATACAAATACGTACGTACGTTCTCCGGTACCGAGCATAACGAACAAAACGTTGCATCCAATTGACACTACACACATTAGTGTGTGACATTTCTCTAATTTATGGAACACAATTTCCCACAATGTCAGTATTATTTAGAACAGGCTAAGAACTTGAGTTGAAGCGTATTAAATTGTTTGATTTGAAATTGTATTTGGAAAATTGAATTCCGAGCATCCGAGTTATATTATTATTAATATTGGCCAACATGATTACTGTGACTAGAGTTCAGGTCAGGTAGGTCTACTCCCTTCAAATTAAATGACCTGATCTAAATCTAAACTTGTTATGAATCTTAAAATCTGTTTGGGACTCATTGTTCTTGCTTATTTTCTTCCTAACTTCCTAATATAAGGTGACTATTTTTGGAAAAGGCCTCGCATTTACATTTTATATGCGTTGGTGTCTCCACTTTTGATCACAGCACCTGCAATCCGTAGTGCTACTTATGCCCATGATTGAAAGGTATCTTTATACCCTGTACCCAAACGGTAAAAGGGTATATTAAGTTTGTGCGAATGTATGTAAGAGACAGAAGGATGCTAGATAGACCCTATAAAGTATATATATTCTATGATAGTTTTGATCAGGCGCGGAATGCCTGAAAGGTGTAAGTTCTGGCTGTCTGTCTGTCTATCTCTGTCCGTTTGTCTGTCCTGCTATCTGCAGTATGAGAGAGATTATCTCGGAGACTAAAAGAGATAGGATCACCATATTTCAAACTCTGACTATCCTAAGCCGTCAAATGTGCATTTCCAAACGGTTTTTTTCTCGACCCATTTTAAGGGTACCTCCCATACAAATCTACCCCAAGAATTTTGTGTTTTTTTTAATTTGGTATAAATTATGTCTATGATTGTCCCATTAAAATATCCCAATATGGGTGGGACCAACCAAATTTTAGGTATACAAATGTATCCTATAATTTTGTGTTTTTGTACAAAAACGACATTGTTTCTTATTCTAGGTAGTCTAAATTTAGTATAAATTGTGCCTATGTTAGTTCCAATGAAACAGACCAGTTGAAATTTCAGTTGGATCCGACGCAACTGCAGTAACAGCTTTGTTCTTTTGGGTTGTACCCATCGATGAACTTCTTTATTTGACGCATTTTATGGATCTGGTTCTCATCTCAGTGCTCTTGTAGAGTTCTCTTCATTTTGCATTACCTCGGCTATCGTGTGACCACCGATAGCGCTATGACCTTCTAGGTCAATCATCGTAATTGCAACAATTATTAAGGCTTATGAGACTGCTTGCTCGTTGACGTCTATGTTCCAGTATCGTGGCACCCATAGTAGCTGTACTCTGTTGTTTTCGTTTAGTATTGTTAGGGCATCTAAGACTTCCTGTATTCGTTTCGATTATATTATCTTGAAATTTTGAGCCTTACTGTAATGAATTACCAAATATTTTTGATAAGAAAACATATAAATTTGGGGAATTCCCTTTAAGACTAAACAAACTAGCAACTGCTTTGAAGAATATATATAAAAATTTATCAAAATTATATAATTTACGCATAAATTTCCATGTAACACGCTTAAAAACTTTATTTCACATGCCAAGCAGCAACAAGGAAATCCAACAAAGCAGCTAAAAAACTTAAAGTTACATGGTGAAATATATCCGATTTGTGCAGCGGCGGCTGTGCTTAACAAATTAATTATGGTGCCAACATTAGATACAACAGATAAACGCAAGATGCCAACAAAAGTATCTGAAACTTGAAACTCGAAATTTGACAATTTTAATTTTTTTTCGAACATTTAAAATTATCATTTAATCAAAAACGAAAAATGTAGCTAATAACTTTTAAGACAAAAACGCGTAAATATTAAAAATTGCAAAAATAAAAAAAAAAAATATTATTTATAGCATACAATGCGAAATAAAAATAAAAAAAAAAAATATATATGTGGTCAAGCGTTAGTCTGGCTAAACGAGGCAACTAACGGCGCGTTAAAATGTTGCAGCCAAAGCCATGGCCAAACATTTATACGAAAGGTATATACGCCTTAAAATGAAAAATGCGTTTAAAAAGTGGCAAGAGCAGCAACAACAAAAACAACTTTGAAGCTAATAATGATGATGATGATGTTTGGCAGTCTAAGCGGCTTTGAATGGAAATAAACGTGGAAAACTGGCTGCATTAAATTGTTGCTGTTGGTTTTTTTTTTTTTTTTGGAAAAACTTTGGTGTAAAAACAAAACTGTAGTGGCGCGAAAATGTGCATCGCATTTGGCATTGTAACGCGCAAGCGTACGGTTTATAGTAAAAAATATATCGCATGAAGCTTACTAATTGCATTCAATTTAAATGAATAAATAAATAAATAAATAAATAAAAAAAAGGTGTTCAACATTTTTTTTAAAGAATGCTGCAATAAGAAATTATAATGTAAACCGTGTCGTGTGTAATAAATTAAAAAAAAAAAAAAAAATTAAATAAAATAAAACGTCTGCAATTTTATTATAAAAAAGGACAAACGAAAAAAAACTCTTAAGGAATAATTTTCATTTCAAAAAGTGTTTTAAGTGCATTTTAACGCATTGACGTAAACTTCCATAAAAAAAAAAAAAAAACACGACAAGACATATTTGTGTCTTTATGGAAAGATGATCGCTTCAAGGAACATTTTGGCTTTGTTTGTAAGTAACATGCCATGTATTTATTAAATAATCAAGTACCCGGTAATGGAAGGATGCATTTTGAATAAAAACCGTTTTAATAAAAGGAAATTAATTAGAAATTAGGGATCTTTTTACAAAAAAAAAAAAAATAAAAAAATAAAAAAAATAAAAAAAAAAAAAAATAAATAAAAAAAATTTTTTTTGGATTAAATATTAAAAAACAAAATCTTATGTTGTAATGCAATGGAGCAATATATGTCAATTTTTAGGTTAAAAAAATTATATAATTAAAAAAAAAATAATAAAGCGTGGGTGGAGTAGTTTTTGAGAAGAGTCTATGATATACATAGTTGCCTGATCCTTAACCAAATTTATACAGAACACATGAGTTGGTATAAAAAATTGTCTAGTTTGGAGTGGATCCTTGAACCAAATACAAAATTCTTGATTTTAAGTACGTTTTTTTGGTCATTCTCGGAACTAAATTTTAGCCAAAAATTTAAGAGCGGTTTTTTTTTTTAAAAAAAAAAAAAAAATAAAATGATCGGTTTGAGAATTAAATGGGATCACTTCTAGAATGCATGCATATGATTGATTTTGAAGTCAATAATTATCATTTTAATCTTATATGGTATTGATTTCAGAACAATTTTTTTAAATAAAGATTAAATTTATCATATAGAACATACTATATATGCCTCATATCATAATTATAATTCAAAATACATACATATCTGTACAAATATACATAAACATATCGTATATACGAAGATTTTGTCATTTTCGAAATTACTATTCACCTAATAAATTTTTTCAATGAACTTGTGTGATATGCCGTATCGAAATTTTTTTTCAAGTCAAATCGTTCTTGAATCAAGTCTAAACATGCTCAAAACAAGACATGTCTGCTTTAATAACAACGACGAATCTTTTGAGAACAGCTGAGAGAGCAAATTTTGTTTCGCTCTCAGTCTTTTTGAACTTCAAGAATTTTATGCGCATTTTAAGTAAGTTTTTCTTTCTTTCTTTAAGAATATTCGCTATAATATTTAAATCAATCTCTATTTACTTGATTTAAGTCACCTCAGTACAAAGCGTTCTAAACCTTTTAAATGCATTTTCTACTTGAATCAGAAATTTTCTTGTTTTAGTATGTCTTTTTCTCTCTGTGTTGTTGTTCCCAAGAAATTTCTAAACTTTAAAACTGAGGAAACAGACGGATACATCTTGACTCATCTCATCGAGCAGATCAAAAATATATCAATGCATTACAAACTCTGTGAAATATTAAAAGAAAAGAACTGTTCGGTTAAGTTCTAAAGAAATATTCGGGGCAAGGTCTAAAAATTTGCATTTGTAGGAAAAAAAAGTTAAATATCAAACCATTTTCAAACACTTTGCATTTCACGTTTGATGAAGCTCTCTTTTCTAAACATTTGGACATGCTTTGCTAGAAGCTCCTCAGTAATTAGTTTAAAATTGCTACATTTTAGAACTTCATAATATTTTGAAGAGTTTTTTAAAACGGTAAAAGAAAATCGCAATGTGGTTTCGAAAATGGGAACACAGCGGTATGTATATTTTTTTGTCTATTAAACAGCTTGACGCGATGCGATATTGATACAACCAAGTCCAAATGTCTATTATGATGTAAAAATACAATACTATCTTCTTATTTGCTATAACGTTCAAAAATGCAGTACATTATTTCGCATTGCAACATGTTGCTGTATTTATTGCAGCGTAGACAGACAGACAGACAGCAACAACTTAACTGAATGCATTGTAGTGAAAAATTACATTTTTCCGCTTATGAAAATCTTTTGGCCATTTTAATTTTCATTTTGTAGCAACATGGACGACCTTAACGCCTACGCGAAAGGCGAAAGTCACAAAGAGTCAAGTTGAAATGTATGAAGTCAAGTGCAACCTTTTGGCTTGGTAACGTTATTGCTTCTTCTTCTTCCGTTTTTTTTTTTTTTTAAATTTGCAACGCCTGAAGACTTTCAATGGAATAAGTTGAGAGTTTATTAATTCATATTTTATTGTTATTATTTCGTTGGCTTCATTTATTTACATTGCAATTTTTTTTTTTTATCTGGCGACAGGAAGTCAAACAGAGACGGTCACATATGGCCAAAGTGCTACACTTTGTCGTTTGCAGTGATGCATTTAAGCATAAATTTTGAGTTCCTACTGCAATGTGGCGCTTTCTTTAAAAATTAATGTTCCATAAAGTTTGAATATTAATATTAATTTTTTTTTTTTTTAGATTTTTTTCTTGAAGATTTTTATAATTATTGTCAGGAACTAAGGCATTGTTTGGAATAGAGACACAGAGGAGCTACGAATTTGTAATAAAATAATCAATTTAAATTTTTTATATTTTCATTTCAATTTGGAAATTTTTTATCTATCGTAAATTCTATTTTCACTTTTCTTTTAATTTCCCTTTAAAAATGAAAAAGCTAACCACAAATTTGTTTGTTTTTTATTAATTTGGTGTAATTGTTTTTCTTATTGCATGAAATTTTTCTTGGTAAATATTTTTTTTTTTTTTTACTATTTTTATTTTTATTTTCGTTGTTGCAATGCCAATTGCACTTTTAGCTTATATAATTGCTTTCGTTATTGTTTTTCATTGTTGTTTTAGACAATATTGAATTGAATAAAAAAAGGAAAAAAAAAAGAGAGAAAACTAGAAAATACATAGAAATGCCATATAAGAATATATATAAAAAATAGTAACAGAAACAGGAAACGGAAACTGGGCCAAAAAACTTGGCTAATTGTTTGCAGCACGCTAAGGCAAAACGATTGGATAAGTGTTGTGTTTATAAAAAAAGAAAAAGGAGGCGGCAGGATATTACACAGTTCTGCACAATGTTACCGAAGAACATGCCAAAGCTTTCTGCCTCGACACAATTGTCTGTAATTGTTTTTCCACAAAATATTCAATAGTTTGCTTGTTGGAAAATTGGCGCAAATTGAAGTAGAAATGAAATAAACAAAACAAGAAAAAAAAAAAAAACATTTTTTTTATGTGGTATTTTTTTTTTTTTGAAAATAGTTCAAACTATTTGCATTTTGATAACTTTCGTGGGAGGTGCAATTGTGTACATCTTCTTTTTTTTTTTGTAGTAATCAAATGAAAATATTTTGAACTAGGTTAGCAGCACATTTTTAAGTGGTTTAACATTGAAAGAATTTAGAGTAGCTGGATGTATGGTATTGTTAAAATAGATTAAGATATTTTCAATTTATATTTGACACAAAAAGTTTAACAGAAACTAAAATATAGAAGCACAAAATGCGTGATAGTTTTTCAGAAAATCGATTAAATCGATTAATCGAAAAAATAGTTTAATAATCGATCGATCAATAGTTTTTTTTTAAACAGGAAAATTTTTAATTTGTATATTCTTTTCTATTTAATTTTTTTTGTTTTGTTTTGCATCTTTTTTCGATTAATTGAAAAAAAAAATCGTTTCTTTTTCGAATATCGATTTTTATCAAATAATCACATTGGACTAACTATTATTTTTTTGAATATCTTAATATATAAAAAAGATCGTGTAATATGTATGTTTGTGATTTATACGATTCCTGATTGCTGGACCTATATTCTTGAAATTTTCACAGAGTGTAAGTGGGACCCTGAAACGAACAATTTTTGACCACTCCCCACCCTTACGACTATTTTTTTTAGAAACCGATCTTCTTTAAATTTTCGCAAAGCGTAATAGGGACCCTGGTAGGAACTATAGAAAATTTTTTACCACGCCCATCCCTACGCCCACTTTTTAAAAAATTTTTTTTGTACTGACTGAATTCATTCTAATTTCGTGCAAATAAAAGATGCTTAAAATATACTTTTGACATATTCTGACTTTTTTTCAATAATGGACCTAAAGACCAGTTGGGGCCCGGAAAGGATTTTTGACGCATTTTTTTTTTTTTTTTTTTTTATTTTTATTAATTTTAGTTTAAGGTAATTTTACTACATAGGTGAGTACTAAGACTAGATTTTTAAAAAATGTTGTTCTGCCGCAAAATGGGGACTTGAAATCGGAAAAGCCATTTATTTGGAATGAGTCTACCTGTAGACTTGATATTCAACGATGTTTGACGTTTTAAAGGGGAATTCCGAAATTCAAACCCAAAACATATTTTTTTATCTATCAATATGAGGTGGGTAGTGAGGACACCGAGTTCAGCTAGTGTATTTATAAAAAAACCAACTCAAAAATAGTGCTCGTTTATCTGTTAGTAAATTGTTTTTTTATTTATTTATTTTTTTATTATTATTTTTTTCTGTCTTTTGAACTTTTGTCCCAGCGACCAATATTTTTTTTGCTCAATCATTTCAATGCAAGATCAATATAATTATTTTATAATATGTATCAAGTTCATTGTGTGTATTATGTAAAATAAAAACTTTAACATATTTCGCCCAACAACAACAACAGAAACCTTCAAATCAAAGTCAAGTTCAATGCACAAAACAACATATGCAACCGGCTCCACAACGCCGCAAACTGGTCACGCCCCACTTTGAGTATACACAAAACTCTTACCGCCAAACAGCTGCAGAAAAAGCAGACGGACAGACATACAGACTATGCGACAAAACTCTGTGACAATCTAACAAGGAAATGTTTCATTTGCCTCGAGGCATAAAAATTTTAAGATTTCAATAAAAAAAAAAAAAATATATACGTAATCTGTAGAGAAAAACTCTCAAGACCAAAGACAAATGAATGGAAAAAAAAAATAAATAAAAACTGAAAATGCAGCCAACATTTAAATTGCAAATTCCAGTTTCAGTTGCTTTTAAATGCATTTCACATTTCATTTTATTTCTTTTATTTCTTTTTTTTTTTTTTCTTATTTTGCAATTTTTCTTATTGGCATCTCGAAAGCAAGTCGCTGTTTTATTATTATTTTTTTTTTTTTTTCGTATTGTACAAGTTGCTGGTTAGATAATCTTCAATGAAATTTTTCACGCAGAGGTCATAAAAAATCGAAGAGAAAAAAAAATGAAAAAATACAAGTAAACTAAATTATTGCATAAAAATTGTTGTTATTATTGATTCGTTAACGAATTGAAAATCATTTTTAGTGCAAAATCATAATTATAAAATTGTATTTGAGGAGCGGATATTATGAAAGAGTAGCTTTAAAGTTTATGGAACGCTATTAATTTTGTTATTTAATATGTTGGCTCCTTGACTTTGAACTAGTTATATTATTTATTTTTTATACAATTAGTGTAAAACGTGTATTATCAGCCATGTTCCCGTAAACATAATCGTAAAAATTTACTTTTTAAATCACAAATTTTGTTGTTCTGGCATTCGCAAATCGTAAAATATTTTCGATTTCAAATCGCCAAAGTTCGCTGAAATGAAAAGTAAAATGTTTTTATTTACAACTGTTGTGGATGCCAGGGCATACAAACATCCTAGGTAACGAGCAAGCAGACGCACAAGCCAGGAAGGAGGCCGCAACTCCTCTAATAGGCCAGAACCATATAGTCCCATTGGGAGCCATGCAATTCATGAGATAATGCGTAATGATAGAAAAGGAGCCAGGGATGAACACTGGCTTTTAAGATGGGGCATGCGACAGACCAAATTATTAATAGAGGGATTTAAACTCTAATGCTAACAAAGCATTGGTTAAGCTGGAGAGAACTCCTACATGTAATGGGTGTAGCAAGCTTTCCTATCCATACTCTATCAGAATGGTTAGCTACTCGCCATAATTAGTCTTTTATTGTTAGGGAGGATACACACTCTCCTTGAAACAGCTTAGAAAACCGAACCTATAAAAATGATTAGATTCATTTAAAGAATAGGGCTAGAATCAGAAATTTAGCCACTCTTATTACCACTCTAGGTAGCAGTACAAATACCCTCTTAAGCAATAAATAAAATTAAAATTAAATCCAAAGAGAATTGTGTCACATTGTTTGAGAATTTCATGACACCCCCGACAATCAGTTTTCAAAAGATATGTTCATCTTGTGATATTTATGAAAGATAAGTCTGCTTTTTCTTTTTTTTTAATCATTTCGAATTTGAAAATATAATTTTATTTAAAATTCTTTTCTCATTTGCCGAGGCTTAATCCAAAAGCTCAATTCAAATTGAACGAACTTTCAATTTCTATGACAAAACGAGAATTTTTATATTTGAAAATCCGTTAAAGTTATATGGAGCGAAATAATACAATCCAATGGGTTTTTTTTTTTTTTTTTTTTTTTTTTGTGAATGTTTGACACTTTTCGCTTGCATTTCAACATGCTCGTTTCTGTTTCTGTTTAGAGTAAAAGTTTAACTAAATTCAAAAGTTTTTTTTATACTTTTCTTTTTTTTATTGCATAAATACGAAGCAGAAAAACTGCAATTTAAATTCAAAAATGCACACAAAGCGAGGCGAACCGCACGCGCGAATGCATTTCTCACTCTCCATAAACTATTTCTATTTCACTTTTAGTCCTTCGGGGTTATAAAAAAAAAAAAAAAAAAAATTGTTAACTAGTTTTCGCTTTTCAAGTTTTTAAACTTTTATTTTTTTTTTTTTTTTTGTTCTCACTTACTCCTCTTTCCAATAAAATAAGAACAACAACAATAACGAGTCCACAAACTATGTACAATTGCACAGGACGATTGAAACAAGGATTTAAAAATAAAAAAAAAAAAAAAAAAAAAAAAAAAAAAAAATTTCTTTTTTATGATGCTTTGTATTGAATTTTAAAAAGGCGCACAAATGAATTGAATGAAATGGAATGCAAGCAAAAATGTTAGAACAAGACAGAAAGTACAATGAGAGCAAAAAAAAAAAAAAAAAAAAAAAAGAAAATTGATAACAAGAAAAGTGTATAAAAAAAAAATAAAAAACTGTTAAATAGAAAACACATAAAATTTTATATAACTTTTCGCACATTTTCCGCTTTTACACAACTGCACACTCTGCAAGACTTACACTACCAAGCTTGCCACGTCTTTTGCACTAAACGAGACCAGTGTATGAAACCGAATAGTTAAAAGGACATTTAAACAAGATGCCGTCGTTCAAATAGTTCAACGTGTATCCTTGCAGCAAAGAAGAAGAAGAAGCTGTAGTTCAATGCAACAAAAACAAGTAGAGCAATTGCTATAAATATATATTTTAAAAGGCTTTTCAGTAAATCGATCGGTTTAGTTGGTTGGTAAACACCTTTTATAGTTTCGTGTTTACGCTTTTTATTTTATATCAAACGTTTAGTTTAAGATGTGTGAATGGATGGCATGAATATATAAAATTGCACGTAAGTTGCATTGGAAATTTGTGAACTGTATTAAATTATGAAGAGCTTAATGCGTTATATAGAAAAATAATAAAACATTGTCCAATGTTTACAGCTCCTCCTCCTTCTTGTGGCAGTACTCTATAAGACAACAATCGAAATAAGGAAAAAAATAAAAAGAAAAAACAAATATCTGTGCACTTTCACTTTCAAGTTGCATCGTGTACTACTATAACAGGCTAAGCAAATTCATTCACAACAGGTTCCATTTTTTTTTTTTTGCCAGACTATTTATTTTTTTTGTTATTATTTGGCGGAAAGCACAAATTGGCTTCACATTGGCTTCGCAGCATTGCTATGCCAAGTATTCTGAAATCATTAAACAGGTTACGCACGCGTCGTGGCTAGTGAGTGGAGTCAACTAAATTGCATGTTTACATTGTAGCTGCTCATCATGATGATGTTGTAAATGATTATGATGATGTGGCTTGCACTGGTGGCCAAGTTGACTGCCACTTTCACGTTAATCCGGCTTTTCAACACCTTCTTCAGTCTGGTCGTTAACTTCTTCAACTGCTTTTGCGATGTTATTATTGTTAGCCACAATTATTGTTGTTGTTGTTGTTGCTTGTGATTATATAAAGTCAATTAGGCATGCAGCTGAAGTTATATAATAAGAACAAACTAATACCCGCGGCTTTGCTTGCGTTTTTTTTTTTTTTTTTTTTTTGAAATTTTTTTTTGCTTCTACTTATCAACTAAATATATTCTTGACAAGTAGTGAGAAAAGAGTCGATGTTGCCAAGTCCGGCATCTGTCCGCTTAGTTTTAAAAAAAAAATTATCATAGTCACCAAGCTACACATTGAACCCAAAATATCGCCTAAGTTGATCAACTCTTTGTGGTTATTTAAATGTAAGATATTTCAAAAAAGACTAAAAAAAAAAGAACTTATCATATTTGTGGTTTGGTTCCACCGCTAAGCCCCAGGACCAAAGTTCAAGAGTCTCTTAAACACGTCAAAATAAGGTTCGAATTTCGAGAAACACAAAACACACCTTAAAATTATTTTTAACGACCTTAAAAATGCGCCTAATTTCAAGTCTCTTCACTCCAAAGATGAATCTGCGGTCGGCCTAAATAAATAAAAAAAAAAAAAAACAACCCATTTTGGATCATCCACTGGGCCCCAGGTATCCAAATTTTGTAATTCACTTGCGTAAGTCGAAAGTATTTTTTATTTACCATTCAAAGGTGATCTAGGTCTTATCATTCCAGAGATATGGTTTTTTTCGGTATCAAGGCCACCATTAGGAGCCTTGTCTAAATTGCGTCTCGGTGCTACTCTAACTCAATGGGACATATCTACAGTAAAAATTTATAATTTAAGCTATTTGGCCTGTAGACCGATCATCTTTAAATCATTGTCAGTCAAATCAGATCAGATATCTAGATTAAATGATGATGAAGATGGTTTTGATGAATGAAAAGGAAATGTGGCGTGGGAATTGTATTGTAAATTAATATTAATAGTTTATTTCGTATCTGACTTACAGGCATTTCTCATCATAGTTCTTGTGCAGTGTGCCACTACCGAAACATGGCACTCCTTACCATCACTGGAAACCTTTGCAACGTATGAGGTAATTTGTAGTACAAAATAATATCTTGTAAATGCCAAAAAAATCTTAAAACGTTTGTCTCAATACTTAATTTCAGGATATGCAACGCTATTTTACGCAACGCAATCAACGTAGTTTTCGGCATATAAACAATCCAAATGATGATAGTTATGTCGAAGCCTTTAATAATTACAATGAACAACTTGAAGCAGCCGATTTGGCAGCCAAATCAGAAACACCGCATTTACGTACAAAACGTGCGCGGCAAGAACGAAAGCTGCCAACAGAACCGCGTCTACTGAAATTCGAGATAACCGATGCTGTTGAGCCTAATGATGAGGTTAAAGCGCTCATAAGACAGCATCGTGCTAAAATAGATGGAGGCAATGGCACCAAAATGACAGCAGCAACAACAACAACGACTACAGTGAAGCCAAAGTTTGAAGGAAAACGTAAACGAAAAACGCAACGTACGCGTCGTTCTGTTCTACAAAAGTTCACAACCAGTAAACTTCAAAGTTGATTGGATACCATTCGATGCAAACGATGCACGTGAACCGGATGAGCAGACAAAAAATTATATTAAACGCATGCGTGCCTTGGATCTACAGAGAAACTCCATTAGAGATGCACAAACGCGTGTTGTGCGTAATTCTGCGACAGATCAAGCTTCACTAATAGTGCAAACAAAGCCAACGGAAAAAACAGCGTTGCCAGTAACACCGAATGCAGCGCAACCAACACGCGCCTTGCCACCAGCACCAGCAGCACAAAATTATCAAATCTATCAAAATGTGCCACAAAAATGCAAACACGTAGTAAGCCGTACAAGTTAACCATTCGCAAGTCAAGACGTGGCAAGCGTGCAGCACCCGAAATGATTAAATTTGAATTAGCCGATGCCAAAGAACCTAATCCAGAGTTAATTGCTAAGCAGTCACAACGTGAAAATAAATCATTAAAATTGAAACAAACTGAACCAACATTGCTGACTATGGAGACCAAAGCCCCTAAATAGTAGTAAGTATAACAATGCTTTTCGAATTATCTAAAATGTACTAAATAATACCAAAATTACAGCACAACAGCAGCAGCCGACAGCTGACAGTAGTACTGATCAACAAATACACGAGAGCAAACGCACATATGTCTATAAGGAAGCGCCGTCTTCGATAAAAACAAAAAAATCGATAAATACGCTGCCACATGAAGTGCAAAAGGTTATAACGAATCTACTCAAAGACGGACAGGGTGGCAAGGCTTATATCAAATATATACCATCACAAAAAATGGATTATGATCATCTGAAATCATATTACAGCACCAAGCAATCGCAGCCCATTTATGGTTATAAAGTGCCACATGCCAGTGTTGCAGCACCGCAGCAGCAGCAGCATACAATTAAATATGGCATACCAAAACAAAGCAATGAAGCAGTACAGGCGGTACATATACAACCGGTGCCAGTAGTCGAAAAGCTACGTTATGTCTATACACAGGTGCCCAGTTATCCGTTGACAAAACATCATTATACCTCATCAAATGTTGCTATAGCGCATCCAATAGTAGTGCCCGAAAGCAATGTTCCGACAGAAGTGGTGCATCATACATATGCCGCCGAATTGACAGCACCGCCAGCTTTAGAGCAAACCATAGAAATAAAGCATGTGGCAAATGAAATAATTGGTACACCATTTAAAGCCTCAAAACCGGATCCGTTGCTTGAGGAGAGTAAATTACCGGAAGCAACTTCGTTTGTTAAATCCTCCATGGGACATGCGCATATAAAACCGATAGAACATTATAAATATGAAATTTATACGCATAAGAACGAAGATTATGCCAAGCCACAATTGCAGTTGCTAGAGACACAACAATTCCAACAACAACAACACCAACAACAACAACAACACCAACAACAACAACACCAAAGTGCAACGCCAGTTATACAAATTGAATATCATGCACCAGCAGAATCCTTGAAGCCAGACTATAAAAATTTGGATGAATTTAAAGAGCTTTCAACATTAATTGGCAAGTCGCCAGATGATCAAATACATGGTTTAACTTATTTATTAGCCAAAGAAATGCAACAAAAAGATACAGCGTCAATCGAAAAAACTGAAATTTGAAGAACGTCCACAGGAGAGCACAGCGCCAATACTTTTTCATCAAATACAGCCACAAGTGCCACAACCGAATCTTAAGGCGCACGTAAATCATGCAGCTTTTGGCTCAGCTAAACAATATATTCCAATTGTAGAGCATAATGCTGATGCTGCTGCTGCGGCTAAGTCGTTGAATATTGCTGCGGAACAAGTGCCCGAGGAGGAGGAAGTCAAGTATTCGTATGTAAAGAGTGATGAACTTAGTGCGCCAGTGCCAAGTTCATTTGTCGAATATGGACATGGCTTATCAAACGGTTACGATGGTGTTGCTGATGAACATCAACATGCAAAGCATTCTAAGCACACCACTGTGGAACATGTTATACATCATCCGACTGTGGTGCATCATGGTGCTGCGCATGAGGGTCTTGAACTGGAAAAAAGTCATAGTCATGCTCCAGTGCCAACCAGTAATGTGCATTATAAAATCAAACACGATAGCAATGAGGTGAGTGGTTTAAATTAATTGTTATAAGTGGTTTATTTTTAATATAAACTCTTATAATCTTAAAATTCACAAACAGTTTAAGCATAATAATATAGTTTCTTAGTGTTCGAATGTGAGACGTCGAAAGAGAACATATGAAATTAACATTATAAATAACTAGCAACTATCCGAAGTGTGCTACTACTCTTCGGCTGTTCTTTCGGCTCTTTACCGTTTCGCATCTGGTGTTTTTTGTGCAATTTTTGACAGCATACTAAACATACTAAAAAATACCAGTTATTTTGATTGCAGCGTTCCCAAAATATTTTGGGGCTGGTATGAGAACATGCAGAGAACCATTAAAAAATACCTTTTTTTTTTTTTGATTGCAGCTTGATCAGAAAATATTGGGGCCAGTATAAAACGAAAAAAAATTGTTTTTCTATCGAAAAATTAAAAAATCGTCTTTATGAAAGAGACTAATGAGACGAATGCATTGTTTAGGTGGCCTATAGTTATACTTGCATTGTCACCGGTCAAATGAAACAAGTTTGGGACTCATCGCTTGGATGGTTTCAATGCCCATAGCGGACATAGAAACATTTTACTACTTTATATATATTTTATTTGTATTTTGACAAGTAAGACAAAGGCTACTGATCAAGCAGTAACTCCTTTATTTCGAAAAGTGAAGCCCGACTGTTTTGAAGGATTTTTTAGAACTTTACGAACTTTAGATAAGTTTTTAAAATATTTGCTTTAGGATATTCTTTAATTTAAGTGATTGACCAAGTGCTGCTTTGGCGCAAAAAAAAAAAAGGAAATAATAAAAAATTACATATAGATTGCACCCATGTATAGAAAAGCATCCAATTAATATGCAATACTAGCCTAAATTAAATTGCATTTCAATGCAATCATTCGTATATAATCTACTCATAACCTCAAATTAATTGCATTTATAGAATTGCTTGCAGCAAATCAAGCAGCCAACAAAATGCAATAATAAAACTTTCTCACACTCAGACAAAAGACTTTGATAGTCTCCAAAAAAAAAAAAACCTTTAGCAATGCATAAAATTATTGCATAGAGAAATGCATTACAATCGATATCGACGACTCAGAGGACTCAGTTTTGTTGCAGACGATGACGACGACGATGACGACGACAATGATTGGCAAAAACACAATCAAAATAAATAAAGCAAACGCTATAGAAATTCAGCACAAACTCAAACTCAAATTTCAACTCTCGGGGATTATAAGCATAAAAGAGCAGCAGCAGCAGTGCAAACTCTTAACTCGAAACGACTGCGAACTTCTGAAGCCCAAAACCAATAAAGTAGACGACTATGTTGCACTAAAAATGAAAAAAAAAAAAAAAACCATAAAGAGAATGAGTAGAGAATGTTTGCAATCTGCAGCCATTGTCGTATAAGCCTCAAAACGGAAACGGAAGCGCACTGGTTGAGAGTTGAGTACCAGCAGCAGCAGCACTGGCAGTCCGACGCTATATAAAATAGTGTCTGAGGCTACGTCATGACAATAGCAAAGGTAACAAGCAAGTCTTTGCTTTGCTTTGCTGTCCGTCTGTCTGTCTGTTTGACTATAGTCAACGGCAAACGTTAGTTTGATTGCCGATCCATGTCTCGCCGGTAATGCACTTAATCGAATAATTTTCAAGTTCGACAAGCATTTTCAATGTCGTTAATGCAAACAGGCGCGAGCGAATATTATATATAGCATAGCATACCTATAGGTAAGCGTACTATAGAGAGTACTCAGTACTCTGTTATATTAAAGAAAGCAGAGCAGAGTAGATATCTGACTATTGTGGTTTTACAAATGGTCTGTCTTCTGTCTTCTTGCGTAGTAATGCAAATGAAGTTGTAGCACACAAATTCATTATACTATGCGCCTGAAAATAGGCAATAGCAAAAGTTGCAGCGGTCGATAGATGTCTTTAAAAGATGCTGCTGCTGCTAGTGCTACTGTCGTGTCTTGTGCAAACCTCAGACATTTAAAAGTATTAATAGCATTCGGTTTTGAACTAAAACGCATTTGTAATATATTCCTCTTCTCGTAGGCAGACAGACTGAAAAGACATACGTTCTACGAAAAAAAAAGAAAGAAAAGAAAAAAAACTTTAGCAATTGCACTTCATTGCATTTGAAAGCGTATAGTTTCGCATTTTATTTTATTTTTCCTTTCTTCATGCCACATGTAGCAAGATTAAAATTTTGTCTCAAAAGGTAGCATAGCGCATTACTAAGGCAAAAAAAAAAAAACATTGCATACCAAGAATGCAGGCAACTGTACTGCGTAAAAGTAAATTTTCGTCTTTGCTATTTGTGTTACTTGTGAAAAAAAAAAAAAAAAACTTTACGACGCTTTGTATTTGTGTAGCAGCGTGTGACTATCTACATGTGCATCTACTTATTTAGACTGTAGTGTGTGTGTGTGTGTATGTAAGGAAGTTGTCTCGAAGACATGCATTTAATTTATATCCTTTTTATGCTACGTTTGTCCCAGCCAGTCACCCAGTCATCCAGGCAGTACCCTTACGAAATGTTTGTGTTTCTTCTCATTTTTTTTTTTTCAAAAGTGAACTTTAAAGTTTTTAAAAGTGTTTACTGCTAAATGGAACACTGAGCTAAATTTTTGTTAAAAAAAAAAAATGGCCTAAAAAGCGAAACAAAAAAATATTGAAAATAATTGATTCTAAAAAATCTATTAAGCACAAAATTAACTTTTCTTGGATCAATCTCGATCTAAGCATTCAATAACACGCTCAACTTTGACTTATCGCAGGTTCTGGGTTCTTATAGATCTATTTCCATGTATTTTGGAGCGTAGATTTAAAAATGTAATTTTGGCCTTTTATTGGATTTTTTTCGGACCTGTTGAGACTGGAATACCTCCTGTACATCATTTGAAAGGTAATTATTTCTTCTACACAACGATATGCTACTTGTGAATATCAATTAAATACTTTTGGTAATCCAAGCGTTGAAACACAAAAAATATGACATTTTTAAACATTTTTGAAAATTGTTAATTTTTAATTTCATTTTTTTTGATAGAAAAAAATTAAAGTCCATTATTTTTTAAATTTCTAAATTAAGTTAGTTTCACTACGAAAACATAAAGCCTAAGATTGTCCAAATCGTACGAAAAGTCTCAAAGTTATTGAGTACTAAGTAAAATCAGTCAAATTTATTTATTGATTTATATAAGGGAGTACCCTACGACCCAAAATATATGTGAAGAGTAGTATGAGAACCCATATCATATTTGGCTCTAAACTAATATAAAATGTAGTACATCCTAATAAAATTTTTGAATTTTCTTTCAGTGTAATTTATAAACCGTTTACAAAACACTCATTTCATTTTCTATATTCTACATCATCACTATGATCCGAAGACATTTTATATTTGTGTCTTTATTTCTTGTTTTTTGCACAGCAAATGCGCCAAAAGGTTTCCGTAGAATTTTCGCGCATTTGAAGTTGTCCTTTCCAGTAAAAAATATAAACGCAAAAGAGCAAACAAACAACAACAGCAAAAAAACAGCTTAAAAACTAAATATCTTTTTATACCAACAAGAAAAAAAATTATTTATATATAAAAAAACTTCGTGGAGTTTTAAAGAACTAAAAAAAGTGTTGCTGAAAAGCTATTGACAGGCATCAACGCAACATACAAATATCGCGGAAAACTTTCAAGCAAAGAGAAAAAATCTGCAGAAAAAAAGAAGAAAGTCTGTTTTTCCACAAAGTCCAGCAATACTTTGCCTGTTATTGAAAAGTAAAAAGGACACGACGGCTGAAATCTACTTAAAATATTTTGTTTTCTTTTTTTTTTTTTTGCTGTGTCGCAGCAGACTTTGTTGACTTCTTGGCGGCGAAAGAAAAAGTAAAGAAGTTTTTTTTTTTTGTATCTAAAGAATATTTTGTATTTAAGTTGTTATTTTTTAATGGATTTAAAATATTTATTGGAAAATTATTATGCAAAATATAAAGCTTTTGTAGATTTTTAGAGTTTTCTTTATGTGAAATTACTTTGACGCCTAAGAGTATGCAATGTTTTTTTTTTTTTTTTTTTAATTTTTAATTTTTATTGCAGTGTTAGCTTAGTAAATAAATAAAGAGAAACCATTATAATTTAATGCTAATATAAAATTATTCTAGTGCACAGTACTATTAATCCAAAAATTTATTTTGTATGCAAATTCTCATATAACACAACAAGCATAATATTCTCTGCTACAAAATTAATCGCAAGCAAACAAATCGTTTGCAAAAATTTCTAAAGAAAATGACTGCAGCAGTATTAAGCAGCTGCAGATGCCTAAAAGTGCCTAAAAGTATGCAACACATTGGTTTTAATACTGATTTTCAACACTTAGAACGCAATGAGTCGCATGCACATTGGCCAACTGCTGCTGCTGCTGTTGTTGCTGTTGCTGCTGTTTAAACAGCAGCAGCAGCTGTTTATAGGCATTAAAATTTCACTGCAGTAAACAATTTCTCTTTCGCACGCATCCTTTTATTTAAGCATACTCGTACATATAGGCACAAGCACTTTTGCAAGGACATACAAAAAGCCGAATATATACGTACACACACACACACACACTTTTTGTACAGTTTTGCTGCTCGACTGCACGATTTATGCCGCATTTAATGCATCAAAGTGACATACCACACCAACGCTACCGCTTGACTCTTTTGCTACGTTTCTATCCTTGTTCATTTTTGTTGTATCTGACTGTCTGCCTGAGTGGCCGAAAGGACATTGTTTTACTGCCATTTAGTACGCTTTTTAATAGGCTTTAGCTTGCTATACAAGCAACAACCAACATACTAAACATCCGTGCTATCCAAAGCATACGCACAACCATTCATTTATCCATCTATTCGTCCATCCATCCATCCATCTATTCATCCTGTTGCCTAGTCATTCTGTGCTAAGCCTGACATAGCAACTTGTATGCTGCGGCATGTTGTGTAGTAGTAGTCTTCATTCCATAACTCCCAATCAAAACAAAATTCTTATTGTTCGGCTACCATGAGTGACAATGTTTGGTTGATGACCATGAAAAGCACAAGCACAAACCAGGCTCTTAAACGAGCAGCAGCAGCGACAGCAGCAACAGCGACAGCAGCAACATTCATGCAACACTTGTCGTCATACTTGCCTCAACTGAAAATCAGATGTCTGTTTTTTTGTTTGGACACTCAAAAAAAAAAAAAAAAAAAAAAGGGTTGCATTTGAGTTGTTGCCGTTTGCTAACATAAAGATTTTTCGGGGATTTGTCATTTTATTGTGGCATGTGTTATGGCATGCTCCTCCTTCTCGATTTTGTACGATATAAAATTGTGAGCATGTGCAGGTGCAACATTTTTGGGTAAGCATTTTAACAAGCCATCTACGTCTCTGACTCCTACTTCAACCATTTATATCATATTATTTCCTTTAACAGATTTTATTTCTTTGGGTCTTGCGTACACACATCATGTAACATATTTTCACAAGTGTTGAAATGTGTTTTTGGTTCCATTTTAACTTGAATTTAATGTAGAGTTTTTATAGTTATGCGAAAATAAGTAGATTAACATTGAAAAGTTGTAGTAGCAACATTGAAAAAGGGTTTATTTTTCGTTGTTAAAAAGTAGGTTTGAAGTATTTTTTTTATTTTTTTGTTTGAGACATTGTGAGCAGCTGTTGCTTCATATATTGATCGGATTTATATTTAAAGTGAGTTGTATAAAGAGAAAAAATCACACAAGAAGTATTCTAAGTAGTTTCCGAAATATGTTGGGGCTAACATAAAAACATACTAAAACATACCAGTTTTTTTTTTTTATATTGCAGCGTACCCAAAATAAAGTGGGGCAAGTTGCAATCAGCTGGTTTTTAGTTCTTAATTGCAGCGAGTCCACAATATCTTGGGACTAGTAAAATAAAAATATATAAAAAAAAATATTTTTGTATTGGAAAATTAGAAAATCGAATTTTTAATTGAAACAAATGTGTCTAATGCCTTGTTTTATTGAAATTTTAACTTACTTGCATTGTTGCCTTTCAAATGAAACCGGTATGGAGCTCGACGGTTGAATGGTTTCGATGTACATAGCGGACATAGAAACATTTTTTGTAATTTATTTATAAAAATTAGACTCATAAATTTTGCCAAAAAAAGTTTACCTAAAAAAAGAGTCGAAAAAATGAGATTCATAAAATTACTAAAAAACACGTTTATCTTTCACACAAGCTCATTGAAAATTTAAAAAGCGGTCAACAACAACAACATCATCATCATTGGCCACAGACGACGATTAAATTCACACGACTAAGCCAGCAGTTTTTGGCCAAGCTAAGCTGAGCTAAGCTACAATGTAATACACACATTTAGATTTAGTCTTAACCAAAAGCTAAATCGTATTTAAATGAAAATAAATGTTGTGTCCAAACAATTTACACTAAAACCAATTTTACAATTCGTACCAAAGTCATACTTGTATGTGCTGCACTGACTGGCAACATTGTGAATTCTGACGCTTCCGAAACGTGCTCAACAAGAGTAACAGCAGCAGCAGTCAGAGTTGAGTAATAGAATTTCTAAACCAAAAAATTATCAGCTTTTTCATACCAAAACTCTTCTTATTCTGATGTTTTTAGCTTTCATCCTTCTCTACTCGTAGTAGTCATGCAACCACTGTCGTCGTTCTCATCATTCTCAACAACAGCAACAGCAATCGTTGCTACAAAACCGCAAATGAGCGCAACATTTTTGGGTACAAAATTTCATTTTGAAGTGCAATTTTACTGTGTTTGTGAAGAACGTGTACATCTAAAGCCAAGCAATAATGCCTTTTGCTGCTGATTATGTTGGCTATTTTGATGATTAGAAGGCGTTTTTCACAAAGAATAGTTATGAAATGATGAATGTTATTAGTGAGGCAAAAAAAAAAAAAAAAAAAAAATATGGCTTTCTTTGTGGTTAACACTTTGTTAGAAAATTTTGTCGATTGGTAATTGCTGCTAGAATTGGAAGCTGCCAAAATGCAAATTTTCAGAAATTGTAAATTTATTTGAAAAATCTTATTTGCCAAGCTTTATATATGAACTAAGATGCACTGGTGCTGTTATATTCGGTCCCAACAAAAGATCTTTTTGCATTGGGTGCTTAGTCCACGGTGTTTCGATTGGAGATTCATGACATTGAAATCTGCATCCGTCATCTTCTGGTTCATAGTCCTCGGCGTGGCAACATTACAATTTTCTCGTTAAGTCAAGCAACTATCAAGGCATTAATTTCAAGAACTTTTTTCATCTTGGTTAGATCTTCAGAGTTATAATACACTTCAACAACTTTCTCAAGGTCAAAAAGTCACTATCTGCTTGGTCCCTGGACGCTGATATGGCAATCAAATCGAAGACGAGCTTGCCATATCTGGCTACTCCTTTTCTATGGGCTTAGCTGGACTTCTGACGAACGTAGAATCTCTTCATCAGTATTGGATGCAATACGATATACGGTTCTACGGGAAGTTATGCAGCTTGCTCGCCCCATCCGCCCTAAAAACATTGTTTATCCCACTCGTCAAGATCTTTGAGTGTTAACTGACTACCTTACTGGTGAGATACCATCTATAGGGCTGTGCGATTGTTAGAAATAATCGATTTTTGATGATTGTAAAAATGATGAAAAGTGAAGACCTTTTTTTTTTTTTTTAAATTTTTTTGTTTGCTTCTCATCTGGAAAAATCTTTCTTATTGCTGGTAATCAATGCAGAGACTGCCCTCTATCCTCTAGCAACTACTTGATTATTGATTAAATTATCAGTTGATTAATCAATTATTGATTTTTCAACTAATTGATCAGTTAATTATACAAAATAATCGATTGTTCATTCATTAATCGATTATTCACAGTCCTACAATCTAAACAAAATAGACTTTTTCCCAGAGTCAGAGTGAAGACTTTCTTTGTGAATGTCCGGCTTTGATACCCTTTAGATTCACTCTTTTTTAAATCGTTGTTTCATCAGAAATAACCAAATGAGTGTCATCACGACTAAGGTTACCCTTCAACTTATCAAAGAAGCAGAGAGCATTCTTTGCCTCTTATTCTAAGCATTTCTCTTTTAGATTCGAGTACAAAAGACTACAATGGAGTCTCAGTGCACTTTAATCTTCAGTTTCGGAGAACCTGTCATGTTTCTATTTTACTTTTTGCAAATGGTAGGAATGTGTGGTAACTTACTTGAGTCTCCATGCGGTCTCGGCCCAGACACTTCTTCAGGTTATTATGGTTATGGTTAAGATGCATCTAGCTAAATCATATAGCAACTCAATAGATCTCTTTTGGGTATAAACTGTTTGACTTATACTCTATATCTAGCTCGAAGAGTGAATTACAGACGTTCAATTGCGGACAATATTTAAATGACTTTTACGTAAAAATTAAAAACGTTCTCATTTTACCTCAGCTACAATGAAATATTTTATTTTACATTGTAAATATTTTTTCTTTTTTTTGTGTTAATAATTTTCTAAAACACAAAATCGACCGCAGGCAACAATTTGTCAAACTTCTATGAACCGTGTTAATCATAATGAATCTTGTCAACGTAAAAACATGAAAAAAAAAAAAAAAATTGATTAACCTAAAATCAAAATGCTAAAATATGATATACAATTTATTTTGCGCTTAGTTAGCAACGTAATAAAATGTATCTGATGGCCAAATGAAGTAGAAATCTGTAAAGGAAGACAATGTTGAAAGCTGACAAAGACATAAATGCTGATTAGATTGTTTTGCGCTGATAAGACACACAGAAGACAAGAAGAATTGCGCAACAAAAAATAAGCCGCAAGCAAGCAAAAGTTAATGAGCAGCCAAACACTTTTAAAGGAAAATAATAATTGCAAAGCAACAGCAGCACAAGGAGCAGAGTTAACTGGACAACATAGAAGCATAAAAGGAGTAAATCAGCTTACATCCTGCATAGCGCACAAAGTTAAACAAAGTCAAATCAAATGGAAACGACGCGAAACTTTGACTGTATTGTTGCGTTCGTTGCCTTTGATTGTATGCAAATTAAAGTAAAATCGTCTAATACCAGCGTTGATTATGGCACGCACCAAGCATCCTTTTGGCATTCTTATTACTGTCGACGTCGTCGCGCGCGTGTTTTGTTGTCTTTTTCTGAGTAGTCAAAGGCGAAATTAGCCTGGAAGCGTTACAAAAGTCTTGTAAACAAGTTGCATAGTTTAGATAGAAATTGAAAAATACAAAAACAAAAAAATATTGCATACTTTTAGTGTTACTAAAAAAATCAAACAAAAAACAGATAATAGATTTTTTTGAATATTAAAATACTTGGAATTATGTTGAAATGTTTTAAGGAATTTTATTTTTAATGTATTTAAAATATATAAAAACACCTTTCAAACTGACAACAGCAGCTATGTATATTAAAGTCTTATAAAATCGTGATTATCTAAAACTATTCTTGCGTTTCATAACTTTTAAAAATAGCAATTTCTATCTATTTTAGTTCTATTTTTCCCCCAGTTCCATTTAAATTCGTTTTGGTTATGTTCGATCGTGTATGACTCTAGCGTTTGTCATATTTATTTCTCACTTATGGCTGCATTTTATCTTTTAGTCTTCTTCTTTGGTTTTTTTTTTGCACACAGCTCATGGCGCGTCTAGCATTTCCGTTTCCTGTTGACATTGACATTACGATAACGAACTTTGTCTGTCTGTCTGTCTGCAATTTACAACGATATGGCAATGTTGGTTTTCAAAAGAAGATTTCTTGAAGATGTGCCATAGAATTGTAGCAAATAAGCAAACTGCAGTTGCATAACACCATTGTAGCCCCTTGAAGTTGTAAAAATTTTTATTTTCCAGTGAAATAATGTATTTTTTTTTAGCTGGATTCGTAGCACTTAAGCAATTGTTTTGAAGAATCTTCACGCATCAAACTATTCATGTTTTGAATCGTACATCTAAAATAATAAATCGTTGATTTATTAAAAAATTCATTTATTTTTTTTCTATGTCCGCTATAAACTTTAAAACCAGCCAACCCAAAAGTCCCAAACAGGTTTCATTTTAAAAGGCAACAATGTATTTAAAGTTATAGACCATGGCTTCAAAGAAAAAAATAAATTGCTTTGCTCAAGGATCGCTAACATATGAATAAATATTAATTTTACAGGGTATCCAGGCAATCCAATTGTACTGTATTATTTCTATATGGTATATTTTTTTCTAAATTCTACTTTTAACTTTATGTAGGTTTATATTCTTGATATCATGGCTGCTATTATTACTACTGCTGCTGCTGGTGCTGATTTGCAGTTAGCAAAGCAACAACTAAAAGAAGTGTGAAACGTTTTTCAATATGGAACGTGATGTGATTTAGTTTCTTGCACTTTCTTATTACAAAATAAAAATAAGAAAAAGAAGAAACACTTCTCACTTCAACAAGATTTTCTTTCGGATGCTATGCGAAAAAGAAGAACTCAATATTTCATTATTTGACTTCTGTCACACTTGGAATATCTTGCTTAACTTTTTATGCTATAAAACGTGAAAGAGTATGAAATATTTTTTTTTTTTTTAAATTTAACAAAGTCTAAAACCGCCCATTCATTATGCACAATGTCGTATCTTTCTATGAATTGTTTGCGGTATTGTATTGCATTACTCTTTGCTTGTTCGCAATTGTATCTCATCATGTTTTATCTGCATTGTAATTACACTCGTTTTTAATCAAATCAATTTGTAATGAAATTCCGGAAAAATTGCTGCAACACCATAGAACGCGAGCTAAAAAGTAATAAAACGACTGGAAATAATGTAGGCAAACGACGACTAAAGTCAAAGTAAAAATTGGTAAAAAAAATAGAAAAAAAGAAAAAAAATCTTCATCAATGATGAAAAAATCCAATTTATATATAGAAGAATACATTTAGTGAATATTGTAATAAGAAATTTGCATATTGCTGGCATTGCGGCTTCTATTTCTTTTCATTTCATTTTATTTCAATTCTATTCTTCTTTTTCCGCTGTTTTTATTATCTTTTCCGCAGCACTTTTTATATCGGTCGAATGTGAAATTCGTTGGTTTGAGTTTTGATTGCTTGCTTTTGTGTATATAATCTATAAAAAGAAAATTATTTCGTTAATGAAGCTATGTACCTACTAAATATAATAAAAGACCTAAATGAAATTCATTCAGCCATATTGGCGAAAATATATTTACATTTATTCTTTTGTTAGAAAGTAAAATGCTTTTTATTTTATTTTTAAATTTTAGGAAATTATTATGCTTTGCTAAAGGAGTATAAGATAGTTATGAGCATTACAAAAAATTGATAAAGTTTCATGAGTAAACATGAAGATAAATACATAAATTGAATCAGTATAAGCAATTTGTAGTATGTACGCAGAGAGACCATCGCTGTTAGAAAATTAAGAACGACTCTACTTGATTTAAGAATATACATACGAATTCAAGCAAGAATCTTTCTCTTGGTTTAACTATTTTGTAAAATTTTGTTTGTATTGATGACAATCGCGGTAAATGCCAGTTTCAAAAATTTAAATTGTAAAATAAAAGAGCAAAGTAGTAAATTCTGTGATGATTTTTTTTCTGTCCGTTCCGGTTCTTGATATAAGAACGAAGGTTCTTCATATAAGAGCGAAGGTTCCTGATATACGAACAGAGGTTCTTAATATAAGAATGAGAGTTCTTGGTACAAGAACTAATGTTCTTGGTACAGGAACCAATGTTCTTGGTATAAGAACCAATGTTTTTGATACAAGAACCAATGTTTTTGGTACAAAAATCAATGTTTTTGGTACAAGAGCCAATGTTTATGGTGCAAGAACCAATATTCATGATACAAGAACCAATGTTTTTGGTACAAGAACCAATGTTTATGATACAAGAACCAATAATCATAATTCAAGAACCAATGTTTTTGGTACAAGAACCAATGTTTTTCGTACAAGAACCATTGTTCTTGGTATAAGAACAAATTTTCTTGGTATAAGAACCAATGATCTTGGTACAAAAAACGAAGTGTTCTTAGTAAAAGATTGAATGTTCTTGATATGAGAACGAATATTATGGTACACACCAAGTTTATGCTGGGAATTTATTAGGTTAGAAAAATAGATCAAACGACGAAGACATATGTATGGTAGTGTTGGGTATGAGACATACATATGTATGGTTCTGTTGAGTACAGTGGGGTAGGGTATATTATGGCACTCAGTTTATCGCCATGTCGGATTAGTATGACGTCATCTACGCAATGTCAAGTTAGTTTCAAGACCTTCGCTTACAAGTTTTACGAACTATTTTCGTTTCGTATGGTGCAATAAACAAAACTCGGAAAATAACACACCTTTAGGTTTCCCTATATGTATATTTTGTTGGCACATATCTATATAAATAGAACAAAGAATTCTATTTTGTATCAATATCAATCTTGATACAAGTACAATTCGTGCTTGACTTGGGAACATTGGGCTTCATTTTAGATAAATTCTGGGTGCCTTACTCTTGAGCATGAATGTTTGTGCTTAATATAAGTACAATGTGTTTTAATTTTGCTCTCCCTGTAGTAGTATTTTCTATCAATATTTTTTTCCGTATGTTTCCTTAAGTGTGTGATTGCTAACATTTTAATGAACGTCTGTCAATCAATTTCAAGTTGCTATTCAATAATGAAATTTGTCTTGATTATTTTGTTACTTTTCAATTTAAACTTTTTCTTTTGAATCCTTTTTAAAAGTAACAAATCTACTTGTATAATTTAAATTTGGTTTATTTCGAACTTCCAAGCCAATTTTACTTACAAACAATGAAAATGACACTGAAAAAAAAATATATAACAAAACATTTCACATATGCAAATGTAACTTAATTAAACTTAATTTACAACTCATTAACATATCAAAAAAAGTTCTGTCAACATAAAACCGAAAAAAAAAAAAGAGTAAAAACATTCAAAGCATTCATTTGTGGTTGTAAATTCTAGCAAAAAGCTATAAAACCGCAAAAGCCATACCCGAAATATGTACGTTTAAATTGTCAACAGAACGATTGTGTGAATTCAAAGACAAAGTATGCTACGCAATAATTTAAAAGGCATTTGTAGCATACTTATTCGAGCTTAAAATGTTGCACAAAAACACATAAAATGTACTTCATAAAATATAAAAATATCAACAACAACAACAACAACAACTACAAGAGTTCATTTTCTGTATTGTTTGTTTGCTGGTTTGGTATGCTACAAAATTTCATTATACGATTGCGATACAAATTTAACTGAGCTTTTGGAGTGAAGTGAAAAATACTTGCTGTGACAGTTGCGAAAGTTATAAGCACATTTATACAAAGACAGACAAACAGACAGACGGACAGACAAATACAATTATATATTGTATAAATGCCAATACCAATACAAATGCAAATCTTACACACTGTTTATTTGTATTGAAATTCTACGTGAAATACATTTGAAGACGACATATGCAATTGGATGGTTGCTATGTATGAGTTTGAATCTCGGCGTGTTTCTATTGTGAATGAAAATTCTATAATATAAAAAAAAATGGAAAAAAAATCTGTAGACATGAGTAAACAACAAGTTCTTCTATAAGTTCTTCCACTGTGAATCTTGCTGCTGTACATGACAGGAATTTAATATATTTGTACAGGCTTTGAATGCATATATTGGCTGTGCTTCGGCAATGACTTTATGAATTTGTACTTTTTGTTGAGTTAGAGAATTGCGCATTTTCTACTTGAGAAAATTCAACTGCAGCAACAATGATATTTGCTGTTTATTTGCTAAAGTAACAGCGAAATTTACATAGTATTTTATATAGTGTTTATGTGTGAACGCCTAAAGGTATGCAATATTTTTTTTAGTTTTTAAAAAAATGTTTAAAAGAAAAGATAAAAAGCAATGTGGTCGTTTTTGATGAAATTGCATTGAAAATATTAACACATTTCTTTGAGTTTGTGAGGCCTTAAGCTTAAGGGGTGTTCTGATTCCGAGGCTGTTTAAAACTATTTTGAGGAAACCAATATTTGATTGTAGTTTTTTTAGGCTATTCAATTAAAAATTAATTGAAGTTAATAAAAACCCTTTTTTCTACGAGGGCTGTTCAATAATTTATATGCCTTCAAAGTACGTGGTCCAAAAAAAGGTATGGTGCTGCGGCCATATTCCGGGTCTTCGGGTTGTCCGAAATGAAAAGTAAAAATGGGGTTATAAACAGTATAGATGTAATTCTCGACTGAACCTCCAAAAATTATTTGCAATTTTTTTGACAAAATGGCGGCCATTTAAAATAATTTTTTTTTGGCCATTTTTTTTATACCCGCCACACATAGTGTGGAGGGTATATTCAGTTTGTCTGAAAGTTTGTAACGCATTAAAGGAGGCATCGGAGACCCCATAAAGTATATATATTCTTGATCAGCTCGACGAGACGAATCGATCTAGCCATGTCCGTCTGTCCGTCCGTCCGTCTGTCCGTCCGTCCGTCTGTTTGTTTCTTCGCAGTTTATTCGGTCAGTTTAAAAGATATTAAGCTGAAATTCAGAACTTAAGCTTTTCTCTCGAACGACTAAAACAAGTATGGAAATGAAAGTGCCACGCCCATTTTTAGATATAGCCTCCATACAAACTTACCTTTTTTTAGGTTATTTGTATGAAAATAGCTTTTATTAATGAATGTATTTACTCCAAATTGGGTAAAAATACTTCTAATGTCTTCTAATGTCAAAAACTAACGTGCCACGCCCATTTTTAGGTGTAGCCCCCATACAAATTTACCGCCCATTTCGAATTTTTGTATAAAAATAGGTATTATTTATGAATGTATTCCTCACTCAATCGGGATAAAAACACCTCTTATATCATCCAGTTCCAAAACCAGGATGCCACGCCCATTTTTATGTATGAGCTCCCATACAAACTACCGATTATTCCCGAACTTTTGTATGAAAAAGTACATTTATAAATGTGTGTAGGCCACTGATGATCGCACATAAACTATTCAAAGATTCGTGTGGCGGGTTTTTATTTGTGTCGGTTCCACCGAAGTTAACGTTCTTTCTTGTTTTTTTTTTTTTTGGTTTTCTGTGTAAATAAAAAATAGCAAAAAATTTTTTAAAATTATGATTGAGGTTTGGTCCAGAATGGTGACAATTCTGCTCTTTCAGTGTAACTGGCGCAATCGTGGCCCCAGTTCGAAAAAAGAGTTGAGATAAACGCGTTTAAAATTTGAAGTTTTTTTATCGCGATACAAAAAAAGGGAAAATAAAAAATATAAGTATGCAGTTTTACAAATTTGACAATTTTGTGTTGATTGCAATTGGTAACATTAAAATCGGTTCAGTAGAACCAGAGAAAAGTGACTCACAATGGTCAAAAAAATGTGATTTTGAAAAAAACAAAAAACAAAATTTGGTAAGAAACCGTTTTTTTTATGAAATTTTATAGAAATCGAATTTTTCTCGAACCAGAATACCCCCTTAAATTAGTTTATAAGAATGTTTTTGGTGCATCTTAATAATAATTTTTTTTTTGTTTTATTTTTTTTTTTATTTACAATAACAATTTCATTCATTTTTGTTTTTTTTTTTTTTTTACATTCTTTTTCGTTTATTTATTAGCTGCAGTACGCCTCAAAGTATGCATTCGGTTATCGTATACGTGATTTTCATACCGGCAATGATTTTGGCCACAAACAGAATCGTGATTTGAATGGCGTGACGCGAGGACAATATCATATTTTATTGCCTGATGGACGTATACAGAATGTCATTTATCATGCGGACGACACTGGCTTCCATGCGGATGTCAGTTTCGAAACAGGACATTGAACGATTGAGAGTCGACCAGCGCAGTACGTATGTATGTAGTAGCAAAGTATGACAGTACATTTTTATTGAAGCCAATCCAAATGCAAACAAACCAAACCAAACCAAACATGGGAATACATTTTTGATTGCATATATTGGCGTCGGCGGCGGCAGGAATTGAATGAATTGAATTGGCTTCGATTATAATGTATTGGAATTGAGCATGTGGGTAACTTTATAAACAAATAAAAAAAAATCGAAAAATAAGAGTAACCAGAAATTAAATCAACTGAATTGTTTTTTGTTTGTTAATTTTTACGCAAACTAATTGGCAACTTTGTCGTATTTTTTTTTTTTCGCCAATTGGCAACAATCAAGCATGTCAATTTGATTGTCATCTACTTTCCTTCACAACAAAATCATTCTGATCATCATCATCAACAGCAACGTTGCCAATTATTTATATTTTTTAATTTATATTTTTTAATTCAATTTGCATATTTCACAAACAAACAAACAAACCAATCCAAACGCAACGAAGTGTGCGCGCCGAAAAGAAAATAATTTTATATTTGTTTAATTTTTTTTTTTTTATTATTTAACTGAATTAATGCATTGTTTTTTATTTAATGTTTTTTTTTTTTTTGTCTCATTTATTAATAATTTTTTCTTTTTAATGCATTTAATTAAATTATCGCTATTTTTCATTTTGCGGTTAATTTTTCCACTTTTAAACATTTTCGCGGTTGATTGCAGCACACATACACATGAATACACACACACACACACAGACAACTGGACAAACGTACACACACGTGCGTGCAATTAATTTAATTTTTAAGTAATTTAAATTTAAGTTAATATTTTTTAAATACACAAAAAAAAAACATTTAACACAAATAAAGTCAATACGACTTAACTCGTTCTCATTTACGGCAATTTCAATGTGCAATAATTTATTTACATAATTTGTGCAATTTTTTTGTTATATTAAATATTATTATAATTACATTTGTTTATTATTTTATTATATTATTGTTAAATATATTTGTAACATAAAAAAAATAATAAAAAAAAAATCAACAGAAAATGGTGCTAACTTTTAAGCAGAAATATACAAAAAAGCGAATTTTTTTGTAAAGAGTGCAATAATAAAATTTAAGCAATACATTTTTATTATTTTATAATTGGATTGTCAATTTGTTTTTTATTTAATGCTTAGAGACATTTAATTAAATTCAACAAAAATTAGATTTTGTTTGTAAATTACAGAAAAAAAAAAGTAAAATAAATAAATAAATTTATAAATAAATTTCACGAAAATCTAAAAAGTCTTAGAAAAGTTATCTCATAAAAATTAGGAGGAGGATTTAAAAGTTTATGTGTGTGGCAAATCCAGGTGGTGTAACCTCTTCAGTCGCCGAGTCGTTGTACTGTTATCCAGCAGATTTATGGCCAGAGGGTTGACATGCTTGTTCAGCCTATTCAGATATGCCTTAGTGAGCCTAGCCACCTTCTGGCTTATGCAAATGACTTCTAGTTCCCGGTGGATTTCTGCATTTGTATGATATGGGTGCGCCTCGGAAATAATGCGCAGAACCTTGTTTTGGAAGAGTTGCATTCTTTTCCTGTTGCTTCTCTTTGCAGTGCCCCAGAGTGCTATGCCATACGTCCACATAGGTTAAAGCATGGCTTTGTAAATGAGGAGTTTGACCCTAAATTTGATGGTGGACCTTCTATCTAGCAGCCACAGATGCTTGCGCAACCTCTCGTTCAACTGGAAACGTTTTTGTGTGAGATGACTACTCCAGGTTAAGCGCCTATTCAATACCAGGCCTAAGTACTTTGCAGTGACGCTGCTGGGTACGGCAACGCCATCCAGACTGACGGCAGGGCAGTCTCCGCTTCTCAGGGCAAACGTAATGGGTGTGGATTTGTCAGGGTTGACTACGATATTCCACCGTCTTAGCCATGTGTTTAGGCGGTCCAGCTGAGAAATTGAAGCATAAATCAAATAAAATAGCAATGACAAAGCATTTTGCAGCTAAAGGGGGTTTTCGTAAATTAAATTTGAATTTTCCTACCTATGACTTTTCTTTCAAATCGCTTATTTTTAATAATAAAGTTGTCACTTTTTATATTTTGAAGTAGCTTAAATGGTGAGCCTTTACCTTTGATTATCATTTTATCTATTGATGGAAATGCAAAAGAAATTTAGTTTTCTCAACCGACCTATACCGACCTATACAACTTCAAAAGAACAACAGCAACAAATGGATTACATTGTAAAATTTATAATTCACAATTGTAATTCATTGAGTTGGTTTTCCGAATAGTTTAGCTTTACATAAATAATACAATTTCGAGCAGTGAAGCGGGCTGCTGAGTTGAAGCGGTGTACAATGAAACAGCGATGTCCTCGCTGATATTTTCATTTTTCATTTCTCTGCAATTTTGTTGTTGTTACTTTCCTCATTAAAAGTTGTACATTTAAGCATTTCTTTGATCAGACCTTGCGCCGACAGCAATTAAAAGTAACCGTATGCTTTATTAATTATTATCGTATTATTACTGCCACAAATTACCATTAAAACAATTACTATAAAACTAGTTTTTCGTCAAAATTTTAAGGTCTTCCAGACTTCAAATCTTAAAAATTAAACGTTATTTAATAGCAAATTCATTGTCATGCACGCATAAATTAATAAACTCAATTAAAAATCGACATAAAAACGTTTCAACAACTTTGCAGCAATTAGTTCCAGGATAAAAACAAGCCGAATACAGCTGTATTCAGTCAATTTTGATGCACATAAAATATATGCATACAAATAACTTGATTTATTAAATGCAAACTAAAAAACTAAAACAAAAAAATATAGTAATAAAAAAAAAAAAATATTTTACAAAAAATGTCTAAACGACCTTTACGCTTAATTAATATCTAAATGCAATTCATATCAAATTGAAATTAAAATAGATAAAAAAGTATTTACGACAATTATGGCGCATCTTCAAATATAAAAAAAATATTTACAAAAAAAATTAAAAAAAAAACTATAAAGCAAGTACAAAGCAAGGTAAGTTATATTTATATTCAACCAAAAAAATAAATAAAAAAGGTAAACTAATTTGTCAACACTGACAGTTGTATGACTTTTCAATAAACTACAAATAGCAGGAAGCATAAATTTAAAACAAAAAAAAATATAGAACCTTGACAAAAATGTTTTCAAATTTGATATTTAAATAAAAACCTAAATTTAACCATAACTTTTGACCTGACTTACAATAAATTATTTTTATGGCAATTTTTTATCGAATAAAAGAAATCAAATAAATGAAAAATATATAAAAAAAAAATGTCAAAATGTTAAGTTCAAAACAATTAAAAATACTTCAAATCATTGAAGATGATTCTTTTGTTTTATATAATTTTTTTTTATTTTTTTATTTTTACAAATTAGTTAATGAGCGCAGCATGAACGTCATGAATTAAAAAAATATTTCAAATAAAGTAAATAAGGGTGCGGTGCATTTGAGCAGATACATAATATATTGTATAAGATACAACATACTACATAACACGGTTCCATACAACATTGAACTTTAAATGGTAGCAGCAAAGAGTTTTACAAATTAAAAAAAAAAAACAAAAAGAATCTCAAGTACATTTAGTTAAAATATTTTATTACTTTACTTCAAATTGCTTCAAGCCAAATACGCCTCAAAGGCTTTTGCCATAATTCGATTTGTAAATTTTAATTATTTTTTTTTTTTTTATTTTTTGCGAAATTAATTTAAGTAGCTACAGATACCTAGCTGACAGATACAAGTTTTTTTTTTTTTTTTGTTATATTTTTCCGCACAAAATTTACACCTTGACACTTGCTATAAGCTACAATTTGAGTTGCTCTTCTATTTATTACCGAAATATATTTTGCTGCTGCTCTTGCAAATATCAAATAACGACCTTCGACCGTCAAAAGGTAAAAAAAAAATATAACTTAAAACTAATATTTGATAAATGAAACCATAGATTAAGTTTAAAAATATGTACTTTAAAATTAATGCCAAAAAAAAAAAAATAGTGTGATACAATTCCAATTAATTTTGTACAATGTGCTGAAAGTATTATATTTTTTTTAGTATTTAAAAAGAAATAAAATCACTTAAAAAATAAATTTTTAGAGATGTGCAATTTTTGCTAAAATTATATAGGCAAAGATTTTAATATGAATTTTATTATAAATAGCAGACTCAAGTTCAGTTTATATGAATGGAAAAAGGCAGCGGGGACAGCGCTGTTTCATGTCGACAACTCATCAGCTTGCTTTAATGTCCATATTTGTATAATTTATTTATAGTTAACCGGTCTGGAATGCTAACTCATGAATTACAAACATGAGTTGTAAATTTTAAAATTTTATCCATATTTCATTGAAATTCTTATGTTGTTGTTGTTGTTGTTTTGAAGACATTTTTAATTACAGCGGAAAACAGCTGTTATTATGAATCATCGTTGTTTAAACACATTGAAAATTGCAGGGTATTCATGAGTTCTAAGTTATGGTCACGAGTTCTAAGCTGAAATATTCCGGTTTCCGACTATCCTTTCAATGCTGATCATATATAAAGGGTCTATAATGCCTTCTTCTGCCTGTTACATAATTTACCCATTTGCGCTTTGGTTACAGTATATTAATTTATACAGAAACTGGGTATTGAGAAGCGAAAAAAGTTGATTGGATTACAAAAATGTTAAAAATAACTATTTGCGACATCCGAGCAGTGCTGGGTAATTTCGGCTAGTTTCAAATAATACATCGAAATGTTGATTACATAATAAAATAGATACTAAAGTCAATTTTTGCATAATTTCAATCTTTTATTAATCGATGTTCAGCTTCAATTAAAATAAACCATTTCAATTTAATCAATATTTGTTTTTGACTTGCAATTTTTTACATTTTGATTATATACCAAAAAAAAAATATGTTATTAAAATTGTCTTGGAAACAAAGGTCAAATTGCAAAAAAACAAAAAAAAAAAAAAAATCTTAGAAAAAGTAAATAATAAGTTGTAGCATCATAATTGACTTTATTACAACAGCAACAACAACAAAAAAATTCACTCTGAATAGTTAATTTTAATGCGTGCATAACTATTGAAAAAAAAGTCAATTAAATATCTAAAAAAAAAAAATAATGATTTGCGAGGCATCAATAAAGCCGCTAAATACATACACACCGCACCAAAAACTCATTCAAAACAAACTGCCAACTCATGCAACACAACACAACACCGCACATGCCGCTCATGTGGCAACTGTCTGCCACAGCATACAGTTGCCATACAATTCCATTCAAATCAAATCAAATGAAGGTTCAGCAACTTAATTCAAGTTGAGAGAATTCATTAGATTACACGCAACGCACACACATCATCGATCATTTTGAGTTGAACATGTTGTATCTAGATACATAAATGTATCTTCAAGATCTATGCATGTATCTCGACATTTTTGATGTCAGTCGACAGACAGAATGCGTTAAATGATTTTATTTGATTGCCGCTTTTTAAAGTAATTTGCTTCCGTTGTGTTGTGTTTGTTTGTTAGACTGTTAACACCTTTTTTTACTTGACAATTTACACAAAATGCTGCGGCCAGTTTGACCATCAAAATAATTGTTACGATGTAATGTATACCATTAGTGGAGATGCGCCTTACAGTTAAATGCTAAATGCAATTGTCATTTTGTAATTTATCAAAAATTTTGTATGGAATATCTAATTCAAATGCAATTAAAAAATATTTTAGTTACAATGACAAGGTCAGTTAGGCTTTTTAAATTATTGCTTTGGCTCTTGAAATTGTTGTTCCATCAAAAATATGATACAATACTTTTTTTTTTTTTTTTTTTTTTTTTAATGTGAGCAAGTTTTACAAATGAATTGCGTATATCCTCAATTTAATTAATTCATTTATATTCATAAAATTTTTATATAGCTCGAACTATTAAATTTTTAATTTGATTTTCGAATTCTTACGCAGTAGAAATATGTTTAAAATTTTTGTCATATACAATCTATATTTTTATTGAGGAAAATAACAGCCATACATAGGATTTTTTATTATATTTAATTTTTTTTTTTTTATTTCTTGGGTGATCATTTATCAGTCTGCTCTTTTGTTTGTCTGTCTGATGACACTAGTTCCCGAGTTAGGCGCTGAAAATTGCATTAGTTAGGTTTTGTAGCTATTATCCAAAAGATGTGAGTAGAATTATTCACACTTAAACTGTCGAACTTTTAAAAATATATAAATTGAACTTACGCAGTGAGAAAATGCTTTTAGAAAATTAAGAACGACTGTTCTTAATTTAAGAACTTACGAAATCAAGCACGTTTGTTTCTATTAGTTCTATTATGATGACCAATGAGCTTGTATTGAGAATCGTAGTGCTTAATTCTTTTCTCAAAAGCTTACATTCCAAAATGAGAGAGAAAAGTAGAAAAAAAAAGAAAATGTAATTTACGCTCAAAGAAATTTGATCTAAGTCGCATCACTTTTTATACCCGCCACACATAGTTTGTAGTGGAAAGTTTGTAACGCATTGAAGGAGGCATCGGAGACCCCATAAAGTATGTTCTTGATCAGCTCGATAAGACGAATCGATCTAGCCATGTCCGTTTGTCCGTCCGTCTGTTTAGTTGCTCAAAGATTCATTGTTTAGCTTTAAACATTTTAATCTTAAGATTTGCTCGACAACGGCCACGTTAAGCTTCGAGAATGGGAGTGCCACGCCCATTTTTAGTTAAAGCCCCCATACAAACTTACCATTTTTTCCGGTTTTTTCTATAAAAATATCTATTATTTATGAAGGTATCTCTCAAGTTGGGTAAAAATACTTCTAATGTCATCTTATGTTAAATTAAGGCTGCCACGCCCATTTTTAGCTATAGCCCCCATACAAACTTACCGCCCATTTTTGAATTTTTATATAAAAATGTTTATTATTTATGAATGTAGTTAGTCCAAGTTGGGTAAAAACACTTCCTTTGTCTTCTAATGTCAAGCTGCCACGCCCATTTTTTGCTATAGCTTCCATACAAACTTTCCGCCCATTTTCAGATATTTTTTTGTATATCTTTTCTTAGATTCAACTTCTAAGATCGTGTGAAGTTATTAAGCTTCGGTTCTACCGAAGTTAACGTTTTTCCTTTATTTTTTTTATTATTTTTGTCTGTCCACTTGAACAGTTTTTTCACAAATAGTTCTTGATACAAGAACGAATATTTTTGATATAAGAACGATTGTTCCTAAAACCAGAATGAATGTTCTTTATACAAAAGCGATTGTTCTTGATACAAGAACGAACTGGCTTAATGCAAGAACGAATTTTCTTGATACAAGAATGAATGTGCTTGAAACAAGAACGAATGTTCTTAATACAAGAACGAATGTTTTTAGAAAAACATATCGATATGTGTTTAAATCAAGTTATTTTCGATTTAATAAATCTGCTTGTTTCAAAAAAAGGAGAACTCAGCTTACTTTACTTTTGACTACGGATGTGTTTGATTTAAAAACAATGTGCATAGTTCTTTTTTGTTGTGTAGCTGCCACAATATCCGGTATAATGCATATAACTATCTGTAAATGTTTTTATTTCAGAAGCCATTTTTATGCTAGAAAGATTTGCTGCTTAATTAAACAGATTTTCATGCAGTTCTGCTCTATAAATATTAATTTATTTAAAAGTTTTTAATTAAATGCAATAATATATCATATACACAACATTTCATTGTCATAAATCAGACGTAACGTAACGTGTAACTGTGACTTTTGTCATTTGCAGTTAATATGTATTACAGTACTCATTCAAAGTTTTCTAACTTGACAGCATTCTAAAAATCCATAAACTACAAGGCTTAAGGTCAACTTTAGGCTCAAAAATACAAATGTACCAAACAACAAATAGCATTCATATTGCAATAAACAAATGCTTTACGATTCAACGTAAAAACAAAACAAAACAACAACAAAAAAGATAAAAGATACAAATAATCATCATGCTGCATAGCATTCACTCAGTGGAACATCAAACCAATCAACTTCAGCATACATATTAGATCGAGTTGTAAAAAAATAACGAAGATTTGCTCGCCAATTGTGGCAGTGGTAAATGAATGCATGAACTGCACTTCTGATTGACATTAATTGCCAGACAGTAGCAAACTCAACACAGCACCGCACAGCAACACTCTTTAAAGTATCTCTACAAGTAGTAAGTGTGTATCTACAACATGCAACAACATGCCGCATGCCGTCTTTTGTGCAATTGTTATAATAATAAAAAAAAAAAAACAAATACCAAACTTTAATTTCTGTATGCTTTAGTTCACATACAAAACATACAAGTTTGCCAACAATTCGAGCAACGAAGGTCATAAACTCATGAAATAGATTTTTTTTTTTTTTTAGGTTCTTTATGGTAAAATAAAATTTATTAATTTAATTAGGCGCGCACTAACGCAATCTGTGCAAAACACATAAAATGCCAAAAAAAAATTTTGCAAGTGACATGAGAAGCGCACATTAAATGCATAAAATAATCTTGAAATAAGAATAGAAAAAATTAAATAAATTAGCACATTAGCATCAGCAAAAAAAAAAATAAGAAGAAGAAACCATAGAAAAAGTACTTCAACTCCGATTTTGAATACAAAACTTTGCCAAATCTTTTTTATTATTTTTTTTTTTTTTAATTTTCAAATATGAAAAATGATTTCTATATGCGTTTCTGTCACATTGACTGCCAACGCCCACGTACGCGACCACGCCTAACTATTAAGAGACAATTCTAATAAGGAAAGCATACAAGCAGCAAATGAAAATAGAAGCAACGAGGGTTGGAGAAAAGAAAAACAAGAAAAAAAGGTAACTTCGGGCGCACCAAAGCTTAAATACATGTCACACGAGACTTTTAATAGTTTATATGTTTAACAGGGGCTTAGAAAAAATTTTACCATGGATTTGGGCAAGTTTGTTTAGGGGCTTTATGTTATATTTGTCCGTTCCCTATCATATCGGTAGTGTTAACTTGGGTGCACATTAGAAGTGATTTTATCAAATTTTTATTGAACTCATTTAGAAATATTAAGTGTTTTTATACAAAAACTGGAAGATGGATGGTAGGTTTGAATGGAGCTGTTCCTAAAACTGGGCGTTGTACCTTGGTTCTGACAAACAGCTCAGGACCAAAAAGAACGGAAAAATCAGGTAGATTGGTAAGGGTTTATGCTTAAAAATGGACGCGGCACTTTGATTCTTACATACAAGCTTACCAAGACCAAAAAAAGCTTAAGATTAAAGTTTCTGGTCAATATCTTTAAAACTTTCTAAGTAAAACCTATCGTATAGGATGATAGACGGACAGGATATACGGACAGACAGAGGAACAGATAGACCCACCTGGATATTTCGATTTTCCTAGTTGAGCTGAATAATATTATATATACTAGGACTCGGCTTATTTTATGAAAGTGACTCTACCAAATGTCTCCGATCCCAAAAACGTTGAATTTGATGTAAAAAATAGAAATTTAAAGTTTAAGTCATATCAGTGTATATCGAGAGGTGATAACTTGATCCTGTAGTCTTATTTGTGCTCTTTTTTTCAAATAAATTCCCCACCTCTAGATATTTTCTAATATGCCTAAAACTTTACATTTCTCTTTTTTACATCAAATCCAGAAGTGCCGACAGTAAAGTTCTCAGGGTCCGAAAATGTGTGATTTGATGTAAAATAGAGAAGTGTTTGGTTCTGGCCATATCAGAAATTATTTAGAAGTTCTCTTTGTATTCATAACCCTAACATAGGGTGTCCCAGTATTAACGCAAGATTTGCAGTTTAGTTCTGACAGCACTAAAAATATTACAATTTCACAGCTGGCAGTTAAGGTTTAGTAAAAATGGAGCATTATACGATAAAATTTTTTTTAGGGTTGCCAGCACTCAACGGCAAATGTTGCGTTAATTTAGGGACTTTCGTTATTCTGGAACACCCAATGCGTTACAAACTTTACGACAAATTAATAATACCCGTTTACACTATATGTGACGTGTATAAAAATAAACGAAAATATTAGAAAACTTGGCATTTGTCGCGACAAGCAATGCTCCAGCTGAGTTCAGTACAGTTCAGTTGAGTTGAGTACTGATAAGTGTCCAAAAAAAAAATAAAAAATTTTGTTCTCCACTTTTAATATTTTTTTGAAAAATTTTACTCCATTTTTATGTTTTTTTTGTTTTTTTTTTTCCATTGTCACTGCTATTGCATATGAAAATAAGTTTCGCTGGACGATAATAAAATCCCATTTAAGTTTTTGGCGATAAGTTTGGCCATTAGTTGCGTCGTTTATTTCATGTTGTAAAGTGCTGCTAACTTCAGTTTTCTGGGATTGGATTTCAGTCTTATTTTAGGCTTTTTTTGTCCTTCATTCGTTTGGCATTTTTAAGCAAAGTTTTTGTGCAAAAGTTTTGGCGGCGCGAGTTATGCGAAAATTTTTGCATTGCAATTTGTTGGCGCAACTTCGATTTTTGCGTTAGTTTTGCAACATTGCAAAGCGATAAGAACGCGCGTTGATGAGTTAGAACTTTTGAGTGATAATGACAACTCTGATTTGAGCTTGCAGCGTATTTAAGTGGAATTTAAAAGGAAAGTATCTAAAAAAAAAATTAACTATATTAACTGATAATTGATTCCGTTTATTTGTATTTCCTTGATTTTCATCTTTAAATATACTTGAAGCCAGGTTTTTTTTTTTATAAAACACTTGAAAACTTTAATCAACTCATAAAAAACTGAAACCAAATAACTTTTTACTTTGCTAGAAAGCTATTTTTTATTTTTATTTTTTTTTTATTTACAATCTTTCCAACTTGTTTACAATTTATGTGCATGATAATGTAAATAAAAAATTAAATTGCATATCTTTTTCCACTTTTTATATTTTATTTTTTATTTTGTATGCAACCATAAATAAAAAAAATAAAAAAATTAAAAGGAATGCAGTAAACAAGTCAACAAAGGTTATAGCTCAATCGCTCAACGTTCTCATATACATAACATTCCCCATTTTATTTTTATTTTTTTATTTTTTTTTTTTTTTTTTTTATTATTTATATTGCGTTAGCTGTCTAAGGATTCATTCTGTTTTCTAAGAAAAATTAACAAGGATAAATGATGCAGAAGACATGCAAGAAGAAATGCAATAGCTTGAGCTCTAGAACGTTGACAGCGACTATAATTGCTTATCTTAGTCATGTCTACCGGGCTAAATCTTAGCTTTAGAATTTTTTTTCTTGAGTTAAGAAAGCAAAAAAATAGCAAAGGAAAAGATACACAAAACACGACAGTTGCAATTTTATATGTAAAATTGATTATAGCAGGTATTTGTATGCAAATCAATGTTAGTTTGGTGTACACTTTTCATAGAGCATATAAAAAATATATTAGTTGCTAACAAAAATAAAGTTTACTCCATTGTTGTACAAAAAAAAATCATTCATATTATTTATTCGTCTATTTTATGATAATCTATCATTTTTATAAAATTATTTTCGACTCTCCAAAGCATTTTCAACAAGCCAGTCTACAGGAAGTCAAGAAGCGAGGATATCCGATACCAAGCATATTTTTCCCAAACGGAGCAAAAAGTAGCAAAAATAATTAATATCACCGTATTATATAATCATTGAGGAACAATATTCTGCTAGTAGTTATGCACAATCCATAACAATCCGATATACTTTTATTTCACGAAACACAGAAATTTAGTTTAAAATTAGAAATGATGCAATAAAATGTATGCAAAATTCGAATTTAGCCAACGCAAATGCGTACAAAAAACAAAAAAGAACGCTGAAGTCGAGTATGCTCGTCTGCAAGACACCTGTACCCAATCTTTATGAACCTTAAGATCGGTTCTATTTTACTATCATACCTTATTGTATTGGATTTTTAAACAAAAACTTCAAAAATTGGATAAATTTGTATGGGGTCTATGCCTAAAATTTTGTTGTTCCTACCCCTATTGGGATATTTTATTGGGACTATCATAGACATGATTTATACTTAATTTGAACTTCCTACAAGAAAAATCAGTGACGTTTTTATGCAAAAACCTAAAATTTTGGGGTATATTTGTATGGGGCTATACCTCAAATTTTATTGGTCCTACCCATATTGGGATATTTTATTGGGACTATCATAGACATAATTTATGCTAAGTTTGAACTTCCTAGAATAAAAAACAATGACGTTTTTATGCAAAAACCCAAAATTTTCGGGTATATTTGTATGGGGGTACCCCTTAAAATGGGTCTAGATAAAAACCGTTTGTAAGTGCATACTTGGAGAGTCTAAGTTTCAATTTTGAAAGCTCTACCTCTTATAGTCTTCGAGATTATCTCTCTCATACGGCAGACAGCAGGACGGAAAGACGGACGGACAGACAGACATAGCTAGTTCGACTCCCCATCCAATGCTGATCAACAATGTATATACTTTATAATGTCTATCTTGCCTCCTTCTGTCTGTTACATACATTCGCACAAACTTAATATACCCTTTGGGTACAGGGTAGAAAAAAACATAGAATCAGACTTCTAGGTCCGCTAAAATTATTTATTTAATAAGCCTGAATTTCTACTGAGGCTTTTGATTTGAATATAGTTATTAAAAATGTTACAATTACTTATACCAAATACTGTATAAACTAAAAATTAAATGGCTCAAACTACCGAAATATAGCATTATTTTATCATTACATAATAAAATTATGCGCATAATTCGTTTTACCACTTAAAGATCAATGAAAATACCATCAAAATACTGATTACTGTGATTATTACTACTATTGTCATACATGAAACTGAAAACTTGTAACACACATCCTGAAGAAAAAACAAAAAAAAAAATTAAATAACAAACTATAACATTTTACAACGCTGTAAATGTATATTTTTATAGTACAGCAACCATTTAAGTATCTATAACCGAATTGAAGCGAACTCCCGACAACACTTTTTTGGCTTTGATATGCAAATCAGTGTCTGTCTGGGCCTAAATGCAAATGTATACATACTTATAAACACACTACTGGTACAAGTAGATACAATTCTCCCACCACAATGCAGCATACACTACTTCGTTTTAAAAAATAGTTGCTGTTGTAGTACAAGATCACCTCCGGGCATTTTATGTAGATTCATGCTGCAGTAGAAAATATTAAAGCAAAAAAAAAAAACTGCCGCCAATTACAAAGTTGCTATTCTAATACACTCATTTTCGGCTTATTTCCACCAAAAAAAAAAAAACAAGAAAACTGTAGAAGCTTTTCCATTTTCGCAGTTTCGAGGTGCGCCAGCGAACAACAACAACAATCGAAGCAATTGTCGTTTGACGTGAATGTTGTTGCATGTTGCTGCCACTTTTGTTGCTGCATTTAATGTTGCTGCCACAATTGTTGTTGTTGTTGTTGCTGTTCTCTCGCCTCATAGCGGCGACAATAACAGGTGATTCAATACGCTTAAATGTTGTTGTTGTTGTTACTTCTTTTATTTATTTATTTATTTATATTTTTTTTTAATGCACGATTTGATTTTCGCGGAAAAAATTTTAAATGCTCAAGAATTTGGGTCTGTTCTTTTAAATGTTAATTTTATTTCGTGTTGTATTTCTTTAACTGCTCAGCGACAACAATTCAATATAATAACAACAACAACAATTGCTATTTGAAATGTCATCAACAACATTTTTTAGTGTTTCTTTTTTTTTTTTGTGCACTGCTGGCAAATTTGTATTTGTAGCGCATATTTTTGCTTCCGTTTTTACCCGATTTTGATGAAGTGGTTTCGCTAAAATATTACACTTCATTCTTCATTATTCGTTTTATGAAGCTACTTGAATATTATTAATTGTAGTTATTTTTAGCTCTTTTTTCTCGAAATCTTTTTAACAAAACTTTGACTATTAGTATTTTTGTATGCGTTGGTTTTCTATTAGGTAGAAACTGTGGAACGAAAAATAATTTGTTTAATAAAATTATATAATATAATAAAAATTATGGAATGAAAAATATTAGCGAAAATAATTTAGGAGCTATTATAGTGAACGCCGGCGTGTTCGGCGCATTTCGCCGCTTTTCCGTTTCGGTGGCTTTTTTGTACTTTTTATTCGATTGCAGCGTTGTCAAAATATTTTTGAGCTAGGCTGAAAAAATACAAAGCACTAAAAATACCGTTTCTATTTTTGATTGCAAAAAAAAAAAAAAAATCAAAAATTTTGGTTTGTTAAAAAGTCGAAAATTAAACTTCATGAATGGAGCAAGTACCTTGCATTATTTTATTGGTCTTAAATCATGCATTGCATTATTAGGTTTCAAATGAAACTGGTTTTGGGCTCAACAGTTGAATGGTTTCAAAGTTTATAGCGGACATAGAAACATTTTTAATATTTTATAAGCCTAATGCATTATTTTATTGATCTTAAATCATCCTTGCATTATTACCTTTTAGGTTAAACTGATTTTGGACTCATCGGTTGCATATTTTCAAAGTCCATAGCGGACATAGAAACATTTTTAATATTTTATAATCCTAATGCATTATTTTATTGATCTTAAATCATCCTTGCATTATTACCTTTTAAGTTAAACTGACTTTGGACTCATCGGTTGCATATTTTCAAAGTTCATAGCGGACATAGAAACATTTTTAATATTTTATAAGCCGAATGCATTATTTTATTGATCTTAAATCATCTTTGCATTATTACCTTTTAAGTTAAACTGATTTTGGACTCATCGGTTGCATATTTTCAAAGTTCATAGCGGACATAGAAACATTTTTATATTTTATAAGCCTAATGCATTGTTTTAGTGGTGTTGAATCATTCTTGCATTATTACCTTTTAAGTTAAACTGATTTTGGACTCATCAGTTGCATATTTTCAAAGTTCATAGCGGACATAGAAACATTTTTACTATTTTATAAGCTTAAGAGCGCCCACTGTACTCAAAAAAAAAAAATAAAATCTCTACAACAAAACGGTTTCAACTTACATTACAACTTTCGCAGGAAAATTTCTTGACACTTTAAGTGGGTAGCTTATAACTCAGCACAGCTTCTTTGGCATAAACTTTCAGCAGCAAAATTTCAAGAAAAAAAAAACAAAAAATAAAAGCGCCATCAGCTCAAAACTGCTCACAGTTTGTGCTTAACTTGTAATGACAATTTGACAAATGATGAAAATCAAAACGCATGTGACGACAACGACGACGACGACGATGAAAATTGCAAAGAAAAGTTTTTCTTTTTGTACTTTTTTTTTTTTTGTGTAAGCAGAGTTTTCTTATGACACACAAGCTAAATTATTGTAGAATTTTTCATTAACGAAGCAATAAAGAACAGCAGCAGAAATTTATTTTTATTGAAATTTTATTTAAGTTATTAGGCACAAGTTGTAAAAAAGTATCTACAAGATACAAACTGTTATTTTATATTTTTACTTAAGCATAACTAAATTGAAATGAAAAGTATATCAAATATGCATTATCGAAAAACAAAAAAAAAAACTTAAATATTTAAATGGCAATTAACCCTGAATTTAGCAGTTATAAACAATAACATACCAATATATAAAAAAAAATTATTTTGTTGAAGTTGATTAAATAACAATTAACAAAATCTATTTTTGATTACTGATTTCAACAGATACATGAATTGTACGATATCTATGTGTCGTGTACATACTTCAAATATTATAACTGAAGTTGTTGTCAATGATTGCAACAAAAACGGCTAAACGAATTTTCGTTTAATTCGATTTGAAGCGTTTAGTTTTTTTTTTTTTAATAAAAAAAATGTACTCTTAAAAAATCTATGACTCTCAATAAAGTTTAATATTTTAGTAGCGTAACTTCCACATTAAATAATTACGCTGTCAAAATGTCATAACGACATAATACATACAAGAAGATACAAAAATAAAAATAAAAACAAAAAAGATACATACTTCAATACAAATAATACATAACAAAAGGCCAACGCAATTTGAGTGCCACTTACAATGCTTAGATAATGGGTTAAGTTGTATGAAGTATATTATGGCAATATGTATCTAACAGATACAATAACGAAACATAATAAAATTATAAATATATAATAATAAGTCTATAAGATACATAGATACATATTTATAATCAGATAACATTTCAAGTTCTTGTTTATTAAAAATAGAACTTCCGGCAAATTCAATCATTAATATTGATAAAGTGAGTGCACTCAACTTTATTTTCCAAAATTTTGTTTAAAATTTATACAACTTTAGTTATTTAACTTTTCTAGTAGGTGGATTGATAGATAGGCAGATACGTGCTTATAGAGAACAGTCAAAAATTTCAAAAACAGTAAAATATCTTATATTTGTATGTATAACTAACATATTTTCTGTCTATCTGCCAATATAGAATTTTTTGGATGCACAAAAAAGATGCCAATCAGAGTTGTTGTTGGTGTGTATGTATCTCGAAAGCAACGCAAAAACGTAAAAATTCAATATTTGACGTGACCTCAATGAATGATGAAGAAGTAACTTACGCACATACATAAGTTCTTGAAAAACTTTACTTTGGATGTTGATAAACTATAAAGATGATGTGTAAAAAAAACATCAGCTGTACTGCATAGTTCGAATAATTTTGTATTTTTGTTTTTTTTTTTTGCACATTGCCAACGTATCTACTCTCTTTTGGGTAGGTTGCTGTTGATTTTGTGATAATTTAATTTCTTTGCTTTCCTATTTTTGCTGATTTTACAAACGAATGACAAGAAAAAATAATAGATTCGACGTATATTTGATGTGATACGTGCTTATAAAGATAGAAAGAAAAAAAAAAATGAGATACAATTTTATGTAAAAATAACGCAGACAGTAATTTTGTATCTTTAGTTTATTTTAATAAGATTATTTTACACGTATTTAGATTCAAACTCTTGCTTCCGGCTCCATATTACCTTATACTCAAATCATATCTTCTGGACAGATGCTTCTATGTCGGTGTGAAAGCTCAACTCAAGGATAGAGCGTGTAAGGGCTGGCGTTAGGGAGGTGCTGGGCCTATCTATACCCTCTTCACTGCGGATCTACCTGTACTTCAACATGAACAGCTCCTTGTTGCCTCCTATGCTGATGACACAGCCTTCATCGCCTCAGCAGCGGACTGCTCGGAGGCATCTGAAATCGTCAAAGGCAGCTGGACATGCTGCACCTTCGCTGCTGAGATGGAACATCTCCGTGAATGGGGAAAGTCTCTTCATATGACTTTTGCCAACTACTTCTCCATGAGCAAGGTATCTGGGCCTTATCCTAGACAGGCGTTTAAACTGGACCTTTAGGCCAAAAGGAAGTAAATCTAAAGTTAGCTGTGGTCTCGGCAAATCTGAGCTGAGCACTCGCAATAAAATGCTTCTCTACAAAACGCTGCTTAAGCCCATGGACCTATGGTATCCAACTCTGGGGGACGGCAGCTGAATCCAACATTGAAATCCTACAGCGTTTCCAGAGCAAGCTTCTCCGCGGGATCATAGGTGCGCCAACCTACGTCAGGAACTCCGTCATCCACAGAGATCTAGACGTACCGTCTGTGCGAAATGAAATTCGGAAATTCGGAACCCGCTACATCTCAGATTGGAGTATCATGATAATCACTAGCACTAAACTTACTCGACAACAGTCAACACACAAGGAGGCTAAAAAGAAGTCACCCCTGGACAAACCCTTCAGACCTGAATTAAACTGGTGAAACCATTGTCCTTGTTTATTTTTGTAAATTAATTGTAAATTTTTTTTAATTCATTTCGTTTATGAAATGAACCTGTGATGTTCCCCTCATGTGATGTATTATTTAGTTAAAAAATTTTGCCTTATTTTCTTAAATAATCATAAAGTTAAAAAAAAAAAAAAAACGTATTTAGATATTTTAAAAACATTTTTGTATGGAAAATGTCAAAAAATGACTTCATGAATGAACCTAATGCGTTGTATTAATAGTCTATAACTATTTTTAAATTAGTGCCTTTTAAATGAAACCGATTTGGAACTCATTGTTTGTATGGTTTTAAAGTACATAGCGGACATAGAAACATTTTTATTTTTATTTGTTTTATTATGCAGAATTCAAATTCAAATTCTTTTGAAAAAAAAAAAAAAAAAAAAACATAGATACATTCTAAATGCTGGCGTCAATCAATTTGCCAAAAGTTCATTTGCTTGTTCGCATGTTGCAGTCGATAAATATTATAATTTTGTGCTAAAATGCAAATAATACATAAATTATAAATCATTTTTATTATTATTTATTTTTTTTTTTTGTGGCATATCGATACGATTGCAGTAGCAGCAGTGATTTCTTCCTTTTATTAGAGTCTAGCGTGGAAAAAACAAAAAAGGCAAACACCCACGCAATCTCGTTTCGATACAGTGCAGCCTTACCCAGAATATTGAAAAGCACACTTGTGTATGATAATAGCGCATTTTGAATTTGGTAATTTACAATAAAAAAATAAAAAAAAAGTAAAACAAGAATTTATGAAAAGATAAAAAAAAAAAACGAAATAAAAATTGCTGAACATTGTAAATGTAAATGATGTGAAAATTAACTGCAGTCAATGTTTATAGCATTTATTGGATAATTTTTTTTTCAGCATAGTTAAATAGTTATTTGACAGTTCATTCGATTGCAGTTAATTTGCATTTTTAAATTAAACCTATTCTTTACATAACATATAAATGTATGTATATGAAATGAAACTATTATTTTTTTTGGCGCTATTGACATTCATTTTCGAGTTCATTAAATGCTTAAAATTGATATTTTGCTCTCGGTTGAACTGATTTGTTGCTATGTGCATTAGTTAAGCTTTTAATTAAATTTAAATATTTCACGAAAATTTTAGAAAAAAAATATATTCAGCTATTTTAGCTATTTTCAGATATTATACGATATTTTTTAGTTTTTTTAAAGCAATTTTTTACTGTTTTTTAGCTATTTTTAGAGATTTTTAGCTATTTTTAGCAATTTTAAGCTATTTTTTAGCTTTTTTTAACCTATATTCAGTCATTTTTAACTATTTTCAGCTATTTATTTTTTTTTTAACCTTATCACCTTCGCTTTGATGCATCTTAACAAAAAAAATCATTAATGACGTTTTAAACGGTATCTTTTTCATTACAGTTGATGACTTCCAATAAGCCAACAACAAAAGGGCTTGTCCCAAAAATTAGACAAAATGCTTCAAAATATAAAAATTCAACTGACATTTATGAAACTTGTTGAAATAAATCTGTCAAAGAGCACAAGTACGAGTAGTGTTTTAATTTCTGTATTGATTTTATACGATTTATTTTATTTCAGAAGCTCGGGTATACATATAGAAGAGGAATCTAACAGCGAAATTTTGTTAAGTGCTCAATTCAATTCTGTGAGCGTTTTAATTTAAACCTTTTTTTTCATTCATGCACACTAAAAAAACCTATAAAAAGAATAGAAAAATAAAAAAAATATTTAAAAAATACATACAATTTTGCCAACTATGCCAACATATTTTACGCAAATATGTTTAAACTTATTATGAACTATAAGCGTTCAATTCAATATGTCAAACCCCAAGCGTTACAAATTTTAATGCACATCAAAGTGTTTATTTCATTGCAGATAATATCAAAATCAACACCGGCGCCTCAAATAATATTGTTGCCAATAATTCAAACGAGTAAATCAAGATGTTCTATGCAAATAAATCGAAATTTATAAAAAAAAAAAATTGTATAGCTTCACGAAAATGCATTGGAATGTGACTTTTTATTGCCCAAAGATTTTGTCATAATAAAATAATAATATTTGAATAAAACGTGTTAGAATTATTTATACTATTTGATTTGATATTAGTATGCCCCTGGGATATGAAATCGTTACACGAGCAATGACTTATTTAACATTTTTGGAAATGTCAACAGATAAAATCTTCTAAAAACATTCTAAACTATTTTTCGTCTGTCTGTGTATAAAGCAGGTCGGAACATTTGAATTAAATATAAATTAAAATGGCAACCAAAATTATGATTTTTTTATGATAGTTCTTTCGTAGGCACCCTAAAGCCTAAGCCTATTTGAATGCTTAAAAAATATTTCAAATTGTTTGCAACGATCTCAACATTCTCCTCACATATAAGAGTCATTCCAGTTCAAGTGAGCTGCAACTCTGCCAAAAAAGTTTGATTAAACATTTTTTTAATATGGGGAAACATGTGTTGGACCCAAATGAAAAATAAAATGTCGAATCCAATATGGTGATCTCCTTGAAAGTTTTTAGCAAAACTGATTGATTTTCGATAAACTATTTGCCATAGTTAATTCGCCATTTTGTCTTTTGAAAATCTTATATTAAATTCCCAGTCAGGAACACCAAAAAACACTTGAGCAACAACTTTCGAGGAAAACTGGTAAAGGGCTTGGGCTAGCATGAAGGAACTAACCCCAGCAATATTGAATATCTTTAAATTAGATTCGATAACCTTCAAACTGAAAAATAATTCTTTTGCATCCTACTTTTTCTGATAATGGCAACATTAACGGCAAACATGACTTTTAGTTTTCATGTTTGTTCTTCTCAGAGAATTTATAAAACACTTTGAAATGAATTTCACCACAGATGGCGCAATATCGCTAGTCTGGTTGACAATAGATGGCAAAAGGCGCATTTAATTGTATTTTAAGTAAAAAATTGTATTCTATACGTTGCACTTATTTTACAAATCTCAAAAATGCACAGGTTTAGAATCACGGTTGCCGTTGATATCGGGAAAGATAGAGGGTGGCTCACTTGACGTGGAACGACTCATATCATATTTTGAATAAATGGGTTAAGATCTAATTTTTTTTTTTTACAACTCAGAAATCTGTGTTCTAATTGCACTTATGCAAAATGGAACCCCTTAGTAGGTATCTCAATGCTGCTTATCCTTTAACAAAACAACTCGCAGAAAATTGAATAGACCAGATTACACAAATAGACTACATATACCAAACATAAAAACTAAATATTTAGTTTACAGTTTTTTTTTTTTTTTTTTTAAGTGGACCAAACTAAAAAACACTATTAACAAACTTTATAACTGTAGCGAATTTAATATTGCATCAAAAAGTTAAATGAAGAGCAAAGGCAACAACCGCAACACTCAAAGACGTTACGAATTCAAATGAAATCAAAAGTGAAGTGCTACAAGACAAACGCTACGAGTTGAGAGTCTCTAGAGAAAAAAAATGTTGCTGCAGCCGCCAACACTGTTGCTGCCAACAACAACAGTCGCAGTCGACTTCCAACTTAAACGAATTGAATTTGTTCCGACTCTCCTATTGTTTTGAAAGCGAAATGTAAACAATACAAAAAAAAATAAAAATCATCTTAATGCTCAGAGCTGAGCAACAAAGAGCGTTATGCTCTCGTGAAAATGAGTTGGCAAAACGATTCTTTTTTTTATTTGTGGAGATATTATTCTCAGATTTGAAGATGCGCAATGTACCTGTAAGGTAAGTACAACTCGACGTCGTCGCTTTATGTTGTAAATGATCTAGAAGATCAGCAACATTTTAGAGAGCGCAATTGTTTTATAGATACACCTGAGTACTTTGTGTATCTTTAGATACAATAAAGCTGTGAATCTATGCTGCTGCCTCTGCTTTATTTTTTTTTCTATTTTTTTTTTGTTTTTTTGTTTAAGTGTTTTACTAGGTGCAGTTGGCATTGCGCAGTCACGTTGCAGTCAACGTCGTTGTCGCAGTCATTGCTGTGCGCCTGCGCATTCGCATTTTGTTATAAAAAGCGAGCGCATCTCAAAGTTGAACCCTAATTCGAAACAATCGAGTACTACGTGCGGGTTTTTAACTTGAATTAGAATTCGTTTCAATTGATTTACTCTAAACTGTAAAGTGACATTTAATTTTTTTAATTTTATTATTTTCAACTCACTCAGTGTGTGTGTTTGTGCTAAAAATAAAGGATTTTCAGTGAATTCTATAAAAAAAAAAAAAAACTGAATTGAAAGTATAAAAAAATACAAATACTTTCCGAAAAAAAAAACATTTGGATTTTTTAATAAATTCTTCAATTTTGGATTACAAATTCTACAAAACAAAATGTTGTCTGCTAAGGCTTTTGTTTTAATTGTAAGTAAAAAAGTTTTATTTTATAAAATTAAAATAAAAAAAAATTCAAGTAGTGCGGTGATAAACTTTCAAAGTTGAAGAAAGGAAATTTATATACCAGATTCTACGAGATTTTGCAAGAGATTTAAAAACCATACAAAGACAAAATCGCTACAGATTTCTATGCCAAATCCTATATTATGGCTGGATAATAATTTAAAGCGGATAAAAATGTGAAGACAAGAACTTCATACATTTTTTTTTAATATTACAAAAAAAAAAATTTTAAAAATAGTTTGAAAAAAATCACGTAAAATTCTTCAATTTAGTAAATCGAAAACATGTGCTACCTACTTTTAGGCTTATTTAGAAAAAATAAAAAAATAATATATTTGTTTCATAACAAATAAACACTTCGCAGAAATAGAAAATAAGCGCAAAAAACGGCACTTATAAGTTTTTGTGCACTTATGCTATTGCCTATTTCTAGGCAGACACACACACACACACACACACTTATTTCAATTGTCATTAGGTGCGTGACAAATACAAAAAATGGTAAAAGTTGAATGAGATTTTCTTCCTTTTAAAGTATTTTGTTATAGTTTTGCGTACTTTGCTACAGCTGCGTTTGTCATTTCGTAGAATTTTTTTATTGTCTACTTTTAGCCAATGTAGCGCATAAAAAACGAGAAAAACGTTTACGATTCTTTATATTTCGTTTGATTGGTATAGATTTTGATATGCTAGACATGTGTGTCATTAGATACAAGTGCTTGCTGGTATATATGCAAGTTCTAATGCTTAAACAAAAAATAGTAGTAGTATTTCAGGCGCACAAGCAGCATTGTTTAGTTTTGCCCTTAAATAGCGACACTTAAAAACAAAATAAAACCAAATTGACATATTCAACTTGTTTGTTTATTTATACAAACAAGCGAAAAATAAAAAAAAAAAAAAAAACAGTTCACTTTAAGCTGCCAAAAGTATGCAATACAAAATGTTGAACAGCTGCCAAATTTCTGTAGTAGCAACAATTAATGCCAATCACGTTTTGTGCACAGCGCCATAACATTTGGTTAAAACATACACCAAGCTATTTAAATACCACCATGATGCCGTCAAAACACAAATGCCTCTTTTTACTTTGTGCGCCTAAAAGCCGGCAACACTTTCACTTTTCGTTGAGTGTTAACATTTTATTTGAAATTCATCACTTCATTCATTGCGTATAGAATACTTTTGTATGAGACTTCATACATGTCATGCCTTTCAAAAACATAAATACAGACCTTTTGAGTACTTCAAATGAAAAAAAAAAGACGCCCAAAAGTATGCTAAACAAAGTGCACATGGTATTTAAAACGTGGTTACTTGCTTTTGTGTGTGTGTTCATTTTTTTTTAACTTTTTATATATTTTTTTTTTAGAGGGGTTACTGCCACTGACCTGTCTGGCTGAAGTTTTTGCCATTTTCCCCTCGGCAGTTAAGTAGACAAATAGACAGAGAGACAGACAGACAGATAAACAGAGACGCGTAATTTTCTGCTTTGCAACTTTTTTGACTTTTTCCGTTTCATTGTTGCCAGACTATTACAGACAGCAGACAGGCTAGTTGCCACGCCCCAAACGCCCAACACTTTTTATAACGCCACCACGACACTATAGCCGCCAGACAATTGTAGACATTACAAAAGAAAATGCCATAAGAAGAAATGTTGCAGAAAAAAAGAAAGAAAAATGGAATTATTTAATTGAAGCAAATTTTGTATACGCTACTTAGAAGTTTTTCAACACTATTATCTGAAAAAAACCAACAGCATAAGTCAAAAAAAACTTTTAAAGTTTTCAAAAAAAGCAGCTCTAAAAAATAGCTGCAGCAGCTGTAATTAATTAAAAACCCAGTAAATCTTTTTAATAGATTTAAAAAATATTTTTATTAAAACCATTAAAAAAATAAACTTAAAATTTTTGTTAGTGGCAAACCATTCGAAATAACAATCAAACCATTTTTTTTTACAATAAAAACATTAAAAGTGTAATCAAACAGACGCACATTTGCAATGGCGTTTATATGCGCCCAAAAGCAGACTACAATTGCGCAGACTAAATGTGCAAAAGTGTTTTTCGGTGTGTGTGTGTTTTTGGTAGATAACTCTGTATGTGTTTCTACTGAAAACAGGTGTGAGTCGCCGCCGCCACGCAGTCTGGCTTGCTTGTAACCAAAAATTGCAATAAAAACGAAAATAACTTCTTTACAGTTTGAGTTGAGTTCCTTGCTTTCTATTGCACCTTTTGCATACTTTTAGGCGTATTTCGTTTAAAAATTACTCTCTCTAAAAATTGAACTCGTCTGTGTGTTAGTGCCTGTGCCCTTGTGCGAACCGGAAAATAGCAATTCGTTGCCAATTTTGAAAAAGATCGTAGACTGGGTCGTCGTCGTCGCGAGTACTTAATACAAGACAAATAGAGAGGTTGCACAATAAAATTTGTTGCATGGTTTTGGGCATATACATGCATACTATATATAGGAATACGTGTTTTGTTTAATGAGTATTGTTGCTAGCTTTTTTTTGCTTTAAGTGTTTATTAAAAAAAAATTTAAAAGAAAAAATAAAATAAAAAGTTGCTAGTTAAACTTGTTATATTTTTCAGCATTTAAAGTAAAATTTAGTACATTTCTGTACTTTTTTACTGCAGCGTAACCAAAATAAGTTGGGACTAGTATGAAAACATACAAAAAAGCTCTAAAAATATCCTTTTTTTTTAAATTATGTTGGGGCTACTATAAAAACATACAAAATAGGAGAAAAATTGTATGGAAAAAGTCGAAAATCGACTCTATGAATGTGTCGAATGTGCCTAATACATGATTTTAGTGGTCTTTTACTACAATTGCTTTTTTGTGTTTCAAGTGAAACCGTTTTAGGATACATCGGTTGGTTGCTTTTAAAATCCATAGCGGACATAGAAACATTTTTACTATTTTATATTTATTTATTTTAATTTAATTTCCCAAATTCAAAGTCAAAATCCAAACAAAGCATAACACATGGATAAGTAAAAAAGATTTCACATGCTCAGTAGACCGACCAAACAGAAGATACATTCATACATTTTAAATTCAAATGAAATTCGTGGAAAACGCATATGTAATATGCAAACCAATAAATTGCCTCTGTCTTCGGCTTTGTAGTTATGATGATACTGATTGCATTACTACTAACACTAACAATATCTAAATTATGATGATGATGATTATGATTTGACTTTACAATTCATTGCTGTAGCTACTCAATGTGCCGAATATTATTACAAAATGATTTGAAAGTGTGTACAAAAGTCAGACATTTACTGGCATATTTCACTAAAATTGCTGCTGTAGATACAAAGATACAGATACGAATTGTAGCATTTGAATTTTGATTATTGACGTTGCAAGAATTTCTGATTGGGCTAAATTGCATGAACGTACCATGTGGCATGAGGCAAGACTGATGATGATGACGATGTTGCTGGCAATCAATGATAAATTTTCTTCTTTGCATTCCATTCCATTAAAAATATTGTAAAATTTTAGATTTAATTAAAATAATAATGCTGCATATTATTGTTGCTAATATTTGCGTATTACTAATTTACATAATTTGGTGGTAAACGCTGTTGTCGTTGCTGTTGTTGTTGTTGACGTTTCTAATGATGTTGTTTTTGTTGAAAAAAAAAAAAAAATTGTATATAAAATTGTTGCCCCATTAATGCTACAAGCTGCAACTTGCATGTCTAACCACAATTTGAAGGCGATTTAAATTTTTAAAGAAAAATAAAATTAACTTGACTGTTCTTCTTTTTTTTTGTATTTTTTTCTTTGTGAATTTTGCAACAATTGTTTTTTTTTTTTTGTGGTTAAATGAAAAATTTTCGTAAGTTTCTATATTAGCATTTTTCTTTGCATCTTACTGGCTGCACAACACAAATTGCCGCTGCAAATCTGCTGTTTCTTCTTCTCCAATGTGGTAATCTAATTAATTCGAAATTTGAAGTTTGTATTTGCTGCTTACAAAGCGCCAAACGCCCAAGCATTGCCAGCTTTTGGCTAATTGCATGTGCAACGAGGCGAATGCGTAATGTGCAATTTTATTGCGTATACGAAATTAGGCGTTACACTGCAAAGGCTTAAATTAAATTTACTTGAAAAAAAAAAAAACAAAAAATTAAAACAATTTTATGAAAAATTTGCGCATCTTAATGCTGCTTGTGTGGCATAATTTTTTGTTTCCCTAAACCTAAAAGTACATCAAAAGATATTGTATCTTTTTTGTATCTTTTGTGGCAATGAACTGCAATTGTATAAGAACTATTTCAGTGCTCTTTGCTAATAGACTTCCGCACAAAACATAATATTTTTTTTGTCGCCGATTGAGAGATTAATAAACGACATAATGCATACAATAATTACCAAACGAAAAAGTGACCCAATTGTCTGGTTTTTTTTCGTTGCGGTCTGACAATAAAGAAAAAAATAAAGCAGCAGTCAACTAAATACATACAACAATGTAAAGATCACAGCAGCAGATACTATTTTCACACACAAACCAAGTAGATATTTGTTAGTAGACATAAAAAAAAAAAAATATCACACATCATCCACTTAATTTTTTCTGTTTTTTTTTTGCATTCACTATGCTCTTTAGTCGTCGTAAAAAACTGTTGCAACCTTTATTTCTTTAGCCGTTTTTGAGCTACTGCAAAAACGCTGCCGCTAAAATGCAATGCGAAGAACGCTGACAGTTGCATGCAACAGCTGGCAGGCAGGCAGGCTGGCAGACGGCTACGCCAAACATGCACTTGTAACACAAACACACACACACACACACACATACAGAGACCACAAAGAAAACTAACTTATGCAGTCAAGTTGTAAGCCACAAGCCGCATGAGCAAACATCATGCAGCAGACAGCAGCAGCACAGCATGATTGACCTTTTCTATATAATGTGGCAGCATCTTAGACTATCTTAGTCGAGCAACAGTTGCAGCAGTTTGCAGCCGTGTCGTCGCAGTTGAGGCGATCTCAATGGGAAGTTGCATGCAATGCCGCACTTTTTTTTTTTTTTTTTAAGATACTATTTTGTATCTTGAAGTTGTAATATTTTTTTTTTTTTTTTTTTGTTTTCTTGAGGCATTGAAATGCAAATTTGGTAAAATAAAAGTTAATGGGGCATGTGAATGGCAAATTATATTTGCAGACGTTGACTTTTATTAGCTGCAGCAGCAAGCTGCCAACTGTCGTAAAGAGTTTTCTTGCTTCAATCATTGGAATTCTTCGATTTGCATATAAAATATTTAAATAAAATAAATAAATAATCCAAAAACAGAAACACACAAATGCAAGAATTTTATTTCTTAAATATTTTATATTTATTTTTAGTCACGTGTGCAGCACTCAATTTTTATGCTGCCGATTTGTAAGGCACGCCACTAAACTATCCCGAAATTGTTTACAACATTATTGCATCAAGGACAGCTTTAAGCAGGCAGCTAGGTAGGCAGCAGCTGTGTGAATTTGGCATTCCAAAGATCAATGTTGCAGCAACTATTCACATTGACTTTCGACTGCTCCTTAAATATTTTCTTTGATTACTACAATTGCTTTCTTGGCTTTATAAAAAATTTCGTACAAGTATTTTTTTGCGTTTTTTTTTTTTATAATTTATTTTTTTGTTCGTTTTTCACTTGTTTTTCTTTCACTTTTTTTTTTTTTTTTTTTGTTTTTATGCCACTAGGAAATTTTAAGTTTGGCAGTGATTGAATGATGTGTCAGCTAATCAGTTGCTTTGAAGATATATCAGCTGTCTTATTGCATAAGTTGTCGTTCATCTTATGGAAATGGCAATGTTTATGCAGTAACTTAGTTTTAGCTTTTGCATAACATTAAAAGCAGCAATTCAAAATTCAAGCAATAATATGAACAAAACATACGAATGCAGCATGAAAAATGCAGCATGGCTTTTCGATAATGTACTGCGAAAAGCCACATTTGTTTTTTTTTTTTTTTTGTTTTGCTTTCTTGCTCAGAATGCAACATAAAAAATTCAGCATGGCTTTTCGATATTGTACTGCGAAAAGCCACATTTTGTTGTTTTGTGTTTTTACGCTTAGTTTTTTTGCCATCGTGCTCAGTTGTGTGCCGAGAACAAGAGAGAGAAAAATAGAGCGAGAGAGAGTAAGATTTTACCAATTTTTGTATAATTACTTTGCTTGTAGCATCTTGTTTGATCATCCAACATAAAAAATTCAGTATGGCTTTTCGATAATGTACTGCGAAAAGCCACTTTTGCTGTTTTTTTTTTTTATTTTTGCTTTCTTGCTCAAAATGCAATATGAAAAAATTAGCATGGCTTTTCGATAATGTACTGCGAAAAGCCACATTTTGCTGTTTTGTGTTTTTTACGCTCAGTTTTTTTGCCTTCGTGCTCAGTTCCAAGAAGCAATGCATACCGAGAACAAGAGAGAGAGAGAGATAGAGGGAGAGAGAAGAGAGAGAGAGAGGGATGAGAGAGAGAGAGAGTAACATTGTACCAATTTTGTGCATAATTGCTTTGCTTGTAGCATCTTATATGATCATAATTTAAATAAATATATTAATCAAACAGATAGTTTATCATTTGACATTTTAAATAACAATTTGAAAAAAGCCTGAGAATGCCGCATGCTGTTAAATTATCAAAAATTTTATTACTTAACAACATGTTTAACCTATTTTATTATTATTTATTATCTTATAAAAAATGCATTAAATTAAAATAAAATGAAGATGTCTTGTAGTGCTAGAAAATGTCTTCATAAAATCGTTGAACTTTTCACAAGTTTGTTATTTTTTTTTTTTATTTTAATTAATTTAATTGGTTTCATTTTACACATTTTTAAATATTGTAACAACAAAATGTATCTTGCATTTACTTAGTTTTTAAAATAAAAAAAAAAAAAACTGAATAAATAAATAAAAAATATTTATCGTCTCGTTTGAGCGTTTGCATTGTCGAGCGCTATAAATCTATAATTTGTGGGTGAATTCGACATGTCGACAATGCTTGCACGCGATTTTGATCGTTGCTGACATTTTACTTGTTGACTTGTTTTTTTTTTTTTTTAGCGCTTTTAGCTAAATTTACAACTGAACTATAAAAATCTTTTTATATACACAAAAAAATAAAACATGATGAGAACTATTTTTTTTATAGTAAATAGAAACAAAGACGCAAAAGAATTTTGAATTAAGTCATCTTTAGCTTACATCATGGCATAGCCTAGGTAAGCATTGTGCAGATTTGTTTGGGTTGGTTTGTGCACACCTTCTAAAAAAAAAAAAAAAAAAAAATAAATTAGAAAAAACAACTTCAAATAGTAGAAGTAAACTTGAAATACTTTTGCAGCTTGTGAATGCCAAATAAAGCGCTAAGAAATGATTTCTTAAACTAAAAGCAAGTTTATTATATTGGAATATTATATACAATATTTTTTTTTATATCTAAATGCAATTAGTCAAAATGAAAGAAGCAGCTGCATTAAAAACGCCTACAGTGTGTGTATGCCATGTGGAACTACACATGCAACAGAAATTAAGTTCAAATATGAAATATTTCAAAATGAGTTACACGAGAGTGTTTTGAACAATTTTATTTAGTTTTAAGTTTTGAAAATAACGCAGTTAAGTAGAGATTTTATTGATTTTTCTCTATTTTTGGGTTAATTCGAATCAAAGTCAAGAGGAGCAATTTTTCCCGATCAGTTTTCACAATGTCAACTAAATAAAATACCAACTAAATTAAATCACTGCTCTGCTTGGCCATGACTCATCGACTGGAAGAGGAAGTAAGCGTAAGAAGCGATATCTGGAGAATACAGCGGGTGGGTTAGGACTTCCCATTTCAGTGTTTCAAAGTAGGTAGTAGTAGTCACAATGGGATGAAAAAAATCCCATCCTTTTTTTGGGTACGATGAGATGAACTATTTACAAGCGAAATATTGACTTTCGACGTCGTTCAGATTCAACTCGTATCCACTCAGTTTGCTTCCATTTGAAACAATCCCATAGCTTTTAGGCGATTGCTGACTGTCGACTCATGCACTCCCAATGATTCTGACCACTTCTGAACCGTTTGTCATTGGCCCAGCCCACATAAAGCAATAACTGCAATTCTTCTTCTTCAAATATTTTTGGGGTAATCCGTTCAATGACCACTTTTAAAGCGACCGCCACCTCCGATAAGATATTTTAGAAAGAGCTACTCGTCGTAAACTTCTGTGGCCCACTGTCGCACTTTACTTCAGTAGAAGTCATAGTTCGAAATTCGACGCATTCGAATATATATAAATATTTTTGTTTATGTTTAAAAGAAGCTCATTCACAATAGGTTTTAGCGGCGAAGAGTTGGAAACTGTTTCATATACTAGTGGCGACCTCTTATATGAAACGGTGAATATTAATTCTAGGTCCCTACTTTTATTTTTAAATTTTTAATTAGTAAAATTTTTTTTTTGCATAAAAAAAAATTTTTTATTTTTTTTTTTTTTTTAGTTTCCCTTTTTTTTATATTTTTTTTAATTTGTTGATTTTTAAAATTATTTAATTATTTTAATTTTTAAAATTTTTTTTTTTTAATTTTTTTTAATTTTTTTAATATAATTTTTATTTCTTAATTTTTTAATTATTTATTTATTTAAATTTTTTAATATTATTTTTTTTTTCTTCATTTTTTTATAAATCTCATTTGTTAATTTTTTAATTTTTTAAATTATTTTAATTTTTTAAAATTTTTTTAATATAATTTTTATTTCTTAATTTTTTATTTTTTTATTTATTTTAATTTTTTAAATTATTTATTTATTTTAATTTTTTGAAATTTTATTTTTTAAAAATTAAAACTTCCAATATATATTTTATACATGCCACCCTCGCATTGTTTGTGTTGTTGTTAGAGCAATTTTTTAACCATGTTGCACATGTTTTGTTGCAGCAACACTAAGTGCAACTTAACTAATTTTGATTTAAAATTTTTCACATCATCATCAGATTTTAAACTTAAAAAATTGCTACTGTCTTGAACTCATTTGACATGGCGGCTTGACTTTATAATCAAAAACCAATCAGTTTATGTTTTAAGTGATTTTAATGAAAATATTTTACAAAAAAGATTTTTATTGTGCATGCTTTTGTAATTCGACGTTTACGAAAGAACTTATACAGCAGCTACACAACTACTTAAAAATGAATTAAATTAATTTAGTTCAAGTTTTCGTTTTATGAAATACTTTTCTGTGTATCTGAAAGCTGTATTCAAATCTTGATAGTCTTTCAATTAATAATTGTTTTTATATAAAAAAATAATTTATTAATAAATTATATCATATTTTTTTTTTAGCAATAACATTAATTTTTAATAAAGCAAAAAACAAGCAAAATTTTGATAAACACCTAAATGTATTTTATTAATTAATTTTATTAAAAAAAAAAAAATTATTTATGATTTCAATTTTTTTTATAATAAAATTATCTAATACAGACCACCTTAGTGTTTCTTTTTTTTTTTTTTAATTTTACAAATTTTTAATATATTTGTAATTAAGTTTTAAGCTAGAAAACACCATGTAATTACGCCCACTTTATGTTGTGGGACTAACTTTATTTTTTTTTTTACATTTTTTTCATTTAAATTAAAAAAGAAAAAAAGTCACGCTATGCAAATTAATTACAAAAGTTGGCAAAGCAAGGTAGTTCATATAACTGCCTTTCAGCTAAGCTGTCAGCCAGTTCATCAGTCAGTCTAACTGTCTGTCTTCACCATATATCTTTTGTTAATGCTTACATTTTTCTACGATTGAGTCATTACAGTAGCCATTTTATTTTTTTTTTAAATTGTTCAAAAAAAACAAAGAAAAAATAATAAAATTAAAACATTACCAATTTTGGGCAATTAACACTTCAAGCGCCACGAGCCACTGCCAACAATTTGCAATTATGGAATTTATTTCCGTTGAATTTTATAGTTGGCTGATTTAGTGGGCGTTTTTATGAAGTACCTTGTTTACAGATAGTTTCTAAAAAAAAAGAAGAATTTTAAGCTCTTCAAGTAGTTTTTGGGATTATGTTTTTATATAGAAAGACCAATACGTTCTACGGGCTTTTCGGCTGTTCTTACGTTTTGCATCTGCCGTTTCTTGTACAATTGCAGTACTTCTATGTGGCTTTTTGTACTTTTTGGTATTTTGAAAACATACAAAATGGTGCTAAAAAATAACTGAAGTATAATCGTCGGTCATAAACTTATATAAGCAGTGGTTTTAAACACCCCACTTTTCCCATTTTTAAGGCCATTTTGGCATTTAGTGATAAAAATGTAAAAGATAAATCGAGTCCAATGCTTAAATCATTTACGGTGTCGATTTGTGTAATTAAAAATCTCTCACTTTTGGGTCAACGTCGAAGCGAATTATTTTAAAAAACCTCAAAAATAAAAAAATGCGTTCAAGATTAATGTTTGACTTTAACACGCACCAAAAATAAAATTTCAAGGCTACTACAAACTGAATTATATCGAGTAACAAATTTAATGAAAAAAGACTAATAATAATAATAATTGAAAAATTAAATTCAATATTTACACAATTTAACCGCAATAAACTACAGAAAACCACATTAGATAACCTTAATTTAAAACGGTGTTGAGATAATTAGGCACTCACATGTGAAGTTTTTTTTGTATCTTTTTTTTGTATCTTTTTTTGTATCTTTTTGTATCTTTTTTTTTCGTTAGTAACTCCAAATGTTCGAATTGAAATCAAATTACATAAACCTTCGAGTTGGTTAGTCGGTTAAATAAGACAATGAAAATGAAGACGCTGCACAGCAAAAGTGCTCATCTAAATTGAAACTAAACTGAGCTATGCTGCAATTACATTACAGTGTGGCCAAAAAGAGAAAAAAGAAAAAACCTTTCAACATTCGAGTTTTTGCAGACCAAAGTGCCGCAGTTTTAAGTCTACTATTTACTTTATTCAAATTAATTTGCCAATGAGTTTAAGTTGAAACGCCAGGCATATCATTTACACAAATCTACTGGGGCAGCAGTCCGTCTGTCTGCCTACCTGTATCTTCACTTGTTGCAATTTGCAAACTTGCCGCAATGCGATTTGATGCCATAGGTTTTTTTTTTTTTTTTTTTTTATTTTACTTGTCTTATTTTTATTTAATTTACGCGAAATAATTCACTATTATTTAGAGTGTGCTTGTATTGCCATTAAAATAAATTTATTCAAGCGTGCAAGAGAAAAAAAAAAAAATTAAATAAAATAAAATAAATAAATAAAACCGCGAATAGTTGAGAAGTGTCTTCTCCCCGAATGCAAGAAATCTTTTTTTTTTTTTTTTGTAAAAATTGGTGTTGACAAGTTTATTGCACAGGGCAAAGGTGAAGGCTTACTTGTAATCGAATTGCTTCGAACTCATGAATTGAGGCGACCGACCACCCAGTTTAAGCTTGAGTTCAGACCAAGGCAAAATGTGTTATTTGAAAAAAAATAGGTTTATGTGTGTTTTTTTTATGTTAAACATTAGAGCAGAATTTAATGCTTTTAGTATTGTTCAAAAAAATGATTTTCATTATTTGTTTTACATAAAATAAATATAAATAGTAAAAATATTTCTATGTCCGCTATGGGCTTTGGAAACCATGCAAAGGATGCATACCAAACCGGTTTCATTTGAAAGGTAACAATGCTAATATAATTATAGACCATTAAAACAACGCATTAGCCACATTCGGTTCATTCATAAAGTCGATTTACCACTTTTCCCATAAAAAAAATTTTTCCTTTTTTGTATGTTTTTATACTAGCGCCAACGTATCCGATTGTTGCATAAAAAATGTTTATTTTTTTATCGATTTGTGTTATTATTACAAATAGTTAACCCAATTCTGAAGGCTATTATATCAAAAATAGAAGTAAATTATTTAAATGTATAAAACTTTATAATAATATGAATAAACGCCACTTATAAATTATAACCACTTAATAATAACTAATAGACAACTATTTTCCCACTTTATTAAGACAAAATGGCATATTCAACGACTCTGTTCATAATTTAACAACTAAACAGATATGAGCACTTACATAGAATTTATGCAATTTACATACAAATACAGCAGAACATTATAAACTAACTTGTAATTTTTTTTTTTTTTCAGCATAATTGCAAAAAAAAAAATAAAAATAATAATAACAAGAAATATATTTTCAATTGAACGAAAAAAAATCATGCATAAAAAAATTCAATTGAAAAGAAATATTACTGGACGACCCATTGACTTTGACATTGTGTATCATTAACATTTATAATTATAGAATATATGTATATATATATTTATTAATTTATTTATTTGTTTAAAACAAACACAAACAAGTGCATTAGCATCTAAATAGCTAAAATGTTGTAGTATACAAGAAATGCATATGTTGTCCTTGAATTGTTTCAAGTCGAGTTATTGCAATTGTGTACAATTTCCGCAATCCAATGAAATGTTGAATGGCAGAAGCTGCAGCAACTGAAAAAAAATTCTGAATGATGTCGAGTAGAGTTCTATGTAAACCGTGTAGTACCATCTGCTGTCTGCTATTCAAAGTTGTTTATGAAAAGCATTTTTTTTCGCTTTGGACAACAGGTCGCATGATTGATGCAGCGCACATGCGCAGTTTATGCGCTGTAAGCGTTAAGTTATGTGCACACAGCAACAGCACAACACAGCAGCGCGTTACTCGATTCACAGCGTGTCAATTAACGATTTATATGAATTGTAGCGAATACATATATTGAAATAAATTATTAAGCTTTATTGTTATTTAAATGCGCTACAAATAAATTAATTAATTTGAAAATTAGCAATAAAAAAATAAGTTATCTAGATACATTTTTTTTTAAATTATAATTGCATAAGATACATTTTTAATTCATATTAAATAATGCCAACCTTCCAGCAATCAATTTTTTTTTTTTAATTTTTGCAGCATAGATATGACTTGTAATTTAATTTCAACAGTGAAAGGTGATTTTTTTCACAGTGATTTTTTCACAGTGATTTTTTCACAGTGATTTTTTTCACAGCCATTTTTTCACAGTGATTTTTTAAAAAGCGCACTGTCACACTGCGACTGAAAGTAGTGATCGGCGATTTTCTTGTTCCTCAGTGAAACTGTTCAGTTATCATTTTTTTTGTTGTGAACTGTGATTTTATCACTGTTTACAGCCACTGTGATTTTCAAGTAGCAGTCGCTTATTTTACTGTGACTCAAAATACTTTTTGTTAATACTAAATGCATTTTGAAGACATTTGCAAGCTTTGACCGGATACTACGTCAAGCTTTTAGGTTATTTTACAACAGTGTTTTGGGTTCTGTGCGTACGCCTTAAGCTCCGAAATGTCTGAATCAAATATTATGTTATTGTATCTACCATTTTGCTTCTTAACTCATAATCGAATTATTTGTTTTGCTTAGAAAAATAATCAATCAAATGCAACAACTTCACACAAATACGTAGGAGATATTGTATCTTTTCATGTCAACGAACAGAACAGCTGTATCTATCTGTATCTGTAAATGGCAAAATAACGTTTTCAATGTTCCGCCTTCAACTACGTTTAAATTCAACTGCATTAAAAGATAAAGAAAAAAATTTTTGTGACATTTGCTTTTTGCTCAGTTCGGTTCAGTTCAGTTCGCTGTTTCTATCTTTAATTCAATTTAACAAAGATTTATTTACTTAACAAAAAAAAAAAAAAAAATCAGGTGGGCAGCGGATTTTTCTATACTTCTTCTTCGTCTATTTTGTATTTTTTTTTTTATACTAAATTAAGCCTTAATTGCCAACTGAGTTGCCCTTTTCAGGTCGCCTGAATATTCTGGTTTACTGCTTTAATGCTTTTACCGCCCATCTTTCTAGCAAAAAAGGTTTTTTTTTTTTGTTATAATATTTTGTATTTATTCAGGCACGTTCTAAATAAATTGTTTAAGGTTTTTTTTTTTTTTTGTTTTTTTAAACCTGTGCTATTTGCACCTGCCCCAGAGCAACAGGCGGCGATGGTGGCAGCTATTAGAAATCAGCAAAAGTAAAGACGACCACGAAGACGACGACGACGACGACTATTGCTGCCGCTGAATGTCATTCGCGATGTTTATCTGAAGCTGCCAGCCAGCCAGCCAGCCAAGCACTTTGTTGTACAAAGTTGGTCTTGAAGTTGTCGTCATCATCTCAGCAGTTAGCAGCAACATTATTGGCGGTTTTTTTTTTTTTTTTTTGTGAACCATTTGTGAATTGTTTTCTGCTTTTGGTCGATCGACTTTTTTTTTTTTTTTTTTTTTTTTTTTTTTTTTGTACCTCGCCTGTTTCTAAGATATTTTTTTTTTTTTTGTTTCTATTAAACTTCTATTCATTGACGTTCACTTTTGTTTTGAAATTAACCTTTTAAAGATGGTTCTGCCGATTTAGTTCGATATTATGCGCTTATCTTTCAATTAAAATGCCACACTGCACATTTTATTGATTCTTGTATTTATTTATTTAATTTTGCAATTTTTTTTTTTTTTTTTTTTTTTACTTTCAGAGCTTCCTATCACTCGCTGCCATCAGTGCCTTTGTTGGTGCACAAATTGCGCCTGGCTCGAATGCATATCTGCCGCCCACGCAAAATGGTTATAATTATCCAACACCCAATAAGCCAATAGTGGTAAATATTATACAAAGTTATTTTGCAACACTGAACGAATTTATTTTGCGACGAAAGACATTTTTTTCAACTGCCAACTTTAAAGTTTATTGCCAAAAAGTCACCTGTTTTTTTTTTTTTTTGGTTGCAAAATCAGAAACAACTTTATTGACCTATTAACTTTGAAGACAACCCGAGTCAATTGTGTCACGCCAAAGTATTGCCGCAAGCAATAGGATAACTGAATGTGCAACAAACTATATGCAACAGCCACAATAATAATAATAACATCATTATTATTAAATTACAAAAGCCAAAGAGACGCGACGAAGACGACAATGAAGAAAAAATAAATAGGAATACCAATTACAATAGTCTTATTGGGCAAAAAAATAGTCAAGCAACTCGTTTTTTAATGCCTTTGGCTGTATGCCGCCGAAATATTACCACAGAGTGACAAATGCAACATCATTGAGGTCGACATTTGAATTGTTTCCCTATAGACAAAAAGGGCTACAACAACTGAAGACGCCATAAATTTGTGTCACAGACAAAGCTTTAGAGCAGTGTTACACAAGTCAGCAGAATTACAGTGTGTTGGTTAACAAACAAAAGTCAAGTGAAAGGTTTTGGCTTGGGAACCTGAAAAAAAAAAATATGACAATAAGAAAGAAAAAACCGCAACCTACTTCAAAAATATGTTATGTGGTGGCTTAGTAAATTTAAAGCAGTGTCAAAAAAGAAATTTTAATAGTGTTGCAAAATATTTAAAAAAATTTGTTGTTTTTTAATAATTTAAAATAATTTAAATAAATGTTTTAATTATAGCCACCCTCAAATGGACGTCCTGGTCCCGGTCCCGGACCACGTCCACCAGGTCCACAGCGTCCACCCAATGGACAGCCAGCTGATGTAACTTAAACAACGCTATGCAACACTGAAAAAAATTTACTTATTTTTCTTTTTTACATTCTCTTAAAAGGATCATGTACATGTGCCCGGCATGCCCTATGACTTTGAATATGCTGTACAGGATGCCGAGACAGCCAATGATTATGCGCACAAGGCTTCCAGTGACGGTGATGTTGTGACCGGTGAATATCGCGTACAATTACCCGATGGACGCACGCAAGTAGTGCGTTATACTGCCGATTGGAAGACTGGTTATCATGCGGATGTCAGTTACGAGGGTGAGGCACAATTCCCACAAGGCCCTACTGGTGGTGCACGTCCAGGCGGTGGTTACAAATACTGAAGAACTTAAGAACGAAAACTGAATATTGTTTTGATTGTATAGTGTTTAGAAAGCGAGAAGGAGGAAGAAAAGTCGATGATGTGTGCAAATTTTTTTATTTGAATTCCGAAAACTGACGAAATTTTTATTATGCATTTCTTAAATACATAAAACTATTATTTTTGTTAAAATTGCTTGCTATAAAAAAAATAATAATGAAACTGAAATAAAGACAAATTTTAAGAAAAATGTAAATGATAATTTTTTTTTTTTTTTCAAACCAAAATCATAGCAACCCGAAATGTATTCGTTGGAACTGCTTAAGTGGATAATAAACAATTTGGCAAGTAAACCGGACATGTACCAACCAATGCCGAGTACCGTTATAAAATAAGAAGTTAGATTCAGCAGTTAATCAAAGTCGAACTGTTGTTCGTCTTTAGCGTTGTACCTAAACTTAGTGTTTTGGGTAGACATATAACAATAAATGTCTGCCTGGTATATAAGGAATAAGTTATATAATCATCTGTCATTATTTTTTTACATAGCTGCCAAAACTTAGAATTTGAGTTAGATTCTTCGAATTTGTAAAAAAAGAGCACTAATAGTAATACATAGGGTACATATATTCGTTCATCCAATAATCATGTGCTAAATAAGATGCGTAAGAGACACTAAAATCGATTGCTCTCTCTGAGAGGTTCGTACGATCATTTTCATCTCAGCATTGTCGGAAAACTTTAATCGTGAACCGGCTCAAGCAAAACCACTTTTGTCACTTAATTGGTTCTGTTTTTGGCTCAAAAACATTTGCATTCCGAAAATTTGGTTCGGTTAACGATTTGGAAGTGGTCGGTGCCCCCGTTTTACAGCATAGGAAGTTAGAAAAGAGAATATAGAGAGAATGTTGTCTGTTTACAAAAGAGCAATAAATCTTCAAAGTGTAAAACAGGTATTATCAGTTTGTCAGAAAATTTGTAGCGCATTTAAAGCAGGCATCGAAGACCACAAGAGGTATATATAGTAGTGTGTCTTGATCAGCTCGACGAGATGAATCATTAGATGTTCTTCTGTACCACGCCCACTTTTAGGTTGCCCTTCGTATTTGAATGGATACTAGTTCTTATACGAAAATAAATGTTTTTTACTGTCTAAAAATTTAATCTTTTAAAGTTTTAAGTTTCAATTCAATAAAAATGCTTATTATATGAACGACGTCATAACAATTTGTATTGGATCGTGTCATTGACCCCACACGCAGCACTTGCAAAGAAATATTTACGTCAAATGTTGTGTGAAGGGTACTTAGGCTTCGGTGGTATAGCGCCAAATGATGCTTTTTATAGTTATGGACTTAAAGAAACATCTCCATTGAACTGAACAGTACTCAATTTTCGTAAGACGTAAATTTAACCGTCAGAATGATAGTTGAACTGCATTATACACCACACAGAACTGCTTTGACAAATAAACTGCATTGTGATGCACTGTTTTACCATTTAATATTGCATGGTCATGTGTTCGTAAAACGTTTACTGCAGCGCCATCTGCTCTTTACTTTAATAGCAAATGATGTGTGTCATATCGATAGATGGCGCACTTTTCTTTGCTTTCAGAGGCGACATCTTTTGCCACTTTTGAAAATGCTTTTTGTTGGTAGCACAGTTTTCATCCGTTATTTTTGAAAATATATACTTTTTTTTTTAAATTCAAACATATAACAAAACGTGTTTATTTTATTCGAATGTTCGCCATTATAATAATTATAATAATGAAGATCACTACATTGGAACCAAATATATCAGCATTTGCAAAAAAAAAACAATATTTCCAAAATTGTTACAAAACCATTCAGAAAAAAATAAGATTTTATTTTTTTTTTCTACATAATATTCTTTTTGTCAAGAATGCATTTTTTTCAGTTATAAAACTTTTTGACAACGAACGAACATAACGAAGTTAGTTTAATGTTTTTAACAAAAGTTTCGGAACTTCTAAGGCACTTTTCTCCGGTTCTACTGAACCTAATTTGATAAAACTAAGTACAATCGATGCAGAATTGTTAAAATTTAAAACTGCTTACTTATATATTCGAATTCAATAAATATTTCATAAAAAAATTCGTTTTCTAAATAATTTTTTTTTTTTTTTTAGTTTTTGTTTTTTTTTTTGCAGAATGGTCCCTATTCTGTTCCATCCAACCATAATTTTTAAAAAATTTTTGCTACTTTTTTTTTAAATTTAACTAAAAAAAAATATCCAAAATTGATTTTTCCATTTTTCAATGGCCGCCAATTTTGTAAAAGAAAATTATCAAAATTATGATTGAGTTATATACCTAAATTACATCTATACTGAATCTAACGCCGTTTACTTTTTTCCTTTTCAGATGATCCGGAGTTGAGTTATCGTGGCAGCAAGCAGCATAGCTGTTTGTTTTTTTTTTTTTTTTTTTTGACGCCCTATTTTGATGGGCGAGAACTATTTGAACAGCCCTCGACTACGGAAAAGGAACAGTTTTTGTTTACTTTAATATATTCCTTATACAATTAAAAAAAAAACAGTGTTTAAAACACTTTTTGCATTTTCAAATTAGATTTTTTCCAAAAGGGTCCAAAAAATTTTAATTTTTTTTTTTTGTAAAGCATAAAAAAGTTTGAACATTTCTGGCCCAATCTGTATACCAATAAATTTACTATCTTATAAGTTTAACTGCAATAACAAATTGTTTATTATAAAACACAAATCATTTAAAAACACGATTCGCTCATAATTCAAAAACAACACATTTTAATAAAAAAAAAACACCTACAAAAATGCATTCCGATCTATTCCCATACAAAGCCCATAAAAAAAGCTTTTTATTAGACTAAATTCAAAAAAAAAGAAAACAAAGTTTAGTTTATTATCTGATACATATCAGTCACAATAAATCAGTTAAACGCGCACGGAGGCTAACATCCGCTTTACTAATTCGACAAAGTCGATCAGTTGTGCAGTTGCTGCAGTTGAAATCCAAAAAATGAAGAAAAAGATTCCGATCAGTTCAGAGCCGCAGCAACAGACCATTTTGATTTGCCATGGCAAAAAAAAAAAGTGTCACCTCAAAAAAGAAGAAAAAAACTCGAAATGGTGTTTCAAATGTTATTTTGAACGGAAATTGATCGATTATAGCACTTTGTCAGTTTGTTGGCTATTTCCAGTTTGACTGCAGCACAAGTGGACTTGTATCTTTTTAACGATTTTTATTAGTTTAGTGCGTTGCGTTGCAGTTTTGATTTGCATAAAAAATAAGTTTATAAAAAAACAAAAAATCAGCAGAGCGGGTGTAGCATAAAATTTTAAAAAATCTATTTAATCAGCATGCAGCATTTTAATCTGCATAAAAAAAATATATAGGAAACGCCTTAAGTGTCAATTTTATGTTATCATTTGATTTATAATAATGTTGATAGGCCATATATAGTAAATGTATTTTTTTTTTTTTGTTTATAATAAACTAGCGTATACAAAGCGTGTGCTACTACGTTGTATGGAAGTTTTGGCTCTTATGCCTTCGGTTTTTTTTTAGCTGGCATTTTTGTACTTTTTCTTTTTGATTCCTGCCTTCATAAAATATGTTGAGGCTACAAAAAAGCAATAAAAATACCTTTTTTTCCTTTTTATTGCAGCAGTACAACATTTTTTTGAGATTAGTTATAAAAAAATACAAAAAATAAAATTTTTTATGAAAAAACCGAAAATCGAACTCAAGCGTTAACCGAATGTGCCTTATGCATTGTTTTAGTAGTCTATAACTATACTTGCACTCTTGACTTTCAAATGAAATCGGTTTTTGACTCATCGGTTGTATAGTTTCAAAGACCATAGCGGACATAGAAACATTTTTATTTTAAATATAGACTATTTTGTTGTTAAACGCATGAAAACTACTGCTGCAGCAAAATAATTAGTATAAACGAAAAGAAATTCAATGTTTCAATAACAAAAAAACTTCATTAAGCCAACTCATAATAAAAATGTCACCTATAACTCAATATAAAGATCAAATAAACCGACAAAAAAACACAGCAGATCGAAAGTAAAATGAATTTTTATAGTTTAAAATTTTTTATTATTATATCTGCATCTGCGAAAAGCATTTCATTTAAGCCTAATAATGACAACGCCATAAATGTTGTTGTTGTTGTTGTCAAGTTACAACAAAATTGTAGCAACAATGTTTGTCCTTTTGATAACTTCATTTCGATTTCATATGCTGCATTCTTCAGAAGAAGATGAAAAATTTAAAAAATAAAAGAAGTTTATGGCACAGCAGGAGGTATCATACATGAACGCGCCGCCTATACGATCGATTGCAACGAGGCTTACACTCGATTAAGCTTTAAACTTGCTTCTAGTTGCTTTATAGTGTTGTGTTGGGTCAAGACCAACCAAGACTGTCAACATATTTCAGACTAATCCTGATTAACTATCGAAAATTGAGAATATTTATGCCAAAACACTTTATTACGAAATGCATGAATACAAATCGACTGTATCTGTTTTAACTCATAAACATAAAAAAAAAAGCTTGAGAAATTCTATGAAAAAAACTCGACTACTCAGTCAATTTAGTCTATACACGAGTATGCAACTTAATATTCTTACAGTTCTTAAAGCAGATTTAAAACCTGATAGCGAAAATTTATGACTTCATTAAGGTAACAAGCTAATATGTTAATCTACACCACAGACTTTTTTATACTATATACACACACACCTCTTTTTTTATTTTTTCTTATTTATCGAAATCGTTTAAGGATAGCAGTTGACCCATTTCAAATGAATTATAAATAGTTCTATCCCACTAACTGAGTAACTCACTTATCGACGAGAGGCAATCAATGCTCTTTTAAATCGATTCAAGGCGTTCGTTCATCCCATTCCATCCATGCGACTGGCTGTGAATTTGTCTCTCTGTCTCTGTCTGTATGTCCGTCTGTCTGTCCACGTTTGGGTTTGTCTTACGACAGATGACTAACTGGTTAGCATGCCACAATGTGCTAAGATTTATGTTGCTGAGGGCGACACATTGCCGCTAATAAAAATACCAAAAATAATATAATATATAGATCAAGAGAAGAGATCCTGTGAAGTTTTTTGAACTTGAAGTATTTGGGAACAAATTTTATAAAAAATAAATAAACTTTAATTTTTCTGAACTAAATGAGTATCAATTTGGATCGAAAAAACTTGTTGGATTAGTCTTTTAAAAATTCTGTAGACTCATAAAAACTCCATACTAAATTTTTGAAAATTTTTTCTATAAAATGCTTAAATAACTTGTTGCATTGATTAAACAAATTCAGTCTGATTGTAATTTAATCGAATTACAATTGTGTCTGCTGTATTAAAATTGAATTTGACTTTAGTCTCTCAAGAGCGACAGAACCAGCAATGCAGTCAATCAAAGGCGTTGATTCAATTAAATTGAAATTAAATACGAACAGCATAGACAGACAACATATGTACTGGTATGAATTACACGTTTGGGAATTGTCTGCTGTGATGTAATTCGATGTCCTTTAGATCAGATATTTGCTGCAATAAAGCATGCAACATGTTTTCAGTTGCTATAATATTTTAATTATTTATTTCAGCTGAAAATTCGAATAAAAAAAGTTAAGCTCAAAGCAACCAAATTTCTAAATAAAAAAAATAAATTTCCGAAAATTCTCAAAAAAAAAAAAAATCTACCTGAACGCGTGCTCACAGTAGAAACATGCTATAAAACAGTTAATCACTTCTAAGTTGACAGTTTTAAGTGGTTTTTAAAAAATAATAAATAAATAAATAAATAAGAAAAGGTGCACGCAAAAAAAAAAAAAAAGTCTGATTTAGCAGAATTTATTACATTTTTAAGAAAAATGCAATTTTAATTAAGTGCGAAAAAGCTTAAATCAAACAGAGCAATACAAATAAATAAGGTTTATGTTTGAGTTTAAAATAATTCTAATAAAAAATCAGCGGCAAAAAATTCTTTGATTTTGCTCAATCGATAAATATCTTGAAAATAACTTGAAATATGCAATAAGTCTAAAGCGAATTTTGAATCTTTTTGAATTTTGTACATTCAATATTTTTATACACAGCGGGAAATGTCATCAATGCGGCGTTGATGACTATTCTCTTTCCTCGATGACATTTCGACAACAGCCTTATACAAGTCGTTGATAACATTTATCATACAAATGTCGCAGTTGTCTTGGTTGATAAGTCTTGCTAGACTTTATGCATGACGTGTCTTGCAAGATTTCATGCATGACATGTCTTTTCAGACTTTCTCAATGACAAGTCTTACTAGACTTCATGCTTGACATGTCTTGCAAGACTTAATGCTTGACATGTCTTGCAAGATTTCATGCATACCATGTCTTTTAAGACTTTTTCAATAACAAGTCTTGCTAGACTTCATGCTTGACATGGCTTTTAAGACTTTTTCAATGACAAGTCTTGCTAGACTTCATGCATGACATGTCTTGCTAGACTTAATGCTCACATGTGCTTTAATACAAGTCTCCTAGACTTCTTGGACACCAAATTCTTACAAGACATTTTGGATGACCAGCCATGCAAGACTTCTTGGATGACAAGTCGAGCAAGACATTTTCGATGACAAGTCTCCTAGACTTTTTGTATTGATGCTTTCTATTTTTAAAACATCGGCCTATACAAGAAAAGGTCTTCAATCTTCAATTGATAAATTTTCCCAAACTGCGACCATTCTGCTTTACGAAATAATTTTTTATAAACTCGGCTATGGCAATACAATCGATGACATGTCACCAATCAGTCATTAGTGTCCAAGCCATCAAAGAAAAATTATTTCGTGGGGACTAGACACAAAAAAAAATGTGTACACCTAATATTAAATTATTTTTAAACGGAAGCTGCAAGTTAAATAAAAAAAAACGTTTTCATAATTTAATTAAGCAATTTCACAGCAGACGCGCTACTAAAATGCAAATGCAAAAATGTATCTTGCAGTATTGTATCTTTTTTTTTTTTTTTTGTTACGCATGTTTGTCAATTAGAATAACGCTGCATAATATAAATATACATTGCATACCCGCAGGCGTTAACTGATTTGCATATGAAGTGATGCAACTTGCTTGTTTTTTTTTTACAAAATAAATAACATTATCAATACTAACAGCCAACACGAGAGTGATCGATCAAGTAACGAGAACATGCAAAACTAAATTATTCTCAGAAGATACAGAGTATTTCTATTTTTATATTTAAAATTGGCATACGTGAGCATTTTTCAAGCACATTCCTTAATAATATTCTAATAATATCTCTGAATATCTTTTCAACGGCTTGAACTTTCGACAAGAGGTGCTACAAAAATCATGAAACAAAAAAAAAATGTTATTGCGTCGCAAAATATGACAATCATTCGCGGAAAGACCTTTACTATATGAGCGTGCCTTAGCGTCTGCCTTTGTTGGTATTTTATTTTGTTTTTCCATTTGAGCGATCACCACACTTGTTACGATCCAAAGCACGCCCATATTGAAAAGACCTAACCCCCACAACCCCAACAGCGACTCTCACTTCTCACATTTGAGTTGTAATCGCTGAGTTGGGGCTTTAAAAATAAAACCAGCACAACACGGCATTAGTTCATGTTATATTTGCTGTAATCGCCTGGCGCTTAGTTTGGCATTATTAACTTAAAAGTAGTTTAGATACATTCGGTATACGACGTCGGTCTACGATTGGTTGCCTGGTTGGTTTGTTTCATATTTGTGTATACATACAATTTGATTTGATAATATTTATTTAAGTACATATTTGTCTCTTGTTCGCGGTTCAATGCTTGATTTATTTTGCGTAATATAAAAAAAAAATATAAAAAAATAAAAAAACATTGTAATTAACTATTTTATTCAGAATGTTTTTTTTTGATTTTGTTTTGCATTTTGTTGGCGCGTGTGATTTTTTAAGTAAATAGTTTCTTGGCGGCACTTTAAAAACGTGAATATATATTTTTTTTTATAGGAAAACTGATTAAATGATTAATTAGTTGAAATGTCTTAAGTATAATTGAGTTACTTTATTTTTAAGTAAGAGATTTAATTATTTAATATAAAAGATAACAGATAATTTACTGATATTTATAGGAGTCATAAAATATTAACAACAACAATTACAGCAAAAGTAAATAAGTCAAAGCTTCGTTTTCCCAAGCTGGGTTTTTAAACGTATCCAACACTTTTCGATTGTTTGGTCCGAATCATGAAATACAATTTTTTTTGAATCAGAAACCAAACCTTCCTAGCGAAAAACAGGTTTATCATTTTATTGGTTTTTTAGTTATATAAAACTTTTAACCACTGAAACTAACCGAGCATATTTTTAAGTGGTTTGCAGCCCTGGTTTCTATTGATATATTTTTGTATCTGTAAGGACACACGATTCAAATGAAATAATTGCCGGAATTATATTTGGCGATATCCTACCGGTTAAGTCATCAATGCGGCATCAATGCTGCGTCTTATAAGACTTCATGCATGACATTTCTTAGATGACAAGTCTTGCAAGACTTCATGGATGACATGTCTTGCAAGACTTTATTCATGACATGTCTTGCAACACTTCATGCATGACATGTCTTGCAAGACTTCATGCATGACATGTCTTGCAAGACTTCATGCATGTCATTATTTCTTAAACATTTTGTGTATTATAAACTTGTCAATGGAAACCAACCGACAACATGTCACCCATCATCCAACAGTGACCAACTTATCAAAAAAAAATTGTACACGCTGGGTTTGATTTAGTTACTATGACTTTTTAATAGTGAAATATTAAGAATATCGTTTCAGAATCTGTCTGTAACGTCATACCAAATCATGTGTGAAATATTTTATTTTACAATAATTTATTCTAAAATCAAAAAAAAAAGCAACAAACCAAAAAATCAGCACAATTTATGCACGAACAACTTCAATTTGCAAAAGCAGGCAGGTAGGCTAAGCGAAGCATAAAAGCCCCAGTCACAACACAGAAGAGCAGCAGCAATCAAGCATAAAAAGCGTTCTGAAAATTCAAACCAAAAAAAAAAAAAAAAATAAGTGTCAAAAGAATTTTGTCAACATGACACGAAAATCAATTGACAAGCTTCAGGCTAAATCTGTGACAACAATGAGAACGATTCGATTCGATGCGTTGCGTTGCGAAGAATGATGATGATGACGACGACGACGACACCCAAAGTGTTAAAAAAAGCAACAAACTTGTTCAATAATGCTGTTTGGACAAAAGCTGAAAGTGATGCCAATGAAGGATGCTGCTGAGAACAATGGAATAAAGTTTGATGTTGTTGTTAACTGATTGCATGGTCGGTGTTGTTGCCGTTGATGATGTTGATGTTGCTGTTGTTGCTTGACTTAATTTTTGCGCTGACTGAAACGAATGTTGTCAGCTTCATTGAACTGTCACAGGCGTTTGTTGTGCTTACAATGAACTATTAATGCGCTTGTCTACACTGGTTGCTTCCATTTTTTTTTTTTTTTTTTTTTTGTCATGTAAGCCTGTCGAACATTCGATACATTTTTCATAGCACTTGCGAAAATTCCAATTTAATTGCGTGAATTAAAGTTGTAAATCATTACGTTAAGTGCCCTTTAATGTCTGAAAATGTTACGCATTTGCCAAGTTCACAAAAAAATGCAGTTACAAGCGACAGTTTTGCCTTAGGCCATAATCATTTTGACAACCAAAACAAAAGAAACGTGTAGCGTTGAAATATATAAATGAGAAAAAAAAATGTTGCTCGTACACTTTACTTTTAGTTCGATAGTAAATTTTAAAATTCAACACTTTCAATTATCAATTATTTTTAATATCTTCTTCAAGTGTTGCTGCCGTTGGATAGTTTAGATAATTTAATAATATTCTCTCCAAAAATAGCTTAAACAGGTTTTTGTTTAATTTTTGTTTTGATTCTGTCAATACTAAATTATCTAAATCTAAACTTCATGCCAACTTTAAATCATAATTACAGCCATTCATTGGCATTACTTTACGTAAACATCAACACCTCTCTGTGTACGCCTTTTAATTATAGAATCTGGTTTAAACGTTTAACAACTAAAAAGATTCAATTTTATTTTACCCCTGAGCAAATCGTCACAGTGAAAATATCTGTAATCATGTTAAGTGTTTGCTGCTTTTGCTTATGTATCTGAAACTGAACGATTTACGTGTCTTCAATCTGTATAATTACAACATTCGCTTAAGTTGATAAAAATCAGCGCAAAAAAAAAAAAAATAAGAAACAAGTGCAATGCGCATGCGCAATTCACAATTAATTACTACAATTAGCCATACATGGCGGCATTGTATCTTTAAGATACAAATTTGTACAAAAACAGATCACAAAGCAAGATATTCAGATGTGATATTATGCTTTGAGGCATTGTTTGTCGCTATACATATAGCGAAAAAAGTTATTGAAGGAGATGAGCTGTAAAGATAGTTATATGATTACAAGTTGATGTGGTATATATTAAATTGAAATACTGTTGTAAATATTGGCATATTTCAAAATGCCTATGCAAGTAGTTATGCCTTTATCAATCACCTACATTCTTTAAAAAGAATTCATCTACATTTTACGGGTGTTTCAGCTGTCCTTTTCCGTTCATATGGGTTTTTATTTTTATTTTGGGCTGATGTGAAAACAGTCAAAACAGCAAATCATTTTTATATTGGAATAATTAGAAAATCGATTTTATGAATGTTCCAAAGGTGCCTAATGCATTGTTTTAGTGGTCTAAAACTATTCTTGCGTTGTTGTCTTTCAAATGAGAGCGGTTTGGGATACATCGGTTGGATGGTTCCAAAGTCCATAGCGGACATAGAAACATTTTGCGAAAATTTTGCATTTGCATGGTAGTCTCTATGATTTTAACGATTCTGTTTAATAGATTCTCTCTCGATGCCGACAACTGTCCGCTACATATACTATTACACTAACAATTAAATTAATAAACTAAATTATATAACATATCTTTGCTCTTGTAGCCATTTTAAAAGCCCTCCTTTAAAGCTTAAAACAAAAAAATAAGCAACATATTTCATGTATAAATACACACATACCATATAAAAAGTATCTGGCTGGTAACACTCTATAAATACTTAATAGCTCTCATTAATCGTCAACGAAAAACTACGAATGGCGCACAAACTTTGAAAAGGAGTTCTGACCTAATTTCCAGCATAAAACAAACACAGCCACACATCATGCGTGTAACCCACTTTGCCGAACAAAGTTTTCAAGTTTTTTATTTTTTTTTTTACATAAATATATGTAGAACCATTATTCCAATACATAATTCATAACCATAAACTTTACGTGTAAGTGCCTGAGACATACAAATGTCAACAACAAATGGCATAAAATATTGACAAACAACAGCAACAGCAAAAGTAACGGCAGCAACATTAACGAGAAGCAAAAGCATTGCACAGTTTTTGATAGTTTTTCAAACAAACAACAACAACAACAAAAAAAATGTATGAAAGTAGCAACAATTGCAGGCGAAAGTTGTTGTGTGGGATGTTTTGCTCTAAAGTGTGGACATACTATTCAAAAGTAGCAACAACAACAACAACAGCAACACTCAATGCTAACAATCCACTACACTGTTGAAATTTCTAATTGCGCATAATTCATTGGCATAACTGATTTTGAGTGGTTTCTGGTGTCTCTCTGCAATGTCGTCGTCGTCGTTGTCAATGTTTTTTGCTTTGTGGCATACAATTTTGTTGTATGTTGCTGCTGCTGCTACTACAGCAATTGCTAAACTGACAGCAACATGTACCTCTATGTTGCTGTTGTTGCCTGCTGCACGCAATTTGTGAACATACACTGACACTGACAGACAGTCAACGTCAGCGTCAGCGTCAATGTCAGGTCAGTTAGTAAAATCTAACTATAAATTTGTCTATCTTAAGAGGCAATGAACTACATAAAACTGTGGCAACATTGTTGCTAACAATTGATTTGCTTTGACATTTTGTTAAGTGGTGTTGAAATATTTTATGTTCATGTCAGCTTCAATTGGAGTAACAAATTTTTGATACGTAAAATATATATTGGCTTTTTGGTAGTTTTTAGAATTAATTAAGTTTATACAGCCACAAATTTTGGGATTTTTGATTCGAATTATACGTGTTCCAGCAATTGCAAAAGTTATGTTTCATTTCCAAAACGTTTCTTTTTATTGTATATAACAAAAACAATGCAATCGGTTACAAATTTAATGGTTATCGATCGAACCAAATCGCAAACTGTTGTTTCTTTGACTAAATTTTGTGTTCTTTAAATTCAGGTTTAGAAAATATCGATTTAAAATTTGAATTCAGTAACAATCATTTTAAAAAGTACAAAGATGAAATCTACAAACAGCACAGAATGAAATAAAAATAATTTTAAATAAACGAAATTGTTTTTATACCTGACACATAGTGTGAAAGGTATATTCAGTTTGTCGGAAAGTTTGTAACGCATTGAAGACCCAGGTGTAGAAATAAAAATATTCTTGATCAGCTCGATGAGACGAATCGATCTAGCCATGTCCGTCTGTCTGTCCGTTTTTTTTTTTTTTTTTCCGTCTTATCCGTCTGTCTGTTTACTTCTACGCATTTTTTCGATGAAGATATATAGATATTACGCCGAAATTTGGAACTTAAGCTTTTTTCGGCAACACCACTTTTTATGTTAAAATCAAGTTGCCACGCCCATTTTTAGGTGTAGCCCCCATACAAACTTTGTATGAAAATATGTATTATTTATGCATGTATTCACTCCAAATTGGGTAAAAACTCTTCTATTGTCATCCAAAGTCGAAACCAAGGTGCCACGCCCTTTCTTAGCAATAGCCCCCATACAAATTTACCGCCTTTTTTCCAATTTTTTAATAAAAAATGGTATTATTAATAATTTATTTAATTCCAATTTGGTAAAAAAACTTTTTTTATTATAAAAATCCAAAAACAACCGGCCCCCCCCTTTTTTTTTTTTTTTTCCAATCCAAACAAAATTTTTATTTTTTTTTTTTTTTATAAAAAAATTTTTTTTTTTTTTTTTTTTTTTTTTAATATATAAAAAAAAAAAAAAAAAAAAAAAAAAAAAAAAATAAAAATATTTTTGTTTTGGTTTTTTTTTTTTTAAATTAAAATATAAATTTTTTTTTTTTTTTTTTTTTTATTTTATATATTTTTTTATTTACTGCCGATTTGAAATCGAAGATATCTAGCGATTTGCGATTGGCGATTTGAAAAGTGAATTGCAAAATATTTGCGACTTTGCTGTTATGGGAACATGACAGATAGTTTATTTTTCGATTTAAAAAAAATACAACTTGTGCTGTTTTAATGCAAATCTGTGATTAATGAGAGCAAAAACTTAAATTGATGTAAAATCAGTTAGCACTGCTTTAGTGACACTTTGCATTGCTACACACACCCAGTAAACACTACAAAACTTAGCAGACTATAAACTCAAATATAAAAAAAACTTGCAAAACTTTTGCCTTGAATTACAAAAAATAAATAATAAAAGTTTAATCAAGCTAAAACTTATTGCAACAACAACAAAATCCCAAAGCTAAACGCTCCACTTGAACTAAGTTTATAGACATATCTCAATAATAAATAGCTAAGAGCATCTTGGCTACTCATACAAACAGCATTTAATCCAAGCGCCACTTGCAACACTTTGTAGCACTTAAAACGCAACTTAAATAAATATGATATGCAATGCAAACTTTGGCCAAGACTAAGCCAAGTTCATACGCATATGTTTTGCAATGATGCGCATATCTATGTACGCATTTCGAGTGATTAACTTAAATAAATGCAACTTTATGCACAGCAGGTGGAATTGGCTTACCTAAATATTTTGTTAAAAAATTATTAACGATGACATTTTTCTGTGAATTGCATAAAAAAAAAATGCAAAATAATTATGTAAATTTTCACAAGAACTGACAGTTGTCTAGAAATTTTATGAATTCTATAAACTAAATAACGAAAATATTTTATATTGCATAAGCATATTTATTTGATTTTTTTTAAATTACTTAATTCAAATGGCATCATTTGCAAATTCAAAAAAAAAAAAAAAAAATATATAAAAACGCATCCGTCTGACTTAATTAAAATAAACACACACACACACAGACAGTTCCAAACCAATCAATGACAAATAAATTGCATTAATTTGTCAAATTGAACAGCAATAAATCCATCAAACTTAAGCTAAACTGACATTTAATCATAAATGTTGACAGGTGTAAAATGCAACATGTACGAGTATGTTCCAAGTTTCTCACTTGACTGCATTTATGATATTTCTCAAATCGATCGCATATATAAGATTGGCTTTGCTTTAATAATTAAAAAAAAAAAAAAAAATAAAATATCTATAAAATCTTGTCGATCGATTGTCGTTGTCGCTCTATGACAGCATGTTAACTGTCAACCAGTCAATTGTTTTGATAAATGTATACATTGACCAAATTGTAGAGATTTACTTGTTTGGAAAAAAAAAAAAAACGTCAAAAATACGCTGCAGGCTATGGGTTGGTTAACTTGGTTTGGCTTCGCTTTGGCTTAAATCTTGTTTGCAAATCGTACATGTTAACAACATGAAAAACAAACACGCCAAATTTGGCTTAAAGGCAATGGCAAAGCGCGCAAAAAGTTGCACCAAATTAATTAAAACCACCCACCGGCGACACCTAACCTTGTTCACACAAACACACACACACACATACTTAACGCGTTTGAGGAATAAAGTAGTTTATAAGATAGAGATAGATATGTATCTCAAGTCAAATTCTAATTTTTGAGTTTTACTATAGCTAACAAATGACTTTATATTATTGGAAAATGATATTTTTTTTGTTTGTGTATTTTGAAATTAGTTAAGAACAGTATATGCGGTTTTAATCGACGCTATAATGACTATGAACAGTAAGTGAGTCTATGGCACTTATAGCTTGATTATCGCCGGAATATTACTAATGGGGAATTCATTCTCAGCACAGACTACATGATCCCAAAGATAAACTTCACTCGCCCAACAATCTCATTGGGAGCAGAGAACAAGGGTTGCAATAACATGCGCTACATATCTTCGAAGATGGATTTAGATGTGGGTGCAGAGCCGAATATCAGGCTCTCGTATAAATTACCGCTTGAATAAGTAATTATATTTGTCGAAAGTCAAGCCACCAAAAAAGCCTTGCAAGCAACCACCAACTGCTCCAGAAACGTTCTTAAGAACAGGAAAGCATTAGATGATCTATGTACTTCAAAAAAGGTGTACATCTACTGGATTCCCAGCATAAGCAGTAATGAGATGGCGGACAAGCAAGCAAAAAAAGCCTTCGGTCTGGCTTAGAGGGAAACATTATATCTACCAATCTCACTATGGACACTGTATTGCAGTCTGTAGAGGATTGCTTCGATTGAATTTTGGAGAAAAGTGAAAAAACAGATCCGAATGCGGATAATCCACAAAAAAAAATGTGCAAGAACCCTAACAAAAAACTATCTCAGTACATACTGCAGCTCTACAGGGAGACCGCAGGCTGCTGCTGGAGCATGGTACCCTAGAGTTCGTGGAGAACTTACGCCCAATTACTTTTGATGGAAAAGTAACAACATAATTTTTTTTTTTATAGCGAATAAATTTATTTGCAATCTGTCTTTAAAAGACAATCAGCAAGTTGCTTGAGTAAAGAACAGTTGACAATGCGTTGGCGAAGCCATTATGATTGGTATGCATGTCGAGCCGATTTATACAAGAGGTGCGTAATCTTGTTATTTCTTGGTATACCCAAGGTACCCCGAGTTCCTCGTATATCTCTTTGTTGGTGTGGAACACGTGAGTGTTTGACATAATCCTCAGCGCCTTGTTTTGAAATATTTGAATAATAGAACAGTTACTCCTGCTCGCAGTGCCCCAAATTGGGATACCGTAGGTCCTTACCGGCTTTATAATGCTCCTCAGCTTGAGAGGTGACCTTCGTCCGATAAGCCATAAATGTTTTTTTAACCTTTCATTGAGCTGTGCCTTTTTGGTGAGAAGGTGAGGACGCCAGGTAAACCTTCTGTCAAGACCCAAGCCCAGATACTTGGCTGTAGCGCTGCATGGGATTGTGGCTCCGTCAAGATGAACTTGGGGACAGTCACCCCTTCTTAAAGAAAAAGTCATTTGAGTGGACTTCTCATTATTCACTTCAATGTTCCACTTCTTAAGCCAAGTAGAGAAGATGTCGAGTTGCCTTTGAAGGCTTCCAGAACCAACCTGTGGGGATACGTCGGATGCCAAGAAAACCGTGTCGTCTGCATACGTAGCGACCAGCAATTTGTCTTCCTCTATAATCGGCAAGTCGGCTGTATAGAGAGTGTAAAGGACTGGTCCTAAAACACTTCCCTGAAGAACTCCGGCTCGAATATCTTTTATTTGGGAATTTTCTTCCCCACATCTAACGAAGAAACTCCTGCGCTCAAGGTAGGACCTAATAAAGGTATAGTATGGAGCTGGTAAGATCGTCTTAAGTTTGTGAAGCAGACCAGCATGCCACACCCTGTCGAAGGCTTGCTTTACAAAATAAATGGATATAATTTTTAGAAATTAAATGACAAGATTTATAATTCATGAGTTAGTTTTCCGTATTAAAATTTTGAATTCTGTTTGAGTTTTTGCCATTATAGGGTATCTTAAAATGCTTCATATACATGTCTACATATCAAATGTAACTGATTTAAAACAAATAGATTCAACTAGTTTGCATCTACATATGTATATGTAAATAAGCGTGATGCAATCGTTAAAACTCAGCTCCAAACCATGGGAAAAATTGCGCACACAACTAATGACATACATTTATCAATAAATGAAATGACTACTAAAAACTAAGCAGTAAAATAAAAGAAAAAACAAAATCATTAAAAACAAAAAAAAAAAAAATAAATAAATCGAGGTGCAACGTCCATGACGTCCGAAATAATTCAAATCGGCAGCGTGTTAAGTAAACTAATGCCAAATAATTTACAGGCACAACGACGACGACGTCGACGACGCATGCGCAACAAATGAAGCAGCAGAGTCGGATTTAAGTAGTTTTAAAATAAAAAAAGTTTTAAAAAAAAATCAAGAAATCAGCTGCAAATCCTGCTTAGAGTGGTCAAGATAAGCATACGAATTGCAACCATTGAGTCAATATTCCTTTAAGATTTCATTTTCATTCGTTTCGTATTTAATTAACTTGCATTTTCTGTCGTGAAATGCCGACTAAAAATATAAAAAATAAATAAAAGATAAATAAAACCTGAACAAATTTTAATGCTTGTAAGGTTTTTTTTTTTTTTTGACACAAAAATATTCATTCGCAATGCGTATTTTTCACTTGTCTGCAAATTTTACTACCGTCTGTCAGTCTAGCGTTAAAAAAGTATACAGTATACGAATATAAGTAAATTAATCTAACGCTTTGAAGTTTTTCATTAATTTTGCACCTTTTTTTATTTTTTTTTTTTTATTTAAAGCCTGGCATTGCTGCTGCTAATGAAATCATAAGTGCTTTTCTATCATAAACACCGAACATATAAAAAATTTGAGCCAGTTTAACTGGACTTGCACTGTTGTGTTGTTTGGAACCCCTTAATTGACTTTAATATTGAAATAGTTTAAATACCAATCTTATGTTTGTATGTAGATATTTTTCTATACGACTTAAGCGTATAACTTGTATTTATGCTTATTTATAGTTTAAAAGCATTTTAAACTGCTTCACTAATGGTTAAATAAAACCAATTAAATTTACTTAAACATAAATTTCGAGTGCATTCGTTTGACAACTGTGCAACAGTGCGTATGATAATTTCTGTTTTTTTTTTTTTTAAATAATTTATGTTTCTGTTTATACGATTTGAATTAAATTATAATTTTTTGTTTGTCAATATATTAATAGAATAAAAGAAATATAATGAATTACAGAAGCTGTGCTACTGTAGTGCTCAAGAGCTCAAGATTCGTGTTTGTTCTAAAAGTGTTAATTTTTTCAGCTAAATGTGAAAATAAATGCGACAAATTATATGGCAAGATGAGTCATTTCAATAAGGAATTGATAAAAGGAATGTACTTACATAGCAGCTAGAGCGCTAGACAATTATCCTAAAGCAGTTGTATAGGATATTCGAAACAAAAACGATTCGAGGAACTCAGTCTACTCGTTTAATTTCCGATAATCGAATTTTTTCGGATAATTTCGGATAAATTTGGGTAATTTCGGATAAATTTGGGTAATTTCGGATAATTTCGGATAATTTAAGACAATTTAGAAGAGTACGGATAACTTCAAATAGTTTCGGATAATTCGGATAAATCGGATAATTCGGATAATTCTGATAATTTCCGATATTTTGATTCGAATAATTTCGGATAAATTTAAATAATTTCGGATAGTTTGGACAACTTCGGATAAGTCGGATAAATTCGGATAAATTCGGATAAATTCGGATAATTGTTGGAATATTTTGGATAGCTCGGATAATTTCTGATAGTTTCGAATAATTTCAGATAATTCGGATAACTTCGGATAATGATGGATAATTTTGAATAATTTCGTATAATTCGAATAATTTCGTATAATTCGGATAATTCGAATTAATTTCGGATAATTCGGATAGTTTTGGATAATAGATAGATAGGTCGAATAACTGAAACTAAGAATAATCAAATTTAGAGATTAATCGTTTATTCGAGTACTAATTCTTCAGCTCGAGTAATGTAAGGCTCAATTATATCTGTTTGTCAATTTAATCGATTCAGGGTTCTAATAGCAGCTTTTAATATAGAACGACGAAGTGTTAAAAAAAAAGAATTCACATTACAACAATGTCATGTTTAGTTCTAAACGCATTCAAGACACACAGAACAAACTATAAAACTATCAAATTTGACGAATGCAAACACTTTTGGAATTTAACTTTTGTGCTCATAATTCATATTTTGACGCTTATAGATTTTAGGTATTCTATATATTTTCTTTTTTAAAAAAACCGTTCAAACTGGATTTAACATTAAAAAATTGATGCGGATGTTAAAAACTGATTGAATGGAGGCTATGGTCAGTGTTGCTGCGTTTGTTTTTTTTTTTTACTTTGCAAAATATTCAAGTATTTAAAAAAAGCAAACGAAAAAAAATATCACTAAAGGAGTGAGTCCAGGCTTAGTTAAGTTGAGTTGGTTGAATTTTATTTGTGGGAAGTTGAACAACGACGCCGCCGACGTTTTGTGCATAAATCTTGCACGCATATTTAAGTTGATGATGTTAAATGGGTATACTAAAATACAAGTAACGACTTTGAAAATGTTTTATTTTGTTGTTGTTGTAATGTGGAATGTCCTGGTTCATTGATGACAACGATGACGACGACGACAACAACAACAGCAGCAAACATAAATGCACTCAAAAATGTTTAAAAAGCCGACAAAAATGGCACAATTGACTCTTTTCTTTTTTATTTTTTTTATTTTTTTTTATTTAATGTGCGGCATATTTGAAAAGAATATTCGCCGCCTTTTTGTTGCATATGAAATTATTTCTTGTTAAATAAAAATTATAATAAAAAAAAAAAAAAAAATCAAAATTCTTGTAGTGAATTGCAAGTTGTCAGTAGCACCTGCCATTCGGATGAAGCTTAAAAAAAAATATCATTTTAATGCTTTGGATTTTGAAACTTATTTATTTTTAATTAAACATAAAAATATCAGCGCAAAATTGAAGAGGAGGTATGATAATCAACAAGCGAGCAGCTTCCGTAGCAGTAAATTTATATTTAAAGTTTATTACATTCAGAAAAATTTTAGATAATACTAGGAATTAACTACAAATAAATAAATAAATAAAATAGTTATGTAAATCGACGCAATATGTCAATTTTGTAGTTTGAATCACGAAGTGGTTCATTCTGGCCTTCTTCGTAGGTCAATTTCTGATCATACCTCCAAAAAAAGTTTCCACAAAGTTTCTTTAAGAATTTATTCTAAATCAAAGAAGTAGAAAACAGGCTTTATTTTAGAAACATCTTCTAATTTTTTCGACTGGAATAATAAATTAAATTTATTTTAAAAATTTTGTAGTATAGAAAACAAAAATAAATGAACTCAAATTTTTTTTGTTCAGTGTAAAAATAGGACCTTCTGTTGCGGCGGCTACTTAAAACAACTTGTGTGGTCTTTTCACATGCCTTGGACACAACTCTTGGCGACTCTTAGCCCATAGCATAGCACTTATTCAAAGTCAATGTCGTTCAGACTTCTTCTATCTCACTCTCACACCAGAGACGTTGTGCATAACTGTCTTGCTGCATGCCACTGCCACACACACACACACGCCTGATCGACGCATTGAACATGTTATATGTTACGTGTACATATGCCTGAGGGCGTCTCCAAAACAAGCAGCATTGGCTAAAATCACAACTACGATGCATTTTCTTTAATGATTTAACCTAAGAACTCAACAAAAAATGAATGCAAAAAAAAAAAAAATTATGTACACACAACACTTTTACTGGCTTTAATGAAAATATTTCACAAATGTATACCAAAAGTTGCCCTGCAGCGTTATCGACGATGTTGAATATAACACAATAATCCCAATGAACTCTCAACCTTCTATATACAAGCATATACAACGATGTCAGTTGCTATTTGTCATGTCGAGGAATTCCATTCCGATTGTGCGAAAACACAAATCCAAAGCGTATAACGAACAATTTAATAATGTCGCCTGTCGCCAGCAAACATTTGTCACTTGCACTTGAGAGTCCCAAGTGGCGAGAATGCCTACTGTTCTAGAGGTAGGAGCCTAAGAAGAACAACTTTACTTGTACTCATTTGCAAGTTAAATTTGTATTTCGATGTAGTTTGAACAACTTAACTACGCTTATATTCTCTGATATTAGTCGTTTTTTTTCTTGTTCTTTAGTCATTGAGATGTTCTGGTTGTGTTTTAAGATTTTACACTTAAATATAAAAATTAGTAAAAATGTTTCTATGTCCGCTATGAACTTTGAAACCATTTAACCGTTGAGTCCCAAACCGATTTAAAATGATATAAATTTGTATGGGGACTACACTTAAAATGTTTTGGTTCTCTTATCGCTTACATATTTAATTAATTTTTAATGTGTATAATAAAAAAAAAAAGTACAAAAATGCCATCGAAAACCGCTAAAATTCCTGAAAGAGCAGCCAAAACGCCCATTCAACGTAGTAGCACAGGCCTGGTAAACGCAAATAGTAAAATAAAAAAATTTCATAAGTTTTGATTTTCATATTGTATATTTTTTTTTATTTTTTTAATACATAGTTTTTTTTTTTTTTATTATTTATACGGAGTTTCTGCTGCTTCATCACTTCGTTTGAACTTAAAAACAAAAATAGATTTTTTTTTAAATTAACATAAAGAACATAAATGGCTTTGCAGTTATTGTTACTATATATTTTTATATATGTTTTATTTATTTATTTAATTTTTTTTTTTTGAGTGACTAAAGCAGTTTTTTTAATGCAAAAAAAAATATTTTGTTTTTAAAATTTTATTTGCATTTTGTATCTTAAATACTGCTTATATAAAAAAATAAAATATTAAAAAAAAATTGTTTATTTTTTTTACATATAAATACTTTCATTCATTTTATTCATTTATTTTTTTCGTGCTTTCTAGCTCATACTTGCATTTGTTTTATACATTAAATTAATTACACATTTACAACTTTCAAACTTCAAGCAAACAAATTATGAATTAAGAAAAAAATTTAAAATTAATTTATAAATACAAAATTGTTTAAAACTAAAATTAAATTTAATATTAAAATTTGGAAATCAATTTACAAAAAAAATATAAAATAAAAATAAAAAAATAAATAGTAAAATTAATAATAAAATACAAATATATAGTTAAAATACAATATATAAGTTAGTATATAGTAGTTAGTTCTGTTAAATTTATTAATATTATTATTATTTTTTTAATACAATTATTTATGTGTATGTAAGTGAGAGTGTGTGTGTGTGAGTTTGTTTGTTTGAATAAATATTAGTTAAATGAGTTTTTTATTTATTTTTAAATTATTTTTAAATTAAAAAATTTACAGCATTAAGTACAATAAGTACAAGAAGTGTGTATAAATTTTTTTTTTTTTTTAATTTTTTAATTAATTTTTTTTGTAATGCCTAATTAATTTTAAATATATTTATGTATAAATCTTAAATATTTCTTCATATGCTTTTACTGTTTTATTTTAAATAATTTTGTGTTTTATATATTATAATTATAATTATTTTTTATTAAATTTATTATATATATAAACTAAACAATATTCACCTAAGCAGTTTTTGTTTTAACATTTAAAATTTACATTTTAATTATTTTATTTTTTTTTTTTTTTTAAGTCAACTGTTTTTTTTTTTTTTTTTTTTTTTAGCAGTGTATTTGTTTTGAAGTATTTAATATTTTGTTCTTTAGATTTTTTTTTTTTAGTATAAGTACTATAAGCTTGTTTATTTGGTTTACAAATTTGTTACTTTCGTTTCTTTAAAATATTATATTTTTTTTTATATATAATAATATAAATATATACCAGAAACAATGCTATTATGTATAATATACGCTATTTTTATGTACTCAAATTGTCATTTAGAAAAGAATTTTCGACTTTCCTTCAATTTTTTTGTTTTAAAGTAATAAATATATATATTTATATATTTTTTAATTATATTATTCAGTGTGAATTTTGGTGTTTTTTGTTATATAGAATTTTTTTATATATATATGTATATATATATAATTTTTTTTTTACATTATGCTTAACACTTTTTTAAATAATTAGTTTACTAATTTTTTTTTCTTAATTTTTTTTTTTAAATTTAATTTTTATAAATTACTTCTTTTTTTTTTTTTTTTTTACTAAATTTTGCAAAAATTCTTTTTTTAGCCGCTGCTTTTAGTAATAGGAAATGTCAAGCATATAAATATGTTCTACAACAATTTTTCGAAGTTGCATTTCATACAAATTTTTTATTTATTTTTTATTTTTTTGCCTAAAAATTCGGTTTATTATTTGTTTTGCTATTATTTTAATTTAACGCGCTTTGTTTTTTTTTTTTTTTGTTTTTTTCTTTATATAATTAATATCGTTATAGAAAACTTAATTTTTCTTATACATATTGTATATATTTTCTATATATATATAGTATATATATATATATATATTTTTTTTTTAATATAACGAACATTTTATTGGAAGTGATTTTTCTGTGCGAAATTGTTATCAATATTTTTTTTTAATTGTTTCTTTTTCATTTTATATTAAAAACTGTTTGCAAAATATTTATTTTCTGTATTAATTTTATTTTTTATTAATTTTTTTTTTTTTTGTTGTTCATTTTTTTTTCATTTGTTGTTTTGTTAATTTTGCTATAATTTTCATTGTCTCCAAATTTTTTTTTTTTTAATTATTTAAGTTAAAAAACTATTGTTTTATTTTTTTCAAATATTAAGTTTGCTTTAAGTGTTTACTATTGCAATTATTTATATTTTTATTTCTAATTAATTTATTCGCTTTTTCGTAATTATAACACTTCAATTAATGCATATAGTTGTCTTTAATTATTTTATTTAGACGAAATTATAAAATTCTTATTGTCATGCTTGCTTATATAATCTTAGATGCCAGTACGTTTTTTGTTTTTTATAATTTATTATTCGTTCAAAATGATTTCGATTTTTGTTTATGCTTTACAAATAATTCGATTTTAAGTTTTTTTTTTATTAGAAAACCCCATTCGATACGCATCAAATGTTATAATAAATCGTTACAAATTTAGTGATGTGTTTATAACGATAATTTATCGATTTTTTTTTTAATAAAGTTTAGCATTAATGCTTTAAAGTTTTCCATTGTATGTATTATAAAATCTAAAAACATTTAGCTGTTTCAGTGCTTTTGCAAGAAATGTATTTTTTGTTAAGCTTCGATAAATTTAAGACCGATTTGGAATTAGCGTTTTTGTTTTTTTTTTTTGTTTTGCCTTAAAATACTACGCATAGTTTCGAAACAAACTGTGCTTTGACTCCAATAATCTTTGACGTTCTTTATCAATTTTGATTTTGGCAATTCTTAAAGATTCCGATAATATTGCTGTTGCCGATGTTGGCAAATAACCGCTGACGAATGTTAGGCGACTATTGTTGCTGCTGCTGCTGTTATTACTATTGATATTTTCGCCAAATAAATTAATGTCATCGTTATCATTGCTATCAGCGAGCGTACTATCACCAGCAAATAAATCTGGATATAAGCTTATGTTATCGATGTTATCGATATCAATATCACCAGCTTCATTACGCACATAGGTCAGTTTATGGTATGGTGTTGCGAGTAGCTTCTGTGTGGTTTTGCGCAATGATTTTTTTGTAGTTGATGCGGCTGCAATTGATGTAGCTGCTGTTGCAGCTGCAGCTGTTGTACTTCCTGTTGCTGCAGTCGATGTTGTTGTTGCTGTCGCCTCGTTAAGCGTATTATTCATATTGCCACTATTGATATTTTTAACAATGCTGTATAGAGATTTATGTTGCTTACTAGCAGCAGCAGCAGCCGCCGCATCATTTTTTTCTGTTGTGCTGCTTAATTTAGGTGTTGCTGTAGCAATAATTGTTGTTGTTGCTGCTGCTGTTTGCCGTTCTCTTTGTAGCGTTGTTGTTGTTTTGGTTGCAACTGTTGCTGCACTACTGTGCAATAGTTGACTTTGTATATGATGCAATTGTAGCTTTGCTTTTTGATTGCGTTGCTTTGACAATTGTTGCTGTTGCTGATATTCGTTGCTGTTATTTGTATTGCTTATATTTCTATGTCTACTAAATTTTGCTTCATGTGTTGAAGTGTTTTGTTGCAATTGCTCCTGTTGTTGTCTGTTGCTGTTGTTGCTTTTGACTAATGCTAGTGTTTAATTGATAATCAGTCAGACTTACATTCGCTGTAGCAACAGTTGCTGCTGCTGTTGTTGGTGTTGTTTGTAACAAATAGCTTTCGTTTAATGCCATTTTTGCTACATAATCAGTCTGTTGCTGCTGCTGCTGCTGCGTTGTTGTATGCCACTTATTGTACATGAGTGTTGCCAATGTTGTATTTAAATTTGTTGTTGCTGTACCAGCAACATATTGATATGGCACATTATTATTATTATTATTATTATTGCTATCATGTTTTGCATTGACTTCACTTCTAGTTGTAGCTGGCATTACAAGCTGCTTTGGTGTTAGTGTTGCTACTGTGGAAAGTAGTGCCCAATTGTCACTGCTGCTGCCAGTGCTCACATCAGTTGATGATACATCTTTCTCTTCTGTAGAGGTAGTTGTTACAACACTGTCGCTATCTGTTGCTATTGCTGTCGTTTCTGAATTGACTTTGGTTTCAAATGTTGTTTCTGGCAACATATCGCCGCCGCTGCCAGCAAAATCCATTGCTGTTGTATCATAACTTGTAAAATCTGTTTCATTATTTGCTTCTAACTCATTAATAAATGTTGTCCAAGCAGCATCTGAAATTGTGGTTGCACTGGATGCAGCAACATTTGTTGTACTGGTAGCAGCAACAGTTGAATTGTTACTAATACTGTGCGGTATGCTTTCCGTTGATAATGTTGTTGACATTGGTGTTGTATTGTTATTGCTATTAACACTAAACTCATAATTATCATCGCTGTTACTACTACTGCTACTACTCTCAGCAATTGTTGTCCATGTTGCAGTTACATCACTGGCGTTTGGCTCATTGCTTGTTTCAGTATCTGCGGTGTATAGTTCGAATGTTGGTGTTGGTGTTGCTAACCATGTTGTCCATTCACTAGCATCGCTACTACTGCTACTGCTGCTACTACTGCTGCTGTTATAAAGATCATCAAACGCTGTTGTCATGCTACTTGATATAAAATCATCTGCATCACTGCTGCTGCTAGTATCATATGTTGCAAGTGTTGCTGCAACATTTTGTTGCAGCTGTTCTTTGGGTTCACGTTGCAGTTGCTGCTGACGTCTTCTGCTACCCTTTCTTCGTCGTCCTTTACGCTTATTGGCAACTGTTGTTGTCATTGTAAGCTGATTAAGTGTTGCGGTAACTGCAGTTGACTTAACAGCAACATTTGTTGGTGATATTGCATGCGTTGTTGTCGATGAGTATTGGTTACGCGTATACGTTGGTGTTGAAAATGTTGTTGTTGCATGTTTGCCATGCAGCTTGCGTGTGCTGCTGTTACTGTTACTGTGTGTGTTAGCTGTTGTTGACAGATATTGTTTATGACTATAACTTGCAGTTGCTGTTGCTGTTGGACTAGTTGTTGACACTTTTTGTTGCCGATTACGTTGTCGTCGCTTCTGTTTTTGTTCATGTTGCTGACGACGCGCTATTAATGTTGGATCATTATGATGATGACGCACTTGATGTTGTTGTTGCTGTACGCGTTCGCGTGTATATTCGTTATGTGTCGTCTGTTGTTCTTGTTGTTGTTGCTGCGAACTTATATCTAATTGTTGTTGCTGTTGTCCAGTGCTACTTAAATTACGATTACTATTATGGCCATTAAACGCATGTTGCTGTTGTTGTAACTTTTGATTTTGGTTATTGTATTGTTGTTGTTTTTGTTGTTGCGGTCTCTTGTTGCGATTATTCTTATTTTTATTACGTGAGGTTTTTCGATTATTCGCACGTTGTGATGTTGCTGTCGATGTTGCTGCTGCTGTTCCAGCCGTTTCTAATGTTGCACTTATACTTGGTGTTGGTGCTGCAATTATTGATGCTGTTACACGCCATTTGGGACGTGCATGCTGATGGAAAAATTGATCTGCTTCGATTTTCGTAAAGAGATAACAAGCATCGTTAACCACTTTCTTTTGGTCCAATGGGTTTACCTCTTTGCGTGAAACCAATGCGACGCTGTAGATCGACTACGGATCGGAATACGAAATAACCGTGAACAATGGTCTCGTTGAAATAGCAGGTGTTGCGAAGTTCTTTCTGTAATTGAAAAAAAAAACCAAACAGAAAAAAATTTTAGTTAAAAGTCTTCACATGTTGCAATCTATTAGCTAAATTTAAACTACCACAACACAACTCAATTAACATTTTCAAGTATGCCTGCCTTTCACGAACAGCCACTTCAGTAACTTCAGCCCACATATGTTGAAAATAAAAATTTCATTACTAAAAATAAACAATGAACATCAAAAATATCAACATATTCCCGAAAGCTATAATTAGTAACAAGTCGAGATGCTATAAATACATATGAAGCCACACCAAAAAAAATATTAATAATAATAATAACAAAAAAAAAAAGAACGCTGAAGTCGAGTATGCTCGGCTGCAAGATACCCCTGTACCCAATCTTTATGAGCCTTAAGATCGGTTCTATTTTACTAACATACCACATCGAATTGAATTTTTATACAAAAACTTAAAAAACCGGGTATAATCGGGTATGGCGGCTATAACTAAAAATTTTTTGTTGGGCTTACCCATATTGGTCTAATTCATTGGGACTATCATAGGCATAATTTATACCAAACTTACACTTCCTAGAACTAGAAACAATGTCGTTTTTATGCAAAAACCCACAATTTTGGGGTACATTTGTATGAAGGCTATACCTAAAATTTTGGTTGGTCCTATCCATATTGGGATTATTTATTGGGACTATCATATACATAATTTATACCAAATTTTAACTTTCTAGAATAAAAAACAATAACGTTTTAATGCAAAAACCCCAAAATGTTGGAGTATATTTGTACCCACACATATTTGTCTATTTCATTGGGACTATCGTAGGCATAATTTATACCAAATTTAGACTTCCTAGAGTAAGAAACAATGTCGTTTTTATTCAAAAACTCAAAATTTTAGGGCATATTTGTATTGGGGATAACCCCTTAAAATGGGGCTAGAGAAAAACCGTTTGCAAGTGTACACTGGAGAGTCAAAGTTTCATATATGATGGCTCTATCTCTTATAGTCTCCGAGATAATCTCTCTCATACGGCAGACAGCAGGACAGACGGACAGACAGACATAGCTAGTTGGACTTCCCTTCCAATGCTAATCAAGAATTTATATACTTTATAGGGTCTATCTAGACTCCTTTTGTCTGTTACATACATTCGCAAAAACTTAATATACCCTATGTAATCGTTGGATACAGGATATAAAAACTGTTATACAATATTGAATTTATAGATACATTTGCTTTGCGTTTACTGCTGCTATTATTTCTAACTTAAAAACGCTAAACGAAACGCTTACAACTTCAAACAACAACAACAACAATGCACAATAATAAATTGTTTGGAATTTCTACAAGTGTTTTATAAATATACAAAACAAAAACAACAAAAAAATCAGCACTTGTTCATTTGCTGTCAAAAATCTATTTAGGATTTTTTTTTTTTTATTTGTTATTATTTGTTGTCAATTTTTGAATGGAATGTCAAAAAATTGAATGGAATGCAACACTATGAACTGTCAAATGCAACACTAAAGCAGTAACTGATGACAGGAAACAATGCAACTTATGGTATCAAGTGCAACGTTTACTTGAATCGATATAATTTGTAATCTGTCAATTTAAAGTATTTGTTAAGAAAAATTCATGAAGTGCGGAAATGTTTTTTTTTTTTTTTTTGGAAAATCATGTCAAGTACGTGTATAACGGAAATTCCAGAAGAGTTATGAATGAGTTTTGTGTGTAAAAATTTATGAATGCAATTTGGGTATTAGTGTGCATTGATTTAATGTTCTTGAGCATGAAACATGTAATTCCCCAAGATTTTGTGCAATATTTTATGCATTACTGTGTTTATTTCAATGTCCTTCAGCTATAAAAAAAAATGTATATATATGTAAACACTTTATTGTCGACAATTGCATTTAATGCGGGGGATTTTGTTTAAGTGCAATCAAATCATTTATATAGACAGACGGACAGACAGACATACCGATAGATATGCATGCATGTTTTATTGTTGTTAGTTTGTCATTTGATTTTGACCTTAACAAACAGTCTAATCAACACTAAAATCAGTGTATATAAACAACATTTGAAGTATTTTATTTGCAGCAAGCTTAAATCAGGACATTGAAAATTTTTTTTTTTTTAATAATAAAAATGTGATTTATTTATTTTGTAATATAAAAAAAAAAAAAAAAAATAGAAAATACTTTGAAATTGACAATGATTTCAGCGTATTTTTTTATAACTATGATCTAGGCATGAAATACTTTGTATTATTTATTTTATGATTTGACATAATTGTAACATTGAATTGTCTTGAAGTGTTTTTGATACTTGTCACTATAAAAAAAAAATAAAATAATTGTTACAAGTTTAATTTATTTGAAGATGTTTGTTTAAAATCATGTTTAATGCGCTTCAATTAATTTGAAATTTTTTCTGAAATTATGTCAGTTGTAATTCATATTTCTAAGAAGTTAAACGCGGTTTTTTTTTTTGATAGTTTAATTTTTTTATATTGTATCTTTTCTTTTTTTTTTTTTTTTATTAAAATCGTGTCGAAAACTTCCCCTATTTAATTTTTTTTTTATTGTATTAACTGCGCTAATAAAACGCGGAAATTTGTTTTCTTTTATTATTATTTTTTATGATTTGGGTTATTCAAATGTGTATAAAATACGCTCATAATTCAAATGCGGCTTGTGCCTTCAATGTTGTTAAATTTTGTTTGAAATTTTCAGTATCTGTGAAATGACATTTGGCGCGCGTTATGCAAATAAATGCAATAAAATAAACTAAGGGAACTCAATTATTTTTTTGAGATATATACGAATCTTTTAGGTGCTATATAAATATGTAATTTGTTTGTATAAACAGAAATGTATGTTAAAGTACGCCATTTGAAATTATATTTCGGAGCAATGCAATAGGTTATGGAACAAAATTTTTAAAAATAATCAGAAGCAGCTGTTGCAGTTCACACGAAGTGTGTATAAATTTCGTAAGTTTTGTTTTCAACCCACAAAAAAAGAAAAACCCGCAGAAGACATTTAAACTCACGATACATTAATATAAGGTGTAGTATTCCGATATGTCACTTTCTATTTTGCTTACATATTTTGGTTAGTTTTATGTTGCATAAACGTAGACTGTGCTGAAATGAATTATGTTTTCTCATTCTACAGCTCGTCGGTCATTCATTCATTTATTCATGTCCACTTCGACCAGAGCAAAGATTTTACGAAGAGTTTTTCTCAAACGTTCTCAGTGCCTATTTATACGCTTCTGACATGACCCATGATTCTGAGTCATTTATCAGGATCGTCGGCGGCTGGCGGCAGCTAAATTTGGTTGAAATTGGTAAAAAATACTTTCATTTTTTATAAAACAATAAGTTAGACAGCCGAACTCGACCGAACTCACAGTAAATAGTAAAAAAACGTGGTGAGTTCTGTCGAGTTCGGCTGTCTAACTTATTGTTTTATAAAAATGAAAGTATTTTTACCAATTTCAACCAAGTTATTTGGGGTTTTTGATTGGGCGGTGGTCAGCGCCAGTTTTTCTTATTTATATAAATAGTAAACCAAACCACATTCACAATTTTTAAATTATTAAGTACTGTGAACACACTAAATGAATCTTAAAACGTTGACGGCCATTTTGGATCCGCCATTTTTAATTTTTAAAAAACTAATGTGAATTATGAAATGCGTCAAAACATAAGTATCGAAAGTTTAATCAGAAACCGTTCATTTTTAGACTTTTGGCCAGGTTTTTCGGAACATCGGCCACTGTGCATCGTTTAGCCAGAGTTAAAGTCGCAGTTGAAATTCTCTATACTCACAGATACTTTTCGGAATACTACACCTTATATATGCGTCATAATTTTGAATATTTTTTTTTGCAATTTTTTCCATTTGAAGAACTTATGTCGGATTTGCCATTATAATAAAATTTCTTGAGTATCTATAACCAGATATATTTCTGGTATAATAGCACAAAGAAAAATGCATCCCTTAGTACTACTTAACTGTTTTTTTTTTTATAAAAGTGCTGCTATTTTAATGTAATTTATAATACAAATATTCCAAGTCAAATTCAACTTCAATATCCAAAATAGCCTAATGTGTAGTGTATCTAAATAAATACTATGCTGCCACATACGATATAACTAATACGTTGCATTGTAATACGTTGAAAATGTAAATCCCCTTGGTATGTATTTGTGTATATATGCGTTTTGTTATAGTTATTATTATTGTTGTCATTTTGGTTACGCTTTTATTTAGATTGTAAAAGTTCGTTATTCGCGCAATATTTGAGTAAGTTTCTTTGGTGCAGATTTGCAACAGAGTTATTTTATTTTATTCTTTGGGTTTAAGCTTTATTTTTTTGGGAGCGAAACCGCCCCAAAACAAAAAATTAAAAGCCAAAAAATGCAAAACTATACAATATGTTATTATAGTAGTTGAATATAATTATAATAATATGTTTGCATAAAACTATTATCTAGAGCAGGCAATAAATTATGTTATTTTTTTAATTTTTTTTGATACATTTTAAAAATTTTAAGGTTTTCTTTTTTTTTTTCAGGCGTAATAATAAATTTTATGCAAAATGTGAAATATTTAATTGAAATCTATTGCATATGAAAAATTTGATATTTATTTATTAAATTTTTAGTATCAAATCATTCAACTACTACACAGATACATAAGTATCTTACGGCTGCAAAAGTATCTTATATCTTATGCTTTTATATATTAAACTTACCATTCCAACTAACTTTCATATTTTCGTTAAACAAAAAAAACCTTGGGGTTTTTTTTGCAAAAAGGCCTTTTTTAGATCTTTGTTTACCACAAATCGGGAGGCCGACTATCGTTATATTTTCTGTAATAAATATAAACAGAATTATTTATTTTTTTAAATATTTATTAGCATTTAATTAATTGACTATGACATACATACAAACGCACTTAACGTTGTATTTAAAAGCAATCGAACAAAAACTTTAATGAATTTCAAATCAATTTCACGTTTTCGGCATACGACACAATTTCCCTACAGCTACATATACAAATATTGTTAATAAAAAAGACTTTGGACTTCAACTTGAATTACGACTAAATTTAAATTAAATATTTTTATTTACATTAAATGTAAATATTGAGCTAGTTGTATTGCTTTTGTCATAAGCACGACAATTACATATATACATATTATATTGTATATATATAGTTACATACTAGGTAGTACTGTGAGTAGTTAGCGAAAAACAGTCAAGAGTCAACAGTGAAATATGTACTATTAACGCATTTTAGCATATCGCTGTGGTTTTTCTTAGCTGTTTTGAGTTTGTTTTTATTATGTTTATATGAATTATCATTTAGTTATGTGGTATTTTGGTACTTTTTACTCTCTGGATTTTAGATACAAGCGATAAAACACAAATTATGTATATTACATTGTGCTAAAAGCATTTTGTTATTAAAAATGTTTCTATGTCCGCTATATACTTTGAGACCAATCAACCGATGAGTCTCAAAATGGTTTCATTTGAAAGGCAACGGTGCTAGTATTGTTATAGACTACTAAAACAATGCAAAAGGTTCATGCATGAAGTCGATTTTCGACTATATTTATATTTTTATGCTAGCCCCAACAAATTTTTGGCAAAAAAAAGTACAAAAATGACACCGAAAATAGGTGCAATTGCACAATGAGCAGCAGTTGCGTAACGGAGTCAAAAGAGCAGACGCAGCGCCCTTACAACGTAGTGTATCCGTTCAATATGTTTCCTTTGACTTTCAAAGTTTATACTTAACATTTTTTTCTGACTCAGACAATTTAAAATTGTGCATTTAAATTCTAAATAAATTTAAGCATATTTCCAATAGCTAAAAATAGCTACAACTAAATGCAATTAAGTCTAAACAGGAAGAATATAAACTAATTAAAACTTTTTGAGCAACAGATACAACAGATGAGATACATTTTGAGATTTTATACATTATACAATACAAAAGGGTAATGAACTTCAATGCAACAACAATAACATTACAGATATAAAAGAGAACAGCAAAACACAACAACAAAGGCAAGAAAAAGTTGAAGTAAACTCTAAAAACTTAAAAGTCGTCGAATTCAAGGAAACGTTGCGGAGCTACTGGCAATAAGTAAAGCACTTGAGTAGCAAAACCCACTCGAGATCGATTGATAGGTGACTAGGTTCAAAAACGCAAGTCGCATGGCATATAGTACAGCACAGCAAGTGTATGACTAACTCGATATGTCTCAATTGTTGCCTGTTCTAATCCAAAAGAAAATAAAATAATGAAGAGTTTATTTGCTGCTGCAATTTCTTTTTTTAAATTTTTTGTTTTTATTATTTTTTTTTCTTCTGCAGACTGACTGCTCCTTGAAAAATCATAGTACTCAACGCGGCACTTTTCAATAGTTCTCCTGAAAGTCTGAACTTTGCTAATAATTAAATTTATGCAAAGTTGCTGTTGAGCACCCACAACTTTTGTGCTCATATTTCATAAATTCATTGAATTGTTTTGTTGGACTTTAGCCCTTGGCAAGGCACAAAGTACAAGTGTGTCTTTTCTTTACACCTAAAGCTGAAGTGTTGGGTTTAAGCCTTCGAGTCAACTTGAATTGAGTTAGTTATTGGCTTTAGTTATTGATTTCATTAGTTTAGTGACACATGTTCTCTTTTTTTAGTGAATAGTCATGTCGTCTGAGTTTATCTACTTGCAAATATGTAGCTACGACTAACATGCATCATGCAGTTTTATATCTAGTTGCATGTCTCATATGCATTTCGCATAAATCATTATTTGTTCATGATGCATTCGTGCTGTCTTAACTTGTCCAATGTGTTAGCAAGTCATTTTAGTAAAGTTTATTGATTTGGTGACTGGTTGGTCTGCGAATGATTGACGTCTCTGGTGTTTTAGTATTTTTAGAAAAATTTACAAAACAAAATTTGAAAAGATACATTTCGATTTAAAAAAAATAAAGTATCTACAATACATAAAAGTATCTCATATTATTTAATATAAAAATATATATTGGATTATGTAAATGTAAGTCCATAAAAATTGTCACAAGTACTCGAAAAAATAAATAAAAATAAATTTTCATAATCAGAGTTGATTTGTATTTAACAAATAAATTTTTACGACTTGGAAAAAAAAAAAAAAATGTTTGACGCTGCATTAAAATTTTGTTTATAAAATTAAATTTTTTTTCAGCAAAGTTGCCACATAAAAATGAATAGCGCTGCTTACAGTCAAGTGGCAACATCATATTTTAAAAATAATTTTATTTTATTTTTTTTTTTTTTTTTTTGGGCCTGGCTTTTATTTAGTGCGTGCCACCACCAAAATGTTTGCATTTGCACTTAATTAATAAAATGCATTGAGCTTTTGATGTTGACATTTGTTATAGTTTATGCATTTTATTTGTACTAAATTAAAGTAACGCTGTGGCACACAGTTGCAATGTGTTGCATAGTGCGTGTTGCAGCTTAACTAAACTGATTGACTGAATTTGTAGTTGTTTTGTTTCATTGCGATTTGCTGTTAAGATAATTAAAACGCAAATGCGTTGTTAATGCGTTACATTATGCTTACCTAGCCGTGTTTAGACGCACGTAAGCCACAATGTTGCATAAATGACTTGCCACACTTTTATAAATAGTAACAAGACTAAATGAATGTATTAATTTTTTTTTTTTTTTTTTTTGTGATTTATATAATTGATAAAATGCAATTTGTAGAGACTCAATTTGTAGAGATAATATCTTTTTATTTAAACTAGATACTTTTTTTAAATTTAAAAATGGCAGCTTCAATTTTAAACCTATTTAATTTGGCAAATTTTTTTAGACTTCTAATTATTTTAGTAAATGCTGATAAGACTATAAATTATAAAGCCAGTAATAATGTCTACCTTAGACATACAAAAGTATACTGAAGATTCTTACAAACCTGTAGATACATATTAATTATTTATAAATATTTATAAAAAAACTAGCTAAACTATTCGGTCTTGCCGGGTTATAAAATTTCATTTCATTTGTCTAAATCAAATATTTGCAAAAATACAACAATTTAGTTTATATGTGCCACGCCTATCGCCCAATTTTGCAATGGATTATTCTCGGTATTGGAACATATATATTGAATATTATTTTTCTTGTTCAATTATATTAGATTACAAATTTTGATTTTGAGCACTCATGGATTTATTTCCATGTATTTTGTGGCAAGATTTAAAAATTAATTCTTAAGCATCATTTTCGAGATATTCTCAAAAACTTTTTTATGGACAATTTCATGTACGAGGTTACGTATATTCGAATTTCGATTTTCTTGTGGCGTTATGTTGGTACTCATGTCTCTCACTTATGCCGACAAGCTCGGCCATTTTGAATGTTCACTTAATTGTTGACAGCTGCTTTGCTTTCACGTGTTTTGGATCGTCTTCGATTTTTACCTATTCAAAAAAATGGATCAAAGAACCTGTATCAAATTTTTTTTTTCTGAATGGAATAAATGGAATAAAAAATGTTGAAGAAGGCTTATGGGGACCGAGCTCTACCAAAATCAACAACATTTGATTGGTATAAATTGTTGAAAGAAGGTTGCGAACGTGTTGAAGACGAAGAGCTCCCTGATCAACCATCGACCTCAACGGACGATGCTCACATCCAAAAAGTAGAAGAATTAGTGCTTGCACACCGTCGATTAACTATGAGAGACATTGCTGATGAAATCGGCGTATCGAAAGGATCAACTAATACAATTTTGAAGGATATTTTGGGCCTCAAACGAGTCAAGTCTCGGTTGGTACCAAAATGATGATTTTTTTTAAAAACTGTACTGATATTTCGTGTCTTTTTTGCCAAAAATCCAACCAATATCGTTCCGCAACCACCGTATTCGCTTGAATTGGCTTCTGGCTATTCCCAAAACTAAAGAGACCACTCCGGGGAACGCGTTTCGAGTCGATTGAAAGATAAAAGCTAAATCGAAGAAGGCGCTGATGGCTATACCGGAAAGGGACTATTTGGCATGTTTCGAGGATTGGAAAAAACGTTGGCATATGTGTATTTTATCGGGAGGGGATTACTTTAAAGGGGACAAAGTAGATATTCATGAATAAATAAATAATTAAAAAAAAAAAAACACAAAATATGCGATACTTTTTGAACACACCTCGTATTACTATATCTAGAGAAAAGTTTGTTCCAAACAGATGAACTGTACGTCATTAGAAAAGGAATACTACTTTTGAATATTAATTCGATATTATTTGTGTTATAAGGCAATATGGCATTTTTCATGGTTTCTTGAAAATTGCTTCGAGTTCTTCTAAAGTTCTAGGAAAAAATTCCATTAGAACCCAGAACCATTTAGGCTTTACTTGCAAACATTTTTTTTTTTTTGGATCGCTTTTACGGGACCAGGAGTCTCTTCGATTTTTAAACTTTGCAAGTCCAGGTAATATTTATACCGAATTTCAATTCTCTCAAAAACTTGTAAAAATACAATGAATTTTATTATCGATTCTAAAACTGCATAAATCCTATCTTTTAAGTTGGATCAAAAATGTTTGATTTTTTTTTAATTGGTTGTGTTGTTTCGGAAATATTCAATAAATTTATGATCGTTTCCATGGGGGACACGCCCCATGCCACTAAGGGTTATGAAAAACGCTTTAAGACCTATCTTCAATTCTACTGCATTTACATTCATATTGGAGAACCGGTCAAACCGTTTCGGAGAAGTTTTCTAACAAACCCTGTGACACGAGTGTTTTATATATTTATTTATTATTTTTTTTTTTTTGTATAAATCTTTTAATGTTGCATTAAGTTGGGTTAATCCGAGCTGGTAATATAGCTTAAGTAATAAATATGAATAATTTTTTTTTAAATATCAGTAGTTTCTAGAAACTAATCGCAACATTATTACTACCAAATACGTAGCGTATAATGACGCAGAATAGTTGTAAGGCAACAACGTCATTAAATGTCAACAAAAAACACAAACGAATGGTTCTGGAGATACAAAAGTAAACAGACAACATAAAAGTCCTTAAAAACTGTTGGTAAACGCAAAAAATATGCCAAAAACAAACAAACAAACAGACGGACGGACGGACAAATTTCTAGGACAGCTAGGCAAGGTGTAAAATAAATAAAAAAGAAATAATAATGACAAGAAAAAACAATAAAACACAAAGCGACACGCAATAGCAGCAGAAGTACAAAATGTTTTCTTTAGGTTTTATATATAAAAGTATTTATTTTTTCTTTTTTTTTTTTTTTTTTTAGAAATCGTAGACAAACAATAAGTTAAATGGACGATGTGGAGGATCTCGAACTCAAAAGGTGGCGGCATATATGAAGAGGTTAAAAGTAAAAACCTTTGACCACACGGCGCGCAGCACGAGACAAGTCTGAATCTTGGAAGGACAGGACATGACATTTTTATTATATTTGCATTAAGAACTATGCTGACTCTTGTTTTTTTTTTTTTTTTTTTTTAGTTACAGACTGCTGCACTGGTGGGTGTGATTTTGTTAATGTTCATACACCACAAATTGAACTGACCATTAAAGACAAGCAAGCAAAGATAGACAAGACAAGATAGAAAGACAAACTGCTGCTTAACAAAATATTTATTATTGTTGTACAAATTTCAAGCGGCGTCTCAGATACATCTTCTTTGCCAAATTCAGCTGCATAAACTGCAAAAGTATCTTTTTTTTTTTTTTTTTTCTATTTGCAAGCTGCTTTATTACCACAAGGAATCGTTTGGTCGTTCGATCCTTCTAGACTAGACTTCTTTGTTTTTGCTTAGTTTTTTTGTTGTTGTTGTTGTAATTTTAAGTCGAACGTAAATCAAAAGGTGCAACAATTTACAATGCAACATTCGAAGGAGTTGCATATATATGAGGCCCTAAGGCAACTTTCTGAAAGCGGGTGTTAAAATAGTTAAAATGTTTGTATTGTTGGTAATTTTGTTAATTAATGGTGTCATTAAAATGCTGTAAGCATGTAAAATAGACGCCAAGTTTTTTTTTTTTTTTTTTTTATTTATTTTGTGTATTGTAAATCCTAAGACTGACTGCTGTCTTATACAACAAAGACATAGTAATGGGCGCTTACAAATCTTGTAATTATGTTGTAAAAAAATATATAAAAAAAAGGGACACAAGAATATTATTAAGATTTGTTTCTTGTCGCTGAAATGTATACTTTGTATTGGAACAAACTTCTAGAAAATAATTTTCATAAGCTTTCTCCGCAACAACAACAAATTTATTATTTAAATGTTTATCTTTATTTACAACAAACAGCTTAACTACAACACCATCTCGATATATGTAATCCAATCGCTAAAAAAAAACCATCAAAGTGATTATTTAGTAAAAAATCAAAAGCGGTAGCGCTCTGCTGGCTATGACAAGTGAAAGTTCAACACAGCTCAAAATATGCTGATGAACTTAAATCAATAAATGAAAAATCAAATATTGTCTTAAACTAAAAAAAAAAAAAAAAAAAAAACTTTTAAATTTTATTTTCTCGAAGATCTCTGCAGATAAGCAACAATTTATGCTTATCAATGTTAAAAATAAACTAACAAAACGCCCACTGTGCTTTAGATACTTTAAATGTGTATTCGATAGATAGATTTTAAGATATATAAAAAAAAATTACAACTGTATCGGTTTGAAAATAAAAACAAAATCAAGCAACATAACTCTTTTATCAGCTGCAATCTAATCATAAACTTTGGAATTTCTTTAGTTTTTTTTTTTTTTTTTTGCTATAATTAGGCATCATTTCTGACGCCACGCAGTTTTTGTGTTGTTAGATTGTTTTGTATTTTATGTGAATTTTTTTTTTTTTATAGATGAAGCTTATTAAAATTCCCGCCATGCTGTGCAGTTTAGTATTTTATGATTATTTAATTTTATATATTGATGAAATCCTATTGCACGCATATTTATTTTATTTTATTTAAATGCTATTGTAAAGCTGTTTTTAGCTTTATTTGGTTTTTTAAGTTTTCAATTTTGACATTATATATCATCTGTCAGCCTGTGTGGAACTCAAAATAATAATTTAAAAAACGCTGCGGGTGTGCACTTGAAACAAGTTTAATTGGAATATTTATGTAAATTAATGAATTGCAATAAATATTTTGTTATTTATAATAAAAAAAAAAAAAAAAAAAAAAAAACGAATACAAAAATATATTTGCTTTTCTATTTTTAATTTATACTGCAGAGGTGTACATATACGAGGTGTGTTCAAACATTATCGCGAATTTTGAATTTTCGCAGGTTACGTATATTCGAATTTCGATTTTTTGGTGGCGTTATGTTGGTACTCATGTCTCTCACTTATGCCGACAAGCTCGGCCATTTTGAATGTTAACTTAATTGTTAACAGCTGCTTTGCTTCCACGTGTTTTGGATCGTCATCGATTTTTACCTATTCAAAAAAATGGATCAAAGAACCTGTATCAAATTTTTTTTTTCTGAATGGAATAAATGGAATAAAAATGTTGAAGAAGGCTTATGGGGACCGAGCTCTACCAAAATCAACAACATTTGATTGATATAAATTGTTAAAAGAAGGTTGCGAACGTGTTGAAGACGAAGAGCTCCCTGATCAACCATCGACCTCAACGGACGATGCTCACATCCAAAAAGTAAAAGAATTAGTGTTTGCACACCGTCGATTAACTATGAGAGACATTGCTGATGAAATTGGCGTATCGAAAGGATCAATTAATACAATTTTGAAGGATGTTTTGGGCCTCAAACGTGTCAAGTCTCGGTTGGTACCAAAATTGATGATTTTTTTTTAAAAACTGTACTGATTTTTCGTGACTTTTGCCTAAAATCCAACCAATATTGTTCCGCAACCACCGTATTCGCTTGATTGGGCACCGTGTGACTTCTAGCTATTCCCAAAACTCAAGAGACCACTCCGGGGAACGCGTTTCGAGTCGATTGAGGAGATAAAAGCTAAATCGAAGAAGGCGCTGATGGCTATACCGGAAAGGGACTATTGGGCATGTTTCGAGGATTGGAAAAAACGTTGGCATAGGTGTATTTTATCGGGAGGGATTACTTTAAAGGGGACAAAATAGATATTCATGAATAAATAAATAATTAAAAAAAAAAATACAAAATGTGCGATACTTTTTGAACACACCTCGTATGTGTATAGATTGCTGTGTTAGAGAGAGGGGGAGAACCCATATTTTCCCACACAACTAGCAGTTTTGCTACCACTAAAAGCAACACGGTAGTGAAATCTATGTAAGTGCTAGACTCTGAAGAATCAGAGCCAACCAGTATAGTTAAGAAAGGTCTATAGTTTGGATGGACATAAGAGTGATAGATTGCTCAGATATTTTAAGTCCAAAGTGCCTAAGTCTACTCGATCAACACACACAGTGAAAGTGTTCAAACGATTCTGGTGTGTCCTCTTTTTTTACAACTTCTGCAGGTACTGTTCAAAGGGAAACCTAATTTGGTTACGTTTTCCCCGATGGACCGTGAAGACTGCTGCTAGTCTCGCAAGGTCTTTGCAAGTTGAACAGTAGCGTTCGGTGCTGGTTTTTTGGGGTCAATCGTAGACCAAATAAGCTTAGCATTTCTGCAGCTTTTCATATTTTGAGGTGAAATGATATCTATTGGGCGACCATCTGTACCAAGATTGGTTGGGATTTATCCAATAAACCCCTTCTAGCCAGCATATCAGCTCTTTCCCGGGACTTTCACTATGCCCTGGGACCCAAGAAAGACATAGTAAGCTGCGTCAAGTACTAAGATAAAGCTGGTTTTTTACATTCCCTTTTTATTATTATATTATTATATTCCCGCTTAACTATCTGAAAAAAACTGATCTGTGCCGTTCTTTACGTCACTAGTGCAGCATGGACTTTCGCCTAAAACACACTGCAGTGACTTGGCAGTCGGAAGAGGCTTAATTCAACTGCCAAGTTCTCCAACCCTCACTTTCCAGCAGCTCAGTCATCCAGTCTTGTCGTGATGGTATTGTTGATTTAAAGTATTTACTAAAATCTAAAGGATCGGACAAAAAAGTCAGTAGGGCTATATAAATCTGTTGTGATTTTGGATAAAACAGTTGGCCATAGCTTAGTGATGATCACAAGCCTTGATCTTTTAGTCGAAGAGCGCTGATCGGAAACATCTGCTTGATGAATAGTTCAATGTGTAGCAGTTTCAACATTGCATTTAGGGCCTCGGTATGACAGGTTCTAATTGCGCCCCTGTACCCAATACGAGCAGAGTTTTGTACCCTAGATAGCTACTTATATAGATAGATAAAGATATAAATTAAAGATATTTTTTTTAAAATTTCAAAGTGTAAAGATTGTTTTGTATCTTTTTTAAATTAATAAAAAGTTTGCACATTTTTAAGTATTTATTTTTTGTTCAATTTTAAAAATATCTACGATAAAAATTTATATTTCCAAGAAACTTTCAAAAGTATTTTAAAGTCATAAAATAAATATTTGTCATATATTTTCTCCTAAACACTCAAAAGCACTTCCACACCTATAAAATGAATACTAAAGTAAATGTCATTTAGTACCGTGTCTAATAACTTAATTAAAAATGCTCAGAAAAAAAAAAAACTTAATAACTTAATTTATTTATTTTTTTTTTTTGTAAAAACTCAGCGAGTTGAAGAACCTGAATATTTTTTTTTTTTTAAGAAAGAAAAAATATAAAAATAAAATAAAATTTCATGCACGACTGCATTTTTTATGAGTGCCGCCTGCATACAAAAAGTATTTCAAATATTTTTCTATAAAAAAAAAAAAAAAATAAATAAATTTTAAATAGAAAAAAAAAAAAAAAAATACCAAAATAAAAGACTAAAACTTTTGTTAATAAATTTTATTGTATTTAAGATACATCATGCAAAAGTCCTTGCAATATGCAATAGTTCAATGACATGCTTCTGCTTCTTGTTGTTGTTGTTGTTTTTAGTAACTTAAAAGCCGCAAAAGAGAACCGACATCAACGCCAAACAACAACGACATCGATACAAGTAATCAGCAAAAAAAAAAAAAAAAAAAAAAAACCAATCGCCATGTTGCAGACACAAACAAGCCGCAAACTTAGACTTTGCCGGCAAAAGAATAAAAATTTAAAACAAACCAAACCGTACCAAAATGAACCTTATGCATTCCTGGAATGTCTGGCATATATTTAACACTTTCCATAACTAAAATAAAAAATGTACCAAGAGACCAAAAAAAAAAAAAAAAAGAATCGATACTTAAGATATTCCGGGAAACTTTGGTATTCATAATATTAGAAATTGTACAATTCTTAAGGAGCAGGTGGTGGTGTTGTTTTGTGTTGTGTTGTTTTTCTACAAGTTTAGATTACAAACTGAGTCGGCTTTGATGTGTAAACGTTGCCTGTGATATTTGCAATAAGCGTAAAGTGCACGCAAAACGAGAGAGAGTACAATGCGAGGTTTTTGCAAAAATAGTTGAGTTTGCAAAAGTCGAAAAGATACAAGATACAGATACAATTTGTTATTTTTTAAATAAACTCATCAGTACACAATTGTTAATTCAAGCTCATGTTGATGTAACTTGGCCGTAGTCTTTGTTTTGTTGTTGTTGTTGTTGTTGTTGTTGTCGTAGTCTTCGTCGAAGACGCCTGACGTCTGACAATTGACGTTTTGTCACGTTTCCTGGAAACCGTTTGCTGTAAGCTGAGCACAGCATAAAATCAAGCAAAACAAAACTGCTAAATGAGCGTAAATAATAAACATCAAATCCAAAGTTGAGATTGCTATATGCAATTGCAACGAAAGACTTCAAAAAACAAACAACACTCTACACGCTGGATGAATGCTGTAGAGAGTACCACAATAGATGGTATGTATGAGTTATAGCTTTAGAGAGAGGGTGTGTTGCCTGTGCCACTGGGTTTTGCTGCTAATTGAATTTGCACGATGCAACAGTTGCAGTCGTATCAGACATACTCGTACTGCAATTAGCGCCATTTAATTTAGAGCGACAACAACACTGTGTGAAACTGGAGATGAAATGATGTTTTTTTTTTTTGTATATTGACCACCCGTTTAAAATTAACTTTACGCACGATTCTGAACTTTAAAAAAGAAGAAGAAGAAGGCAATAACACCCGCGCCTAGACGCCACATACTTGAAGTACATAAAATAGATATAAGATACAAAAGTATCTACAGTTAAAGAGCATACGAAGAGCAGCCACTTGTATCTATTACTATGCCATATGAATCGAGCGTTAGGCCACAGTGTCAATGAGTTAATTAGCGCTCGATATAGTTTCAGTCTGTCACTGTCTGTCTTTGTTGTTGTTGTTGTTCTCATCTAAAATTGTCATAGAACTCAAGAGCCATGACATTCTCCAAATGGAATAATTTAAACGCTAACACATGAAGAGCAAAGCAGTGACAGACAAGCTTGTGGGTGTAAAAATAAAAAAAAAAAAAATTATATTTGTATTTTCTATTTAATTTTTTTTTTTTTTTTTTATAGGTCAAATCTGTATCTGAGATTTTAAAGTATTTATAAAATTTTTGCAATGGTTTAAAAAGTATCTGTAGCAGCATATACCTTTAAATGTTATTAGTTATTTTTTCAACTATAAGATACATTTCTATCTTAAAGAGCTGCCATTCAAAACTCATTAAAACTTAAAAGCGTTTTAAAATTTTTTATAGCTTTTCATATAACTGCAACAAAATAAAGTTATAAACAATTAAAAAAATGCAATTTTCAATTTTTTTTTATAGATTTTTTTTTTTTTTTTTGCTGTATGCAACTTGTTTTTTATTGATTTAAGCGTAAAGTAAAAATAATGAATATATACAGTGCAGACAGACAGACAGCAGACATGGCATGCATTACGCCTCGAGGGCAATTTTATGCAGCAAAGACAACAGCAATATTAAGTTATTAAGACCACACACAATGTGCATATGTGTATCTATAGGCACATTTACAGTTAATTGCCAAACAATATAAAGTAGCTGCAAGGTTTTCAAAGCTTTAACTTGGATGCTGTATGTACATATTTTAATAGCAAATACTGCATAGCAGCATGTTTAAGTGTTGAGTTGTGAAAAAAAAAGAAAGAAAAATATTTCTCTTGCATTAACTGACCGAGTAATCAATTTTATTTTTCATTGCAAAATGTTTATTGACTTCACAGTCGGTGTAGTCATTGCGCGCGTTAATGAAAATAAATTAAAACTGGCATTTAATTAAATTACATATACAACTCGTATGAGTTTGAGTTTTGGTGAATGTTATGGTTTATTTGAATTTTTAATTTTTTTTTTTTTCAGAAATAGCCTTCAAAATTGTAACCAAAATAACATTTTTAGTACTGAGTTAATTGATTATACAGCTTTATAATCTAAAAGTATCTAGATACAAATTTAAACACCGCAGCTTATATATACTCTTTGCTGTTGCTAAACCATTTTTATAGAAAATTCTTTTTTTTTTTTTAACTTAATTTTAAAAATATAAATCAACCAATGAAATACCAAAACGGAAATGCATTAATTTGTCAGTCTTTTGGATATAAGAAAAAAATATATTTCAAAAATAAATGAATTAATACAAAAAATGAGAATGAACGCTGAAGTTGTGTATGCTCGACTGCAAGATACCCTGTACGCGTTCATTATGTATCTAAAGTTAAGTCTTAGAACCATACACATTGTATTGGATTTTTAAACAAAAACTCAAAAAAAGGAGTAAATTTATTTGGGGGCTATACCAAATTTTTATACCCGCCACACATGTGGAGGGTATTATCATTTTGTCAGAAAGTTTGTAACGCATTAAAGGAAACGTCGTAGACCTATAAAGTATATATATTCTTGATCAGCTCGACGAGACGAGTCGATCTAGCCATGTCCGTCTGTCTGTCCGTCTGTCCGTCCGTCTGTCCGTCTGTATTTATGCGATTCATTCGCTCAGTTTTAAAGATATTGACCTGAAACTCGGAACTTAAGCTTTTTCAGTCCTAAGCAGTTCAAGTGTTAAAATCAAAGTGCCACGCCCATTTTATATAGCCCCCATACAAACTTACCGTTTTTCGGATTTTTTGTATGAAAATAGCTATTTTTATGAATGTAGTTACTCCAAGTTAGGTAAAAATACTTCTAATGTCATCCAATAACAAATCCAAGCTGCCACGCCCATTTTTAGATATAGCTCCCATACAAACTTACCGCCCATTCTCGAATTTTTGTATTAAAATAGGTATTATTTTTGAAACAATTCACTCAAATTTGGGTAAAAACACTTCTTATGACATCAATATCAAAACCAAGGTGCCACGCCTATTTTTAGCTATAGCACCCATACAAACTTATAGATTATTTTCGAACATTTCTATGAAAAAGTAATTATTTTGAAATATATATTTATAAATGTATATAAGCCACTTATGATCCACATAAACTATTCAAAGATTCGTGTGACGGGTATTTAAGCTTCGGTTCCACCGAAGTTAACGTTCTTTCTTGTTTTTCTTGGTCCTGCCCATATTTCATTGGGACTATCATAGGGTAAATTTAAACTTAATTTGGAGGTCCTAGAATGAGAAACATAGCAGTTTTGATGCAAAAACCTAAAATTTTGGTTTAGATTTGTATGGGGACTACCAATAAAAATGAGAAGTAGAGAATAAAGAATTGAAGAGGATGGCCCTATCTCTTATAATCTTCGAGATAATTGTTTTCTCACGGCAGAAAGCCTGATAGACGGGCAGACAGACATACAGAAGAACGGACAGACAGCCATTGCTAGATCGTCTCTTCATTCCATGCTAATCATATATACCCAGCGTTACTGAAGCTCGATAGCTAAAGACTGGCTTATATGCTACATTTGCTGACAAGGTTATCATTACAAAAAATGGTAAAATTAGTCTTCAAGTTATAATATTTGCTTTATCTCATATATGTATATTTTATGAATAAACTGTTTGAGAATTACAAAGTTTTATTAAAGCTGATGCAGAGACGACCTGACCAGGCTGATGCAAAGATAAGATAATGCGGAGACGATCCAGTACTGGTCAACACTTGTCTCAGTCTGACGCAGAGGCGGAAGCGTCAGCTTTTATAGGACATTGTTATGGATAGGAACCAACATTGAAGCTGGTTAGCCTATCAGTTGTAACTTAATACAGCTGTCACGTCATGGGTCAGTGACAGAGTGCAACTGTGTAAAAATTTTTTAAAGGCATTTCACTTGGCATTGGGCCTATTCTGCAACAACCACGACTAGTCATTGAACAACCTGTATGACTTAGGCAATGGGTCGACTTTGTAACAGCCCTGACTAGTCAGTGACTTACCCGAGTGGACTAATCGTCAAAAAAAAAATCAGTTTGGTCAATTGAACCGGAAGCCAGATATGCTAGGTATATATAAAGAGTGTCCCAGAATTAACGCAAGTCCCAGTATTAACACAGGATTTGCACGTAAAGTGCTGGCAACTCTGAAAATAACAATTTGACAGCTGAAAAGTTTAGGTCAAGTAGAAATGAAGCGACACGATAGAACACGATAGAATTTTGTTAGAGTTGCCAGCACTTTATTGCAAATCATGCGTTAATTTTGGCATAACTTTTACTTTATAGGGTCTATCGTGTATTCTTCAGACTGTTACATACATTTGCACTAATTTAATATACCATTTTAGCCTATAAGTAAAGGGTAAAAATACAAAAACAAAATAACAACTCACAGCACTCAGCTCTTGGATTTTTCAAAATGCCACAGAATTAATTTTTAAAATGACTTATTTGTAGCTCGAATGGCGCTACCACTTTCCAATTATATAAAAGCAAAATCATTTCTTAAAAAAAAAAAAAAAAAAAAAGTTTCTCAATACAGCTTAACTACAAAGTGAGTAGCCTGCTTTCAGCTAAGTATACAGCCATAGTCAAATGTTATTACACAACCAAATTTTTCTTTGCCATTCAACTTCTTCCTTCTTCCTCTGTTGCTATTGATGTCAGACTATAATAAGATATGTTGTTGTAATCCTTGGTCTATCCTGAATCGATCGATGTCTTATTGGAAAGATAACGGTATATCGAACGGGATTCAAGCGAATAAAAATCCGTCATAATTGACCAGTTATTCAACTTTTTCTATGAACACATTTTTCAAAATTAGGCTTTCTAGAATTCTAAGCATTTTCTTAAGAATTTTAAAACAAAAATTTTTTAAAAAAAATTTGTTAGAAAAGTTGAATAACTTGGTCAATTATTGACGGATTTTTTCGCTTGAATCTCGTTCTACCGTATCTTTTCAATCGATCGATTCAGATAGATCAGGATTACACAACATATCTTATATAGTCTGACATCAATAGCACAGTAGGAAGAAGGGTTGAATGTGCAAAAAAATATATTTTAAGGAATAAAATGAACGTTCTTCTTAACCAAACTAATATACTCTTCCTTTTTTCATGTAGCAAATAATAAAAAGCTAAAGCATTGCGTGCAGTTATGCAAATTTTCGCAACTATACAGAGTAGAGGACTCTTTTTTTTTGTTTTTTTGGTGGGTTTTATGTTTTTTTCTGAACTAAGAAATAATAAGCTTATGGCATGTTGCATGTGCTGCGCTTCTTTTTGCTTTTACAATATTATTTGGCGTACTTTGTGTTTGGTTAAGGTTAAATTTTCGCTGGCGGTAGCTTCAAAAAAAGTTGTTAGTAAACGCTTTTAGCGCCAGTTTTTGAAACAACGATAAAACCATAAAAAAAAAAATGTCTGAATTCATTTAATAAAATGTATATTTAAGCAGTTGTTAATGTCGAGCAGGCGTTATTGCGTGTCTACAGCTGGTTATATATCACTCACAGATATACATGCTATGCTTTTATTATCATTAAATATATATATGTATCTGCAGCTATGTATGTATGTATTTGTATCTTTGTATCTGTACTCGTAGTGCATAAAAGTGTCACGCGACACATAATGTTGCATGGAAGTAAACAGACTTCAAATTGGCATTAAATGATAAAATGCGCTTGAGCGACACCCAGTAATTGCTTACTTAGTATATAATTTTAATAAAGGTGTGTGTATCTTATAGATACTTTAGCTAGACTTTATTAAAAAAAAAAATATATCATTTGTCATTTCGTAGAGGACCACACATTGTCTAGATTGCATTTGAACTTCATTTCCGTTGCTATAATATGCGAATTTGTTTATAACTCACTAAAAATCCATAAAAAAAAATAATTCTAATATAGTTATCTCTTGCCAATCATTAAAAAGAAGAAAAAAAAAAAATAAAGATACTATATATTGCAGACAGTCGGTAGCAAATATCTTCATTGACCCGAAAGGCAAAAACGTTTTTTTTCGCTTCAAGTCGTCCAAGACCTAAGGAAACAAACTTTAATATGTCGGCAAAATGTTTCTTCTTATCTCATTATTGCGCCATATTAAAGAGCAGTCGTTGCCGACAGGCATTTAGTTGAGTGTATGAGGCAGCGAGGCATATGAAATCAAGAAATATGTACAATCTTATATACGTGTATGCTATATGTTAAGAAAATATTTAACAGAAAATAACATTTAATTGAGGGCGCGACCGGTTGAACGGTGATTGGTTGCCGGTTTCTTTTTTTTCAATATTTTTTTTTTTTTTTTTACTGAATGAATTTTTTTTTTTTTTTTTTGGAGCAATAAAGTGCAAGAAATGAGTTACTAAATGGAATATGTAATATGTTAATTGAAAATTAAATTAAATATATTTGCAGGCTTGTGTTTAGTTTAGTTTTTATATTAAAAAAAAAAAAAAAAAAGTTAATATAAAATCACTTTCTTTTGCACAAACACTCCAGAGGCACCTAAAGTAAGAATAGCTTCGAAAAAAATACCACAAAACTATAATCATATATAAAAGTGTTCTCAAAAAAGAAAGAAAATTCAGACAACAAAGCGTAACCAACTAAACATATCAATCTCATATATTGAACAAGCGCATATTATAAAGATTAACTGATAGCCGCCAACTTAGAGGCTGCAGCTCGAGCCAATGTCGTCGTCATCATCATCATCATCATCATAAGATCAACAACAGATCAGCAGCATCATCATTCACGTCGCTTTTACAGTCTGTGATCTAAAGGCGCTCAACCATTAACTAACATAAAGCGGCATTAATGGACACGGATCTTTCGTCACTCCCTCAAAAAAAAAAAAAAAAAAAAGAATGATTTTTTTTTGTTAACCTTTTCTTATAAAAATATGCTTCTAATAGCACATTTTTTTCTTTTCTTTCATAAATCAACAACAACAAGAACAACTAAACCTTTTATAAAATATAAAAAGAATATAAAAAGAAGATTTTATGTTGAAGGATTAAATTGATATGATGTGTGAGTCCAAAAAAAAAAAGAAAGAAAGAAAAAAATACAACGCATTTATTTAAAGTTAATCAGAGTTAGTTATGTAATACATATTTCGATACATGAGCTCCAGAACAGATTATCGAATTTTTTTTAAAATTATTTGTAAATTTAAAATTTTCTCTTTTCCATCAAAAGACTCTAACAAAAAAAAAATAAATTTCCCAAATAAAACGAAACAACAACAACAAATCAAATACCACACTAGGTGCTAATAATGTGGGAAATATTTAGCACCATCATTACAAATATCATTTATATTAGAAAGACGAAAAAGCACCATTGATGAAGAAGAAAAAAAATCATGCCGTGAAAATTCTAAGAAATAGCACATTTAAACTACTTGAAGTTTACGAACAGCACAGATCAACTTAACTCTATAATTTTCTTTCTTATAAGCATAATGCATACAACATCAATTATCGGAACATTGAACATAAGTAAGTAACTTCAAGACAAACTCGATATTTGGGAAACGTTGTAAAATAAATAAATGCATTTCCGTTGTCAAATATGTTTCCAGCTAAAAATTTGAAAAGGAAAATAAGAATGACAAAGATGCGAATGACACTGTAAAACCAAATTTTATAATAGAAATTCTAGAACTGGTCGAGAAAAAAATAACTGTATACTTAAAATTTTCGGGAGAGCCACAAAATTTAGATTCAAGATTAAAATATTATTTTACCTAAAGTGCTATAACTCAGCAAACTACGAACCGATTTTTAGTTTTCTAAACATTTTGAAAAGAAAAAACTTCGGCCTTTTTAACCGTATATATGGTAACATTTCCAATGTCATCTGTATCTATTTTCAAGACAAACGAAAAAAATCGATTTTTATTTTTTTTCAAATGATGTTTGCTTATACTATTTTGTTTGAAAGTTGCACCTATAATATGTAATTTTTAAAAGTACGTACATTGACGTGTAAAGCAGATTCTTAATGAAAAAAATCGGACAAAAATTGACAAAGTTATTCAACTTTTTCCATAAACAAATTTTTCATAAAATCAAAAATTTTCATAAAAATTAAAAAAAAAAATAAAATTCTGGGGTTTTTTCCAAAAATTCTATATATAAAATTCGACCTGAACCACAAACTCTACTACTTTTGTAGTTAATTTCGTAGATACTACATAATTTTACCTACCGCATTTAAGGAGCTAAGAGCAAAAGAATAAAGAAACAAGAAACACAATCAATAGCAAAAAAAAATGAACAAGTGTAACGCTTGCCGATCGTCAGCCAGAAATAGTCAAAAGTAGAAATAAAAAAAAAAAAGAGAGAAAGACACAAAAAGCGTATTGACCGACTATTCAATATTTATTGGTCACTCTACGTATATAAACGAACGATTCAATACAATCTTCGAACGCTTGACCGATGCTCAACACTTTTTCCTTTATTTTTTTTGTTTTTTTCTTTCAAAGTATTTCCACTCAACTCGACTCAAGTGGCCATTTTAAGTTTACAGTAAGAGAGCGCGGCATAAAAAACAAAAAAAAAAACGAAAAGACAAAATGTATCTACAATAAATATTATTGTTTCCCACAGATTCTTTCTAGCTTATACAACAATCGATCGATCGATACGTTGTGATCGTTGTCCCTTCATTGGGATATCTATTGTAGTTATTTACATACGTCGGAAAGTTACAAATACCTCAGAAACATGTTCAACGTAATCATCATCATCCACATCAACATTATTCTGAACATTTTCATCGATTATTTGTTGTTGTTGGTATCGATCGGAACGCATCGTAACGTTTTGTTGTGCATCATGGTCACTGGTTTACAATGTTTAAGCCTACCTTATAAAAATATTTAAGCGCCAATTTTTGACTGGCCCTACCGAAAATAACGCTCAAGTATCATGATGTGTATGTATGTATTTGTGTATTCATTTGAAGAGGAACTTCTGTAAATTTTGAATAACAATGAAGCGCATAGCTTCAAAGCGCTGCGACGCTCTTTTGGATTGATTTTTTTCTTTTCTTCATGAATATTGAATTGGAAGCAAAGTGATATGATTTTGGAAAATATTTTTACTATGATTGTTTGTCAGCAATTACGCACTTCAAGGCGACAATTAAGTGTTTTTTTTTTGAATACAGATTTGAGTTTCCTTTTTTTTTTAAATACAAAGTAAAAGTTCTTAGAAATATTGAGCTGATCAGTTCGATGTGTTTTCATTATATATTTATATTTATTTTTTTATAGCGTGAGAACTACAGAATGAGTTGGGTAAAGATAGCCAAAATTATTTTTTTTGTAACTAGTATCTTGTATTTTGTACAGAAAAAGTATCCAAAAGTATCTTTTGTCCAAATTCATTTAAAAAAATTATATATATTAAATTTATTTAGCTCATATTTAATTAAACAACAATTTAACAATTCAAATAGTTTTCATAATATAAGAAAAGGCAAGAATTTTTTCTACATATTCCAAAAAAAAATTCAAACATTTGTTAAAATAATCAAAACATTCCGCATTGTAACAATAATCCTACTAATGAATTTTGACACTTCAATCAATTTACTTTCACCACCTCAAAAAAAAACTAAGAAACATGCTGGCTTACAAAAACAACATGTATCTATATCCTTTCACCCTGAACCAAATCTAAAAATACTTCAGAGAATTTATTGAAAAAAAAAAACAATTTTATGGTAGCACACAGTCAAAGCATTTAATTAAACAGCAGCAGTAGAATTTGTATATGGGTGAAAGTAAATCCTAGGACAACAACAACAACAACAACAAACAGCAGCCAATTTGGTAAACCACAATGACACATGGCAATAAATCAAACAATTTAATTTCGAATTGTAACAATAAGTATAAAAGAAAGAGCGAGAGAGAAGACGAATACAAAACGTTCAAATTGAATTTGATATTGGCGCTATAAAACATTTTATAGCACATCAGATCATAAATTACATTGGAAACTAGAATTTTATACAAAACAAAAAAAAAAAAATGTGTCCACACAAGTTAGCTAACGTATTGGGCGTTGCCCAATCAACACCTTTTGCATTCACCCTCGCTCGTTTGCTACTTTAGTATTTGGCGTAGCTCATGTAACATACAAGTCAAACGATGAAGCTGTTAATTTTCAAATCAAATAAAAAAAAGAGGCGGCCAGCAGCAAAAGATTCTTATTGTCATTGCATGCCGCCACAAGGGATTTGCTTAGCGCAGCTTATTTTATTTATTGTTTAATATATTCTTTTGTGTCTGGGTATGAGAAGTCTAGTTAAGATCCCAAGTCTTTTTTTTTACTGTTAATAATGTTGTTGTTAAGGCAATGCTGCAGTCTTGCATTTCATGAACTCTTGTCGTATCTTTTGGTTGTTTTGTTTGAACTGTAGTTCATTAAAAACGTTTAACACTTTAATTTGCATCGTTTAAAATGCAGTTGATTGTGTGTATTTGTTAACAATTATGTATTAGAGATTTTGAATGATTAGATGATCATTATGTAGATGTATGTAACAGCAGAAGAATCAGTACAGACCAATACTTCCGGAGATAAAGATCTGGTAGCGTAAAACAAAACTGCATAGTTGAAATTTCGCGAAGCATTCTCATAATCTGAATTTATGGTTAAGTTAGGAATCTTCGTGAATCTTCACATGGCCAGATTAGGTCCTTTGTGATACCATATGTTCTCTTGGTTTTATTTCCCTAGGACTGTTTGATTAATCGATTAATCAGTGAACAATCCATTCTTTTGTATAATCAACTGTTCAATTAATTAAAGAAATTATAATTGATTAATCAACAAGCAATAATCAAGTAGTTGATAGAGGTTAAAGTATTAATCAGCCACAATTCAATTTTTTACTATCATTAACAATCGATTATTTCCAACAATCACACAGCCCTATATTCTCCCTACTCGAACCACCTCGATTTCCTTATAAAGGTGACTGCTGCACTAATCTTGACTGAGAAAGGTAAACATTGTTCTTTAACTGGACGCTGGCTACTGTCTTCTCTTCTTTGTTTCTACAGCTCCTACAGAAGTCATAAAATGCTAACCCTAGTCGAACCACATATCTGCAGGCCAGGCAGTGTCCCGTGAAAGCTGCCAACAACAGAATATAGTCTGTCTATTATGACGCATGAGTTGGGCTGTTCGCTTGGTATTATATTCTGACCACGTGAATTTCGAGATATTGGATTTGGAATTTGTTTCATTTATCTTTGCTAGCATGGTTTTTTCCTGTTTCACTCGTAGCTTCAGAGTGGTCATGGGAACTCCTCGTGCGAAATTTGTACCTTCTTTGGCCAATCTAAATGCTTCGCAATTACCTAGAAGATCTTAGTGACCCGAAACACATGTGAACCAAATATCCCATAGCTCAGCCTTCTCGTTAAGCGTTATGCGGCACTCGGAGTTTGTTTTATGGTTAAAAAACGATTTTTTTATTCTCTTCTATTTACATGGCAATAACTCAGCTAACTTCGAATAGAAATTTAATTTTTAGCCAGTTTTGGAAAGAAAAAACTTTAGATCTTTCGATTAATATACACAACATTATAACATTTCAGTTGCTATCTGTGTATATTTTCAAGTCAAACTCAATTTGTAATATGGTTTACAACATATATTTTCTTTCCCCACTTTAGCTGTGAAAATTGTAAACTTTTTTTTGGAAAATTCCTAAGAAGTGTTTTATTATTTTTAAGCGTAATTCCTTTTATCTATATTCCAAAAAATAATAGCAAAATCTGCAAAATACTACTAATTTCACACAAAGACAGCGCTCTAAAAAAACTATGAATTTATTTTGGAAAATTCCATTTGGACAAGCAAACAAGTACATCTATATTTCTTAGTTCTAGTATGAATGCTTCTGGGTTAAACCCTAAATATATAATCAAGGATTAACACGGACTTAAGCGTAAATACGTATTGTTTGACAAACTAAACAAGGAAATTTTTGTGTGTGTGTTTATTCATAAAAACATAAATAAGCAGGTATGAAATATTTAAGATACACACTCATAGATCAAAGGTCAGACGTTAGACAGTTCGGCACTCATGCAAATGAATGAATTTGAGTGTTAGCAGCAGCGATTTATTGGCAGCCGCGCCTTGTCATAAATTTAGGTTTACAGATTACGAACAGCGGATACGGGTTTTGTGTGCTGTGGCCAGTAGGCGTAAAATTGACAAAAGGACTTTTCGCACATTAGCATTGAATATATTTGTAGAAAGAATAAATAGAAAATCCTTAAAATTTTATGCACACTCGAAATGTTTTTGTTTCGATTACTCTAAGGTAAGAATTGCGCGTCTTTCTTTTAAAATATTTTGCACCTGTTGTATTGCAATAGGCAAAAAAAATAGATACAAAATGATGAGTGTGCACTTTTGTCTTACGCAGCATGTTAGCTTGTGTTAATTTTTTTTTAGCTCGTGCTGTTTTTATTCTAGATACAAAATTGCAAGGATATAACTGACAAGCAGCTGTGTATCTCGCATTCTTGTTGTTGTTGCCTTAATTAGTCATGCAGCGTATCAGTTGCAAACGTCGAAATTTAGTTCTTTAGTGAAAGTCTATACTAAAGCGTAACGAATTTCCATGACATTTTGAATTGTACTGTATAAGTGCAATCATAAATTTGATTTGTTATTGGTATGCAGCGTGAACAATGATTTGTAAAAAAAAAAAAAAAAATATTTTTGTTATTTTTGCAAAAGTATTTTGTATCAAATTGCCAGGTGACATTTTTGTCTAGCAATCGTTTTAAAAAATATTCAAATAATTTCTAAGAACAAAACATGCTGCTATTATACAAGGTGTTGTTAAGCGCGCTTTCTCTCTCAATATATTATGTACCAATGTCAGTCTTATTTAAAGACAAACAGAGTAAGCAAAGCGAAGAAAATAAAATAAAATAAGTAAAATAAATAATTTTATAACTATACACTTCGCACTTGAAAGACTAAATAATAAAAAAACCGAGCATACTTCTAACTCATACACGCTCATACTTTGGCATTATAAGGTACCAATGTTTCGCTTGACATCACCTTTTTAACTTCAGCCGTCGAACCGACAAAAGTTGAGTTACTTTTTGTAAGTTTCATTTGAAAAAATAAGATACAAAACTGCAAAATTATTTTCCTAACTTCTTACAAGCAACAACATAAGCAATCAATAGAGCAACTAACGTTCAATAATATTCATAAAAGTTTATATTTAGATACTTATTTCATAAAAAAATATTATACAAAAAGTTTATGTAACATTAGCTACATTTGGCAAAATGCCTAATGTATCTCAGTAGCTTGTAATATTCATAAAATACAATCAGTAAGCCAAAAGATGTTATAAAAACATACTTGATACTTAAACTATATGAACTGGCTTAAATGAAACGTTAGCTGTTGGCGGTCTAGCAATTTAGATACCCAAAAGCAATGCACAAAGCTGTTAAAGATACACACACACACACAACTGAGTACAAGATTGTTGTTATAATGAACTCCCGTACTTGTGCGTTGTGTTAATAAAAAAATACAAATAGTAATGCAGATACTTTTTTAAATAGTAACAATGCCGCACAGATTTTCAACATAAAGTTTCTTTTCTCTTTTTTTCTTTTAAATATTCTCACAAAAAAAAATGCTGCTTAAAAAAAAGGTGCAACATATTTGACATTCTCATGCGTACAAAAAGTTACAGATACTTTTACTTGTCTAAATAAATAAATAAATATGTATGCATGTATTTGTAACATGTTAGCTATAACTTAATTATACATTTCCGTTGTATGTAGAAGAAAGTATTTAACATAAACAAATAGCTATGTAGAAGGTACTTGAATCCTTTTCTTAGGCATAGGAATTTTTTGTATATAGTATTTTATTTTATTTATTTCTTTTTCACCCGATTTTATGTACTTACGTGTCTGTGCAATGTCTGTCACTGAGACTGTTCCTTCCGCAGCTAGGTGTATGGCTTTGTTGTGTGCACACTGTGACATTATTACGTAATCTTCTCCTATACATAATGCACCTGAAATCACCACCTAAAAGTAGACAAGGAAAAAGAAACAAAATTTATTAGATTTTTTTTTGCTGCTATAAAGTTTTTTTTATTTTTATTCATTTATTTTTTTTTTTATCGAATTATATTTATAGCTTTTGTTGTTGCTGTTAACAATTCTTATCAATATTATCAGCTTGATATATCATTTTTGCTATCTCTAACATCGCACTTAAATTGCAGCGCAATGTTTTTTTTTTTTTTGTATCTTTTTTTTTTTATAATTTTTTTTTCTTTGTATCTTTTGTTGGCATAGTTTGTCTTCAGAGCATGTTACCAATCTTTTGCGCATACTAGTAGCCATATTTTTATTTTGTTTGTATGTAATTTATCATGTTTAACTACTTGTCTTTGTTGTTCTTTTATTGCATTCATTAAGAATGTATCTTTTTATGGTATTTAGTTATTTATGTGTATCTATGTGATTTTTTTGAAAAGTATCTTTTTTGCAGTCGCTTTCTAAAAATTCTAACTAAATAAATTTTCTAAAATTATTTAAGTTAGTAGCTAAAAAAAAAAAAAAACAAAACAAAAAACTTAACATGCGGCATACTTGTAAAAAATCATTATTAAACATAATTTATACTCTAACTCATTTACTTCGAGAGCATACCTTATCTTCATTCATAATTTCATCAACCTAGAAATATTAACGATACATTTTATATTACGCTCATTTTCAAAATAACTGCTCGTTGCCGCACCATACCCAAAAAAAAAAAAAAATGTGGGTACTTTTTTTTTTTTTTTTTTATTTATTAGAAGTCTGTCGATAATTACTAAATAATGCGTTTCTTTTCCAACTAGTACTCTCGATAACCAACTCCAAAACGTACTTGCCTACATACTATAAATATCTTTTTGGTTTTCTTTGTCGTTTGCGCATTGATTGTGTGTGTTAACTATGCCTTGGGAAAATAGTTTGCGCCCAAAAACGAGGTTACACGGCATATAAATTTATTATAGATACATATTTACAAGTATGCAGCATTTTTTTTTTTTTTTTTTGAGGGCGTGTTGGGAGGTGTTATACTTCAAAACTTGTGCGGAAGCGATAATGTAAAGTGCGCTAAAGATAAGATTTCAAACTTGAAGCATACCCAACTACTACTAAACTAGTTTACAGTTACAAACTTATTATTATGATTATTAGAATTTTGTTTGTAGGGTTGTTGTTGTTGTTTTTTAATGTAGTCTCATCTATATGCTATATTCTAGAAGTATTCTTTGTAAATAAGCATTTTGATTGAGACAGTTTGAATATTTTTTGAAGTATCTTTGAAGTATGCAATTTATGAATGAATAAATTGTTTAATGCTGAAAATTTGATAATGCTGTTTAGATAATTATTTTTGAATGGAATAATAGACAGCAAGTTAATGGAATATTGATAATGTTTAAAAAAAAAAAAAAAGTTTTTAAAATAATTTTTGTTGTATTGAATGACCAGAGGCGTCATACGAATTTGGAGACTATTAAGCAAAGCAACATATGTAATAGTGTAAATTCATGCAGCATATTAGATTTGTTTATAACAGGTGACATATTGCGCCACTGTCTCTTTCTAATTTGCTAACAAATTTTGTTGAGTATGCATGTTATGGTGAATTTATATAATTTCACCATATAAATATTTATATTTCTGCTTTTTGATTTTGTTACGTCAAATTCAAAATAAATATTTTTTAAAAGCACCAAAGCAACCAAAGCAAAAGTACAGAAGAGATAATGTTTGCTTGCTATCTTTTCTCAAAATTTCTTGTACATTTCATTCTTGTCGTGGTGAATTTAAATAATTTTTACCATAAACTAGTTGGTTTAATTGCATCATGATTATATACATACATGACGCACACTTTGCTTTTTCTGCTTAAAATTTGTTTCTGGCCTTTCATTTCAGAAGCATTCTTTAAATTCCCCTTTTAAAAAATAACCCTTGGTTAAATTATACATGGTCATGCTAAGCGCTCTTGCTCTCTCAAAGTTTTGCGTACCAATGTCAGTCGTATGAAAGAAACAAATACAAAAAAGGAAAACATAAATTTTCTAGCTCATTCAAACTTGAAAGCGGAGTAAAAGTTAAAAGTAAGCTATCTCTTTTGCACTGGTACCAACGTTTTGCTTGACATCAACTTTATAATTGCAACATGGAACAACCAAGCAAATTAATTATATCAGAATTTAAATGGAGCCTATAACATTTGAGTTGCTTTTATTAAATTTCGATTTCTGCTTTAGTTAATTTAAATTATTTAGCAAAATAATACTTACAATAAAAACAAGCAGTCTTTGTAACTGATTCGACATTCATTCGATGATCAATGTACATAATTTAAACCCATTTACTGCAATTTTAGCAGCAAACTAAATTCTATCCTCGACGTTTAACGTGCAAAGATTTTTTGAGACATTAAGAAAAGTATTTTAAATTAATTTTAATTAATTTTTTTTAATTATAAAACACTTCATGCATATGACTTGTTTAGCACTTTTTATTAATTAATTAATTAAAAATTATAAAACTTTATTCAAATATTTTATATAAAAAAGCAGCAGCACGAATCACTCAAATGAAAAATCGTTTTCCAATTTTCGTAAACTTTTTATTTATTTATTTTTCTGCTGCTCTTTAAAAACTTTAACATAAAAAATTAAATAAATTAATGCAGTCAGCTGCAGTATTTTTATTTATTTAGCACAATTTCCGTTTCCGTTTTTGTTGTTGTTTTCTTTAAATTTTTAAATTATTACTTTGATTTATTTATTTTTTCGCTTTTAAAGCTTTTTACACGTTTTGCCATAAAATTTGAATTTGATTAATTAATGAAGACAGCAGCGTTGCCACCTGAACACAATTAAAAGTGAAATGAAAACGCTTTCGTAACGTTCATGATAACAGCAAATGTTAATGACGATAATAAAAAAAATGATGATAATGACGTAGCAGCAGCGTAAACATTTACGTATAAATTTTTTTTTTTTTTTTGTTTTAATTGAGAGCGAATCGAATGTGTGTGTGAACCGAAACCGAAACCGGAACGGAGCAAAACTCAAAATATTGAATGAATTGAAATGAACTGAAACTGAACACTAACGTCTTAGCTGGTCGATTGAACTGTCACGACTAAAACTAAATGTGCGACATTTTTTTGGTTTTTCTTCCTTCTTACATCGAAAATGACGACACAACTACAAAAACAGCGTCGAGGCGATGGGTTGGCGTCGACAGCGACGACTGCAAGCAAAACAGCAACGATTTTCATGCGACAACAACAACGACAACAACAAACGCAACGTAAAAGCAACAAAAACTGCGTCGATGTTAAGAAGAGATGATTATGATGATGTTGTGGCTGTTGTTGTTGTTTTTTATGTTTATGTTAATAATGATGTTGCATGCCATGTTATGCCGTTAGTTGTTCTCTCTCAATTCCCGTTTGAATTTTTGTTTACATATCTAAAAAAAAATATATATAAACTTATTTTCTAACTCAACTGCATGTTGCTGCAACATTTCATCTAGCAACATGTTGATTTATTGTTTTATTTAGCAACAATATTGCAACAAAAAAATTCGAATTATGTTCTTTGTTAAGACGCTATAACTTTTTCATTTTTTATGCGATTTTTACAATCTTAGGCTTCATGTTTTCGTAATAAAATTTTATAATTTTGGAAATATTAAAATAGCACAATTTAATTATTTTCTACTGAAAAATCGGGTTTAAAAATGAACTATTTTAAAAACACGCATTAAAAAAATTCATATTGTTAGACAGAACCCTAGAAACGATAAGCAGAGCATCTTTTTAAAACTGACAAGAAAAGTTAAAAAAACGTTTTATAATAAGGAAATCTCAAAAGCGGTACTTAAAAAACATTTTTGTTGATCATTTTTGAATCTACGCCCCAAACTGCAATATGTCCATAAGAAACTAGATCATATTTATATGGTGTATAAAACTTCACTAAAATTTTAATATTTTTCATTATCTTAATTCTACTACATAATGCTCCATTTGACACTTTCTTCGATCCCAATAAAGTATGCAATTTTCGTTTGCGATTTTTAGTCGTGCTACAGCTCCCAACGATTTTTATAAACTTTAAAAACTATTTTTTTTAAGCTAACAGGGCAAAAATGTCGATGATTTTAGATTTTATGTAAATCCTTCAATTAGGAGGTGTATTTTAATATGCTTTAGAGAGTCCATTCAAAAAAATGTAAAGAGCTGATTTTTTTTTATTAGTTTTTACACCCAAACAGAGCTCGCTTCAAAACTACCCACTTTTCCCTATCGTAATATTTTAACATTTTTTCAAAATTTTTACAAAAAAGTACTTCACACATAATAAACAGGCCACGGTGAATTGTTAAAGAAGTAAAAATTTCAGCACTTTTAAAATTTATTTAAAATTTAGTTTTCTCGCATGCTAGAATTATTTACATCAACTGTTAGATTACAGTTCATTAACAGTTAGCTGATAGTACAGTGACAACAGCTGTTAATGATTAAATAAATTAACAGAGAGAAAAAATGTTAACATTTAAAATTTTGGAATAAAATAATTAAATAAAAATAAAATACAATAAATCGCTGCATTTTAGAAACAAAACGATTCAAAGACGCAATTGTGCACTTCTTTGAAATTGGTCTAGTGTAGCACATTCAAGCTACCAGACCTTCGCTCCATTCCGGCTGTTTAAAATACAAAAAGGATCTAGTACATAAATCGTTCAAAAATGATAAAGTTTTTCTCAACTTTAAAAACATAAAACTAATGGAAAAACATATTAAACCGCTGCTTTAAACAATCAATTTAAAGCCTTTTAAAGCATGCGATTAATACGAATAACTGTCAGACTGACTGACTGACTGATTGTGGCAAATTAGTAATATAATACGTTTATGTGTACCAAAGATACAATTAAACTAGTAAATAAGTATGTATGTGTATGTATGCAATAAAGTGTGTCACAAATACAAGCGACAAGAAATGAAAACGATGACGACAACATAACACAATATACAACAACAATAGCCATTATCAAGGATTACAAGGACAACAAAGGACACAACACAACACAAAGACTATACACATACTAAATTGTTATTGTGTGCGATGAGGCATCGTCATTTTTGTGTGATGTGATTTAATCGATTGGCATTTTAACGTTGATGTTTCGCTTTCAGCGTCATTGAGCCGAGAAAAGCGCATATCCTGTTCTGTTAAAGCGAAAGTAGCAGCCAATCAGCTTTGTCAACTAAATCGTCATCATCATCATTGACAGATTCATTCATGCAATTTATCAGATTTTGTGGCCGATGCTGCCGCTGCTGCATAAATATATCCTTACACTCTCTTTAAGCTGTCAATCAGTGCCTAATCAATTTATGTACTCGTTCGATTCATTCAACTGTAAATGTGTATTGTCCTTTTTCATTTTTGTTTTTGGCTACTTCCGCTACTCTAGACTGCTTAAATGGTGCGTTGAGTGAGTGCTGTCTGCAATGATTCTTCCCATTGTGCCCACCCACATCTCAGTAAACAAGAAAAGGATTACACACACATACACATATTTTGGAATATTTTATTGGCAGCTTCTATATGTATAAAACGCCCACATTGATATATTTGTATTTGGTGACAACAACAACAACAAAGACGATGACGACGACGTCTGACATACTTTACTGCATTCAAAAAACAGCACAGAAATGAGGGCAGGAAGAATGAGTGTCTTTGTGTCTGTCTGGTCCCTTAATAATCTTTGTTCTTTCGTTATTTGACCCTAATCGCTTTAAACTGTGTCAATTGTTTGATTTGAGTTTTATTGATGTCACACGCACGCACAGCTTAAGATGACAAAAATTCGGGCATACCCGAAAAACGAGCATAAAATTTTTGCCATACTCAAAGGACTTCCGTAATTTTATTATTATTGGACACGCGTTACTGGCACATAAAATTCTTTAATGTATTTTAAGTTTTTTTTTAATTTAAAAATTTCTTAGCCATTTTTGTTTGAGTATATTTCATGAATCATGAGTTTATTGTTATCTAGAATCAGTACACTTAAACATTGTACCAAAGTAACAAAGCTCAAAACTTTGCCATATGACTGAACTAACCTATATAACAAAACACTCAAAGAAATCCTACCACTTTAATACCAAAAGCTATTTAAAGTCAATAACCATTTCAGACATTATACAAATAGTATCTATTTTTATATAAGTTACCCAATTGTAAGTGGGTATTACTCAAAGTTCAATGAGAATTCTAGAAAAAAAAAAACAAACAGAAGAAGAAAGAAAGAACGCTGCTGTCGAGTATGCATAACTACAAAATACCCTGTAAGTAATTTTTATTAGCCTTAATTTATTTTCTATTTTACACATTGGGCAGGTTTTATGAAATTTCGACAGACCCAAGCCTAGTTTCTTATTCGTGTACATTTCAAGCTTCCAAAACTGTAAAAATATAAATCTTAACAGATATTTTTTCCGAGATAATGTTAAGTAAAATTTACAGAATTAAATTTTTTGGTTTAAATCGCTGGGAGGTCTTATAAGGGGTGTCCCAGAATTCCCACAAGTCCCAGCAATTACGCAGGATTTGCAGTAAAGTGCTGGCAACTCTGAAAATTAACAATTTAACAGCTGAAAAGTTTAGGTCAAGTAGAAATAAAGCGTTACACGAAAGAACACGATATGATTTTGTTAGGGTTGCCAGCACTTTATTGCAAATATTGCGTTAATTCTTGGACTTTCTTTAATTCTGGGACACCCTTTAGTAGGGGTTGTAGTTCTCTTCAAGTAAAACAAAACTGTATATTTAAAACTTCCAGCACACCCATAAAATCTTGACTTGTGCTTAAAAATTATTTTTTTTCACCTTTTTTACTTATGTGGCAATAACTCAGTAAACTACGAATCGAAATTTAGTTTTTTAACGTTTTTGGAAAGAAAAAACTTAGAGCTTTCGAGCAATACGCATATTATTTCAACATTTCTGATCCTAACTGTGTTTTATTTTCAAAGTATAAAGGCTTCTTTTCAAATTTGTTTTTTTTTTTTTTTTAAATTATTTTATTTCATTTTTTTCCCCGTTTTAAACAAAAGCTTACTGCAGCATATTTAACGGTCGAACAAACCCAAATCTGATGTTTTTTTTTTTTTTTTTTTTATTTTATTTTTATTTTTTTTATTTTTTTTTTTACAGATACTTTAACTTTTGTGTCATATGACTTTTTTGGTAATCCTTAAAGCAAAAAAAAATAACTTAGAATTTCTATTGATATATTAAGTATTCTACAATAGTCTTCAAAACCCCAACACTTGACAACTGAAACACGTAACGCAAACTACATATTTTACCGGCCGGCATGACGTATTAATTTTAATTTTAAAAAAATCGCATTCTCTCACAAATAGTATTTCACAAACGAAAAACACTCGATTATCACTTGACAACGTATTTTTGCTCGGAAATTTTCGAAAAAAAAAAAAACAATAGAAAATATTTCTTTGTCACAATCTAATCAGAATCAAGTATCTTGTTTTGGCATAAAGCGTGCCTCTAGTTGCTATGCACTAAAAATGTCATAGAAAATACAATTTTTTTGTGTCGTCATTAAATGAAATTGCAAGTAACGCTTAATAAAACCTATAAAAAAAAATCTATGATATTTTTAAACCGCAATCAATCAATTTTACGTGAACTATTCTTGAAGAATTCAAACAAAAAGTAAAAAGTTTGCAACATAATCTTTTGTATTTTTTATTTATTAAATTACTGAAGAAAAAAAAAAACCGAAAGAAAAAATCAAAAGGTTAATTAGCTTTCTAAAATTATTTGCTATTTGCTAAGCAACGTTGAAAGATTTTAATTTTCAGTTTTCAACAAAAGCCAATCAAGTTTCTGACCATGCGTCAATATGTTCGTCAAATATTTTTACAACGTGGGTGGCATTCATTCGTTCATTTTATGCGCATTCCACACACACATACACGACACGCAGCACTGTATGCTTCAATAGGCAACTCAATTCAATTCAAGTAAAGTCAAGACAAGTCATTTTAAGTTAACTTGGCTAATTACAAGCGCCACAAACAGAAAAAATAACCATACAGAAAAAAATTAGTCAAGCAGCAGTTTAGCTGCTACCTTGCAAGCTAATAAGCAATATAAACGCGTGGCGTTTTTGGTGACCCCGAGTTGTACAGCTACGTTTATACATAAAACATTTAAAACTTTGTGATTTTTAAAATTGTTTTAATTTAGTCAGTTACTTTTTTTTAAGTTAATAGTATATTGAAAACTGTGAATATATGCATTGTTTTAAGAATAGACTGACCATGCTGAGATTGTATAAACGTAGCATAAGTAGTTTTGGTAAGCGTTGATCTAACGCAAAACTAGGCTTGTGGTTGTTTAATAATAAATATAATCGTTTAATTTAAGCTTTAGGTAATTTTTTTGATTTCTTGTAGCAAATACGTTTGATCTTTTAACCGCCACTGTCATTTAAGTAATTCTAGTTAATTCCTTTTGAAACGGGTATATTTAGATTGTCAGAAAGTTTGTAATGCATTAAAGAAGACACTCTAAACCCTATAAAGTATATATATATATATACTTGATCAGCTCGTCGTCAGGGCCGTCGAGAGCCAAACTGGGCCCCGGTACAGACCACGCTCATGGGCCCCGGGAATAGGGCTGCGTGATTGTTGGAAATAATTGATTGCTGAAGATTGTAAAAATAAATCGATTGTTGCTGATTAGTCATGATTATCAAAAAATATATTTAGATATAAGCGAAGACCTTTTTTTTTTTTTTTTTTTTTTTTTTTTTTGTTTGCTTCTCACCTGGGCAAGCTTCCTAATCAATGCCGATACTGACCTCTATCCTCTATTCGTTCCCTATTTTCATTTGAAAAACATTTCCCGCCCGCAGCCGGGCCTCCCTAACCCCTCCGGGCCCCGGGGCTTTAGCTCCGGCTGACCCCCCTCTCATCGGGCCTGCTCGTCGTGATTAATCGATTTAGCCATGTTCGAAAGTCTGTCCGTTTCGAGGTGATTCATTCGGTCAGTTTTAAAGATATTAAGCTGAAACTCGAAACTTAAGTTTTTCTCGGTTCTAAGTAGTTTGAATGTTGAAATTTTAATGCCACGCCCACTCTAAGGTGTAGCCCCTATAAAAATCTACCGCCAATTTCCGAGGTTTTGCATGAAAATACTTATTATTTCTGCATTTTCTTAATCCTAAGTAGTTTATATGCCAAAATCAAGGTGCTACGCCCATTTTTAGGCATATCCTCCTACAAATCTACCGCCCTTTTTTAAGTTTTTATATGAAAAAAGTTGTTATTCGTGAATTTATTCACTTCAAATTGAGTAAAAAAATCTTCTAATGCCATTCTATTTCAAAATTAAGGTGCCACGCCCATTTTTAGGTATAGTCCCAATACAAATCTTCCGCTCATTTTTCCCTTTTTATATAAAAATACTTTTACTTATGATTGTAATCGCTCAAAAAAAAAAATATTACTTCCATTGTCATCCTATGTAGACACTACCGATATAATAAGAATCGGACCGATATATCGATAAAATAAGACCCATAAAAACTCAAGTAAATTAACGATACTTTCAAGAAAATAATAGTTGCTTCTGTATTTTTAACTTAAAATTGGATATCAATATTGTGTCCAACCATGGGTGGTATTAGATCATTCAACCCTACCCAATTTATTTCGAAATTTTATGGAGTAATAAGTCACTGATAATCACACAAACTATTCAAAGATTCGTGTGACGGGTATTGAAGCTTTGGTTTTACCGAAGGTAATGTTTTTCCTTGTTTTTATACTTATAAACAATTACTTTTTCAGTTGGCCAATGTATCTGCATAAATAAAAATACGCTGTATATTTAAGTTATTATTTTAAATAATGTTTAAACTAATTGTGAATTATAATCATTATTTCATTGAATTTCAAAAGAGATTTGAAACCAACCGAAAGAGATTTTGTGTGACAACCCTGTTTGTTTTTTATAACTATTTTTTTTTAAGTAGCACAATCAAATATTTAAATTAAAATAAGCACCAAAATACCAACAACAAAACTTTGCGCATCTTATTACCAACTTTCACAATAGCCGAGTGCAACACCTGTTCAAATAAAGCACTACAGAACACACTATGCAATGAAAACACCTACAATGAAAACCAAAAAAAAAAAAAAAACAACAACAAGGATCAAAACAACAATTACCTTATTAAAACAGCTACTGCAAATGATTTCAGATAGATTGTTGTTGTTGTAGCTACAAAACATTACAGATACTGAAACTATTATGGCAATCAAGTTTAGATTGTCAGTCAAGTTGAATCAGTTGCGGGTGTGTCAGAGTCTTAAAACGACAGACAGACAGACCGACCAATCGACCGAGTTGCAGTTAAAGTTGTAAGCCAAATTCAGCGTTAAACTGAAACTCGTCACACGCCCTACGCAATTTGTTGTGCTCGATTGCACCTGGAAATTATATACGAAAAAGGATGCCAAAATAAAAACTGCCTACAGTCAGATTAACTTGAATTTTTCGAGTTAGTTATGAGTTATGAGTTTAGTTGGCATGCTAATGCGTTAATGCGGCTAATACATAAATATAGAGTAACGATATCTTTTTTTTTTTTTAAATGTTTTTTTTGTTTTTTTTTTTTGAGTTGATTGCATATAATTTGCATTCTTTTAATCTTTTAGCAATTTTAATTTTTGCTTGATTGATAAAATTCTGTTTGCAACATTTTAATTTCTGTAAGACTTGACTTGACATGACTATCTTTTAATTGGGAATTCCCCATATTAAAAAGATAACTACTGACAGCATGGATTTTTTTGGGAAATGCCCAACTGAAGTAAATAAGATTAAAATATCTTAATTTATTTTTAAATAAATTCTTTTGACATTTTAGCTCTACAAAATGGAAGCCATAAATTCTAAAATTTGATCTACTGTCACAACAAATCATGATAACTTGGTCAAGGCAAAAAAAACAGAAAAAGAAAACGAAAGTTATGTTAGTTTTCTTGTCATATCAATTTCGAGTTTTTGTTTAAAATTAGAAACTCTTTAGCAACAAAATATTATGAAACCTTAGAAATATATATTTAACTAATCCAACAGGGTTTATCTAACATTTTTTTGAAACACCTTGAACGATACGCATAGCGCACACTTGAACTTTGTGCAAACACATGACTTGGCTTTGTAGTACATACGAACATTTTTTATGTAAGGTCCGGAAATATTTGTATAGTACCCTAAAATTTATTTTGCAGTTGTTGTATACCCAAAAGTAGTAGTCCATAGTAGTAAAATTCTTGCTTCATTCACAAATTGTAGAATTCGGAAAGTTTTGAGATTACATTTTTTTTTTTGGCACACCATAAAATTTTGATACTTGAACTTTTTGCGACACATTTGTTTTGTCAAAAATAAAAATAACTAAAGTACAAATATTGATTTCATCACTGATAACTATCTGCTTATAGAGGAAATGCGATAGAATAATTTTTTTTTTTAAATTTGGTGGGTGTGCTTTAAGTGGTTCTTTATCGTATGTGCACATAACAGGCCCCCTGGTATGCGATAAGCTTTAAGAGATCTCTTTTTTTTTTCAAACGGAAAATAACTTGTTTAATTGACTTTTTGAACTTGTATAGCTGAATGTGAGTACATAAGCAATTTTAAATTTATAGAATTAACTTATAAAATAGTTTAAACTTTTATGTTGGAGAGAAATTCAATAGACACGCAGTGCACTGAAAAAAGTTATAAATGAAAAGTGATGAAACAAAGTTTGTAGTTTAATAAGTTACTAGCGCTTTTTGCACCTTTTTGCTCCACTTCAAGAAAATTGCATTTGTCCGTCTGTCCATTTTTTTTTCACTTTATGTAAATTTTTTAAACTTTATACAAAATTTGTTGAAATTTGTTGTTGTTGGAATTATTGAAAAAAAAATATAAAATAAAAATCAGCACACTAATATATATTTAACACTCCAATCAATTCGCAAATAATATCAATAAGCCACAATTTGATTTATAATACTAAAAAAAAAAAGCAGTAAAGATTGTGTACAGAAGAATTGTTGTTTAGTATTAAAGCAATACAATAAGTAGGCAACTACTACTAAAGTAGTCTATACTAAAATCTAAAAAGTCAGTTACCCGTGTACAAAAAAAAAAAAAACAACAAATCAAATCAAAACAAATCATAAATTTAACAAAGAAATTGTACAAATCTTGAATGCATATTTTAGTAGCGTATATGAAAATAATTTATTATTTAGCTTAAATCTTAAAATTCATAGATATCTGCAAGAAATATTCCAACACTTGACATGATTTTCGAAAAAATAATAATAATAATAATTTTTATAGCATGTGTTTTTTTTTTTTATTTACTTTGAAGTTTGACGCTATTTATTTCTTAATTTATTTCTATAAAGAATAAATGTTTTGATTTTTTGTTGGACTTTGTTTAAGCGCAATATATCTTAATGCCAGACTTATCAGATACAGTAGCAACGATTATATAGTACTCGTAGAAATGCTTTGTCAGTTGGCTAAAAACAATGTGTTATGGAGTTATAGCAACAATAATAATTTTGTTTTGAAACACTATCTGTGCACGTAACCGTTACGTATTTGGTTCGTGTTAAATGAATGAGTTATAGTATACATTTTTCATTGACTTCATTGAGATTTAAAAAAGAAATTGGCAAATAATAAAATATATTAAAATTTTATGACGCTACACTTGAGAACTAGAAACTTATTTATTTTAGGTATTTCGTTTGTTACCTAACAATAAAAAAAAAGTATTTTATTTATAGTCAAAAACAAAATATTAGCGTCACGTAGCCTAATTAAGTTCTTGTAAATTATTGGGAATCTTTTAGTTGTCGTATTGATTTAGTTAGTTTGTTTACAGGAAGTATAAATTTGAACACATTAAAAAGTGGCTAGATATCAAATTCGAGTTAGGGTTGTTTTAATACATTTTTAATAATTTAATAAAAGTTGCTATAATCTTTCTATAATTTTTAAATTGTCAACTTACTCTCTTTGAATTTAAGCTAATAAATTTTAATGTTAAGAAACTATTTAAAACTAACAAGGAGCTGCTATAAATTTAGTATAATAATGCTATAATGTTGCTATAATTTATTATAATTTTTAAAATCTCAATTTACTCTCTCTTAATTTAAGCCAACCAATTGTTTATGTAGGTATAAGCAAACATTTAAAACTACCAAGAACTTGCTAAAATTTCAATAAAATAAGTTGCTATAATTTTGCTATAATTTATTATAACTTTTAAAATCTTATCATACTCCTTCTTTATTTAAGCCAACCAGTTATATATGTATGTATAAACAACCATTTAAAACTAACAAAGAGTTGCTATAATTTTTATAAAATAAGTTGCTATAATGTTGCTATAATTTAATATAATTTTTAAAGTCTTAACATACTCTCTCTCAATTTAAGCAACCATTTAAAACTAACAAGTAGTTGCTATAATTTTAATAAATAATGTGCTATAATGTTGCTATAATTTTTTATAATTTTTAAAACTTTAACTTATTCTCTTTAAATTTTGGACAACCCCTATCAACCCAACTAACTTATTTAAAACTAACAAATTACTTGCTATAATTTAAAAAAAAAAAATTACTATAATTTTGGTGTAATTTATTGTAAATTTAAAATATCAACGCGCTCTCTTTCAGTTTAAGAACACTAATAACACATGAAAAAAAAATCAATTCAAAACTAATACTTGCTATAATTTTAACAAAATAATGTTGCTATAATGTTGCTATAATTAATTAAAAAATTTTAAATATTCTTTTAAATTAAGCCAAACAACTATTTATGCATAAAACTAATTTAACAAAATGTTGCCGTAATTTTTAGCAAAATAAGTTGCTATAATTTTTATTTAAAATTTCATAAAACCAAAAAATTTTTAATTTTCTATTATCTTTTGCTGCATTTTATGCATTAGACACTATAAAAATATTGCATTTATTCATTATCGACTTGCTATAAACTTGCTATAATTTTGCAAAATCTTTATATTTTTAAAATTTTTAGCATAAAATGCATTTACAGTTCAATCAGCAATGCACATTAACGCATTTGAAATGCTTTCAACAAAAAAAATATTGTGTTTTTTTTTTCTCCAAAATTTCGCTGCCGCAAACTTTCAAAAAAAAAACCTACTATAATAATGCATTAAAATACTTATAACCAATGCCATTATAAGCTTATTTTAATAATATTCATATTGGCAATACGTACGATATTCCATTCAAATAATCATTTATACAAAAGCTTTTATAGATCAAAAATTGTTGATAAAAAAAAAAAAAAATATTGAGCCAGGCAATGTGCCATAAAGACATGCCGCCAACTCTTAAAGACTTTCTTGCGGCAGCAAATAATTCAGACCAGTTCCAGTCCCTCAAGCGGTCAACTTCAAGTGTTTTGCCCTCGATTATAATGATTACTGCACAGCACAGCACCGCCGATGACGACGACGTCGACGACTGTGTTGAGTTTTGAATTGACTGAAATGTCGGTATATGATATGATTCTGTTATCGGGTAATGTTTTAGCCAATTGCTATTGTTGACGCCTTCCTTAGTCTTGGTTCTTGGTGACTTATGTACAAAATGCAAAAATTATAGCAAGCAATAAATGCTTTAAGAATTGTAAGCAATAAATTGAGAAATATTAATAATACGCCATGTCTTGCTATAAAAAATTTTTTTAAACGGCAAATCGTATAAAGTATTTTACTTATTAAAATTATGCAATGAAGTAGAAATGCTTTGGTTTATGCCAAATTGATTTTCAACAAATTTTATTGAATTATTATTCTTTTTTTTTTTCTACGGTTTCTTTGCCTGCCACACGCTTGCTGCTGCTACATATTCACTTGTCTGTAAGTAATTGTACACTTGAACATAAACAAAAAAAGGTATCATTAATATATTTTCTGCACATTAAATTCGAAAGAACAGAACAAGACATTTTCTGCATATTAACGCAAATATTACAAAATTATTATATAGCACACTTCACAGCAGCACCCTAACTGTGCAATACAGTCTGTCTGTCTGTCCGTCTGTCTGTCTCTGTATCAACTTACGACAAGACAGTGAAATACGTAAAGAACTCAATTGCACTGCAGCAGCACCCCAAGCAGCGTTCAAGTAACATAAATCGCTTCCGTTAAGCTATCATCATAAGTAAGAAATGTAATTCTAAACCAAAAAAATAATAATAATAAAAAAAATACACAGTTATGCATAGCACCCCTATTTGCCAAATATGAAAAGGGTTGTCACTGACAGCTTCCTTAAAAGCCACATTTTGCTTTTGGCCGTTTTCCGCTTTCCGTTTCCGCTGTTAGTGTTCGAAAAAAGTGAATGACGTCGACCCCATAATTTATATTTGTTTTTCTAAGATAGATTTTTTTCCTTTTATATTTTCTTTGGTTTGCTAGTTTGTTCGGTTGTGTGTTTTATTTTTTTCGTAGATACTTATTATTGTAAATCGACTATTTGTAAGTTCAATGAACGTTTAAATGGACTTTTATACGATAGCTACAAAAATTATTTATTGAAAATATACAACACATATAAAATAATGTACATAAAATTATACACAAAAAATATATTTTAGATATTTGAAATTAAAATAATCTATCAGTGGTGTTACCGAAATCTCGGAGTTTTGGTGTAAGTGTTTTGGTGTAAATACTGAAAATTTACTTCATTATACCGATACTACGAGTGTTTTCATTGATTTTAATTGGGTAGTCAATTTTTTAAATATTTTTACTGAAACTAAAACCTTAAAAATCTATTTAAACTGTTAAACTCAAAACTCAAAACTTTTCGGTGTAGAACCTGTTTATATAAAATCGAATCAGTTGAGAATGACTTTACCGATTTCGTTCGGGTTTTCTTCAAGTTTTTCTAATACTTTGTAGAAGGTTGTTACGGAATGAAAAATCAATAAAATTGAGCAGAAAATTGAGAAATTAAAAATTAAAAAAGAAAATTCTGCGCCCTACAAAATCTCAGCAATAATCTCATATATGAAAAAAAAAAAACAATTTCCAAAATTTCAAAATTTTATAGTACATGGTCCCAAAATCCCTTGATGGGAAAATAGTTTTTAGGAGCATATTTTTATTTTCAGTTGAATTTTAATTTAACTTCAAAAATTTTTAAACTAAAATTAGAAGCAATGCAAAAAGACTGCATGAACCATTGAACCTCTGAAGTACATTTGAATGAGGCGACACCTTAAATGTTGTTGGTCCTCCCCATATTGGAATATTTCATTGGGACTAACATAGGCATTATTTATACTAAACTTGGAGTGCCTAGAATAAGAAACAAAGAAATTTTTATGCAAAAACAAAACATTTTGGGGTCGATTTGTATAAAATTGGGGGGAAACCCCTTTGTAAATGACTACTTGATGGCTTAGGAGGGTCTAAGTTTCAAATATGGTGCCTATAGTGTCTGAGATAATTAATTTCAAACTGCAGAGAGCATGACAGACGGACACATAGACATAGCTAGATAGACTCTTCTTTCAATGTCGATCATATATATATATTATAGACTTTACAGGGTCGTTCATGTCTCCTACAGGGTACTAAATTATACAGAAACTGGGTATTAAGGAGCGGAAAAGTTATGATTGATTGGAAAACCCATTGCAGGTTGGCGTCACAAAAAAATTTAAAAATAACTATTTGCAACACCCAAACAAGGCTGGATATTTTGGCTGATTTACAATTAAATTTTTAGATGCTTAAAAACAGCATTTAAAGCTTTAAATTAATTGTAAAAAATAAGTTTTTTTTAAATTTCTTTAAAAATTTAAAATTCCTTCACTTAAAAATTATATAACAAACGAAAAAAAATTAAAAACTTTAATACTCGCCATATTGCCAACAAAACGTCATCATTTCCGTAGCAAAGCCATTTCAATCGAAACGAAATCCTATGCAAACCCATTTCAAAAAAAAAACCAAAATGTCGAAACAAGTACATTAAAAAATTTTTTATGGTCAACTTCCGTTTCATTTCGTGGTAACATGCAATGCTACAAGTTAAAAAATCCTTCACGCCAACCTAATGTAATAACGTCTGCCATGTTTCATAGCGCTTTTTCGAACCAAAAAAAAAAAAAAAAAAAGGATTGTATGTATATGAAGCGTGTGGATATGTAAGGTTTTTTTTCATGTCAAGCGAAGCGTCATCTAACGTGGCTAAAGTAATTACAATTACTCATACCACATATTGGAGCAGCAATTGTACTAAGAATGTTTCCCTTGCGATGGAACTTGCGATGACGACCCCAACAACATGTAATGCCAATTCTAGAATGCGGCATGAGAGTTGTGCTTTTACGCGCATTTCCGGTTTATTGATTACTGGGGATGCTTTTTTTATTTCCAAAGCTGTCTTTTGATGTTACACATGTCAATGACTTTGAATGGTATTTTACGAGTGTTACAAAACATTTTTTTTTTTTTTTTAAATTCGATTTTTTTTTTTTTCAAACTGGCAACAAATTCGTTGTTTGCCAATCAGTTTTATTTTAGGTTTGAGCATTTCAATCATTGTCGTTCCAATCTATTGTTTGCGTGCATAAAACAAATTATTTTAAGGGTATAAAATGTTTGATTGAATTCAGTCAGTTCAGACTGTTTATGCTGACCAAGAATAGACAATTTTAAAATAAACGTTCACTGTTTCTTTTTTTTTTTTTATTTGTTCTTGCAAATATTTACCAAATTTTGTGGTTTTAAGCTGTGGCTACATGTTTTTCTTGTTTTTATTAAATATTTTTAATGCAAATTTAGTTAACATTCATTTGCGGTTTTGTGCACACGTGCCGCATGCCAATGTCAATATGCATAAAATTGGAAAGTCGAGTAGTTCTTCACAGTAAACCACAAAATCCGGTCGTAAAATTTTGTTTTTATTATTAATTTTTAAATTTTAAGTGAAGGTGTTAATTTTTATATTGAAGAATTTCTTATTTTAAATGCTTAAACAAATTAGCGTCATTATTTAAATGTCCAATTAAAATGTTTGTTAGCTAACTGAAACAATAAGAATATAAAAATCGTTTTAAATTGTCTCCTAAACGGAAGAACAGAAATTTGGATTGGGCGGATTGCTTTGCATTACCATTTCGGTTCCAGTGGATTCAGGCAGTCCAATTTTAATACTTGACACCACTCTTATTTTCACCAAGAAATTCAACAAATAGTTTTGTAGAATATTATGCAATTTATTCACCAACTGGTCTATTTATCAATTTAACTAGTTATGAACTTCTTATAATTTAAGAATTCTAAAATTCTATTAAATAAAAAATCATTTTTTTTTTTTATAAAATAAATCGAATAGCATTTAAATGTATCTTTTACTACATTTCAAGTCATCGCTATATGGCATAAAGTGCAGCTGATATCGTCCAACCAGTTACAACAGTTTACAATAATTTTTAATTTTTTTTACATCAAAAAGTCAATATTTAGATAAATGAGCTGGCGAAAATCAAACATGAAGTAAAGTGCACTTGATAGTATTAATTTTTGTGTGCAAAAAAAAAACCATAAAGTAACAGACTGACCGAAAATTACAACAACAAAAAAAATAATAATCTATATATATAAAAATAAGTCCCAAGTTCTGTTGGTGATCGATGGACGCGAAAACTACTGGACGGATTTTCACGAAATTTTGCATGTGTGTTCGTATTCACACAAGGATGGTTTAGGGCAAAAAAAAAATTGTAAAATGTAATTTTGACCCTGGGCCTAATGGGGACCTTGAAACCGGAAGAGCCATATCTTTGGAGTGAATAGACGTAGAGGCTTGAAACAGGGCTCATTTGAAAGATGGTTAAAAAACATTTTTGGCATTCAAGGTGTTCAAGGGATTTCCGGAATTTGGACCTGGGACCCATATGTAAACCCAATATAGATTTTTTTGACCAATTTTTTTATTTTTATTACAGGTGAGCACTTAGACGGGATTTTAAAAATTTTGACCCGGGGCCTAACAGGGGCTTGAAACCGGAAAAGCCATATCTTTGAAATGAATAGACGTAGAGACTTGAAACAGGGCTGATTTGAAAGATGGTTAAAAAACATTTTTAGCGTTCAAGGTGTTCAAGCGATTTCCGGAATTTGGACCTGGGACCCATATGGGTCCCAATTTTTTTTTTTTATTACAGGTGAGCACTTAGACGGGATTTTAGAAACTTTTGACACGGGGCCTAATGAGAGCCTTGAAAAAAAGTCATACATTTGGATTGAATTGACGTAGAGACTTGAAACTGGACGTATTTGAATGATGGTTAGTCGTGTTTATGGGATTTATAAAATTTGAACCCACATTTTTTGAACAATTTATATTTAGCCACCAAAGAGAAGCAAAAAAAAAAAAACGCGAGCAAAGTCGCGGGTACCTACTAGCAATATATAATATATAAATAAATAATAATAATATTGAAATACTCAATAACAGTATGAAAAATTCATTTCAGGTTAATGACAGTTAATGACCATACTAAGTGTTCGAATAAATAGAAGAACTCAACTGAAGTGAAGTGAAGGCAACAAAAATTGGCATCGAATATTTTTGCGAAAAATATTTACAGAATGCAATTTGACTTGTTGTACAGAGTTGTTTAAATAGCAAAAAAAAAAATTAAATACATAATTTACAATGTAATAATAGCTATAATTTAATTTATTAAATGGTAAAAAATGAGTTGTCTACGTTTTGAACAAAGTTATGTGGAGTTCAGGGACATTTTGAAATTCGAATATAACTCTAACGCTGTTTTTGGGAAGTCTCTATGAAAAATTTTCAGTTAAATTTGCAACTTTAAAAAATATTCAAAGTTTAAAAACAAATTATTTAATTTTAAATTTTCAAACATCATCTGTAAATTCACAACAACAATTTTAAATTATTTGAATTGCAAAACCTTGTAGTAAATATTTCGCTCTATAGACGCATTTCTAGTGCAAATATTGTTGCCATATACAAACAACTACATACATACACACACACACATACACAATATTCTATGTTTTAGTGTGCTTATCATGGCAAAGAATGTCTACATGAGTTCCCATAAAAACAAAAAAAGTCACAATACAAATCGGAGTGTGGTCGTTGCAGATACCTTTGAGAGTACTTTTTTTTTTAACTTACTCCCTTGCAGGTACATAAATGTACTTTCAAAGAGTTGCACTTGTTTATTTATTTATTTATTTATTTCATTATTATTATTTTTTTTCTTTTTTCTTTCTTTTCTTGTTTAAACAAATACAAGAAAAAAATGCAGCACAATATATGGAAACTTCAAAGAGGGTTGTTTGATAAGTTAGTCATAATGCAGCTTTGAATTATTTCTGAATTATTTGTACCCTTGCGACTTTAGCGAGATTTATCAAACAAACCTCGTTATACTTATATATCAGACACTGAGTAAAAAAAAAAAAACAAAAAAAACCCATGACAAATTGTATGCGAAAGGTGAATGACATCTGCAAGATTTGCTGCTATTTTTTTTATTAATATTTTTTATCAGCGACAAACATTGAAGTCGATAATGAACGTCAACTTTTGCTTCACATTTTTTATTTTTTGAACTATAAAAAAAAAAAACAAGTCTAAGAAACAATTGCAATTTTATAGAAGTAGGCCAAGCTGTGCTTAACTTCATAACTAAAAATTTTTGATTAGTTTGGTTTTTTCTTTAAAGTATCTGAAGAGTGCCACAAAATTATTATTCATAAAACTTTGTTGCACTTTATAAGCACATAAATTTCACTTTCTTTCAAAGTGTTTTGAAATATGGCAAAAGCTAAAAAAAATACAATGATTTTTATTAGCAAATCCTGTGAACATTAATGCTGGCGTCTGCTTTTATGAACTCACTGCACGGATTACCTTTCTCTAGAATCAACTTTATTAAGCTACTACATAGATTACGGATACATTGCGGCAGCTTTACAAAATTTTAATAGCATCGTAAAATTGTGACAGTAAAAATAGTTTGCGTTTTTAATTGCAGTTGGTAGTGTACATAGCAAATTTTATGAACTTGTAATTGAACTTGTTTGACACAAAATTTTAATAGCTTTTAATATTAATAATATTATTAATAATACAGGTTGGCTTATAAAAAAAATTCATTTACACTGAGCGAAAAATGCTGTTAGAACCACGGTAATGGATCTAAAAACATATAAAACTACAGCACGAGTGTTCTAGAATCATGCACAATTGTGCTTAATTTAAGTTTAAGAAATATAAATTTTTGTATATCCGGTTTGAACGGTTTATTAAGAATACATACACAAACGAACAAAAGTTCTTGATATCGTATCATAATATGAAAACGAATCGTTCTTGATATGAGAACGAATCATCTTGATATGAGAACGAATCATTCTTGATTTGAGAACGAATCGTTCTCGATATGATAATGAATCATTCTTGATATGAGAACAAATCGTTCTTGATATGATAACGAATCATTCTTGATATGAGAAAGATTCATTCTTGATATGAGAACGAATCGTTCTTGACATGATAATGAATCATTCTTGACATGATAATGAATCATTCTAGATATGAAAACGAATCGTTCTTGATATGAGAACAAATCGTTCTTGATATGAGAAAGAATAGTTCTTGAAATGACAAAGAATCGTTCTTGACATGTGAACGTATCATTCTTGATATGAGAACGAATCGATCTTGACATGATAATTGATATGGGAACGATTCGTTCTTGATATTAGAACGAAATGTTCTTGATATGAGAACGAATCGTTCTTGATATGAGAACGAATCGTTCTTGATATGAGAACGAATCGTTCTTGATATGAGAACGAATCGTTCTTGATATGAGAACGAATCGTTCTTGGGATGAGAACGATTCGTTCTTGATACAATTAAAATTTGTTTCTTAATTAAGTTAAATTGATACTTTTGCTCTACGTTCTTAAAAGTCGTATTGAAATATCTTCAAATCAAATCAGATTGATTTTAGAAAAATTCAGCTAAATAAACATGTATCCTCTATATAAGTACAATGTGCTCGTTTTATTCACAACTCAACTTTTCAGCTTCTCATATAAAAAAAATACTGCAAACGGTTTGCTCAAAATGTTGCTCTTAAAATTGTTGCTGTAAAAGTTTTTTTTTAAAAGAATTACCTAAACTTTTGCAGTTCTGGTATAGTGTATGGAAAATATTTATTTACATACAACTCAAATACATCAAAATATCAGCAAGAATGCAAAAACTATGCTCAAGAAGACAAGTTCATCTTTATTTACGCTCGTAAAATTTTTGTATTGCACAACAGAATGTCGCGTCAAATGTGCTCATAAAACGGCTGGACTGGACTGAACTGAGCTGCACTGTACTGATCGATTCTGTCGATAATTGCACTTTGCTGTAACAAGGATCATTTAAGCAAAAGTGCCATGTTACATTGTGAATTTTTAAAATGTTTTTCAGTAAAGTATATTTATTTTAATTTAAAGCTTGTAACTTAGGCAAAAAGCATTTTTTAATAATTTTGTAAATTTCTACATAAGAATTTGAATTTACGTTTACGAAATTATACGGTTTAAAATCGGTCATATTTTTTGATTTACTTTTTTGATAAACGCTTCTAAAAATAAAGCTTAAATTGAAAACAGTTTGCGGTTTTTTTTCAGAAGTTGCAGAGTTATAGAAAAGTAAAGAGTTTAATATAAAAAGCACAATTTTTGTGATTTCGTATTTGGCAACACGCCCGATAAATATTTATTTTGAGAAATTTACCATACTGAATGCGCATTTTTGAAAAGTATAAAAGCTTCGCTATCAGCTAACTAAATATTTTCCTCGTACCTACAATTTTTTGTAGTTTTTTTTATTTTTGCAACACTGTGCAATTATGCTGCAGCACATGCGCAGTAAAAGTATTTGTCAGATACATTCAACAGTAAAGGCGCCTTAGAATATTTTATTATATTTTTTTCTATATTTTTTTTGTACAACATTTGTCATAATTCATACATGTGCAATTCTATTTGTTTACTCGCTTAAATTATACGCTGCATTTTCTATACTTTTGGTTATTTTTTTTACTTTTTTTTTCCTTTGGGGTTTCTTAAGATAAGAATTAAATGCGTTTTGCAATATTTTTGTCGTAGTGCTTTTCCATTCAAGTTGATTTTTCTTTACTTTAGAATTTTTTTTTCTGTTTTTGTTTTTGAATATTTTACAAATATAAGCGCCGCATTTAATATTTACTTTGTTTCATGTTCTTTTCGTCGGCATCGGCTTTGGTTATATTTCATAAATTTTTATTTTTTTTATTTTACAGGAAATAAACAATTACGTCGGTGCTTTATAATGTCATATATAATAATTTATGGTTCATATCCCATAAGACAAGAATGCTTAGTTAAATTTATTATCTTGTCAACAGCTTCATTAGCGCTTATCAATTGAGAGCGGAGCTGTGAATATTTATAGAAGGCGTTTAAAGAATTTTTTTATTTAATAAAATTTGAGTAAATTGTAAAAGTCGTCTAAATAAACAAGCAAAAATTTTGTTATTCCCCAGAATTATTGTGAAAAGTTTTAAATTTGTTTTTGATAACAAGATTTGAAACCTATGTAATATGTAATTAGCGGTTCATTGAGTTATTTTAAAATTTATTTATAAATTTGGACTAAATATATTCATAATTTTAATCTGAATATTCGAAACCCGTTAAATCGAATACTCGAATGGAAAAAGTTTTCTGGAGACAACTTCGATTAATCGAATCGTATACTCGGTTATCAAGTTCGAATACTCGGTATGTTGCAATTGAGCAAAAATATACTCTTTGGAATGTAGCTCGGTAGGGCTCGCCTAATGTGTGAAAGGTATTAGCGATTCCAGTTTTTATTATTTTATTTATCGAATAATCGTTCCAGAGTTTAATCGTTTAATCAAGTAAATCGATTCATCTGCTTTATTAGTTTTAGAGTCGATTTTATACCGATTAATCGCTTAATCGTCAATGATTTATTTTTATTTTGATAAACTAAATAACAACTGCTAAATTCAGTCTTTCTAACCGTATCATTTATCCAATCAAATTGTATCGCATCGAAAAAAATCCAAGCAACGCAATTACTCAATGAACATTTTATTTATTATTATTATTATTTTTTTTTTATTTATTTAATTAATTTCCATGCATAAACAAATTGCTTAATGCCAAACACATGCCACGGTAATTTAATATATATTTTTTATGCTATTTTTGTAACTCTAAAACTTAAATCAATAAAATAAAAATTCCTTTCTGTTGAAAAAAAATATAAAAAACAATTGTAAGTAATTAGGTATACCTTCTTGTCATATTTATGTAGAAATTATATTTATAAATGTATTACTTTTGAATAAATAAATGAATATGTTAAGAAGCAAATTGGCATTGCTTTAGTTTAAGTCAATAGAGCCAAAGTTCAATAGAAATTGATTGCCGAAGAGTAGATATAAATAGACAAGTGTGTCTGTTTAGGATATACAAATAATTCAATAAAATGAAGGTCTAACAAGTTTGGACTTTGATCAAATAGTAATGGATAATCGTTACAAGCATTGTAGTTAAATAATTTAACAAAAAAACAAGGAAAAACGTTAACTTCGGTGGAACCGAAGCTGAAATACCCGTTACACTAAACTTTTAATAATTTATATGTTCACTGGGCGCTTAGATTAAATTTCACGATGAATTTGATCAAATTTGTATGGAGGCTTTTTGTAATATTAGCCCGATCTTTACCATATCGATGGAGTTGACATTAGAATTTATAGATATAGAATTTACCAAATATTAATTGAATTCATTCGGAATAAACAAATCTTTTAATACAAAAATTTGAAAAAGTGCGGTAAATTTGTATGGGGGCTATACCTAAAAATGGGCATGGCGTCTTGGTTTGGACCCTGGATGACAAAAGAAATGTTTTTACCTAATTGGAAGCGAGTAAATTCAAAAATAATTACTATTTTTAAACGAAAAATCGAAAAAAATCGATAAGTTTGTATGGGGGCTATACCTAAAATTAGGCGTGGCACTCTCATTTTTGAACTTAACTTAGTCGTTGCCGAGAAAGCTTAAGTTTAAAATTTCAGTTCGATATCTTTGAAACAAAGCGAATGAATCGCATAGCAACAAACAGACGGACAGAAGGACAGACGGACAGACAGACGGACGGACATGGCTAGACTTTATGCGAGCTAATCAAGAATATATATACTGCGATGACTCCTTCAATGCGTTACAAACTTTTGGACAAACTGAATATACCCGTTTTCACTATGTGTAACGGGTATAATGAGTTTGTTTTTATCAGGAATAGTGCTAAATCTCTTCAAAAATTCAATGAAATAGGGTTTATAATTCACAATTAGTTTAAAATAAATTTTTAATTTTTTTAACTTAATATTTGAACTAATTGCGAATTATAAAAAGAATTTCATTAAATTTAAGAAGAGATTTAAAAGCAAACAAATGATATTTTATGTGACACCTTTGTGTATATTTTTTACACATGTTTTGTACACTAATATAGCACACGGACCCTTAAACTTTCACAGGTTCGATGAAAATCTCAGAAAAAAACAGGGCTTGGTTTTTCCGAGATAATGTAAAATCAAATTTTATTGCCAAAAAAATAGTTTAAAAATAGTCTTATAGTAGGAACACTCCCACAATCTGAAGTTATGATTAAAAACTATTTTTTCCCTCTTTTTTCACTTATGTGGTAATAACTCCGTTAGCTACGAACCGAAATTAATTTTCTTAACAGTTTTGGAAAGAAAAACCTTGAAAAAAAAAGAGCTTTCGATTATTATGTATATTTTTTTTTATCTGTGTATATTTTCAAAGCAAACGTTATTTGTTCTTTTTTTTCTAAACTTTTCAAATTTTTTGATGTTTGGTAACACTATTTCATATGAAAGCTACATCTATTGTATACATTTTTAAATATTACGCATATTTTCTAGTAAAACAATCTTATATTTATTTACTCTACTCCATTCATGTGCCTGATTACTTAGAGCATTCAGATATTATTAATATTTAATTAGTTGATAAAATTTCTGAAATTAGGCCGAAAACTATCTTTAAAATTATCACAAAAATTTGTTTATCTAACGAAACTATTTTCTAATTTAACCCAACCCATCTGCTATAACTCGTGGTCTTCTATTCAGAAAAAAAAAGCGCAAGTCATTTGTGTATCTAAAAGGCGTAATTATTTCGCAAAAAAAAAAAAAAAAATGTCAACACAAAGAATTCGATATTTATTTGTTTAGCTATAATAAATAAATAAATAAATAACAAATAATTTATATAATATTAATATTTTTACTTTTAAATGATTTATCAAATTGCAAACTAAAAATGACAGCATGGAATGTCTTTGCAATAAGCGATTTATTTTATTTGTTTAGCATTTTGAAGCAGCGTTATCAAAAGCGCTAAAAATGCCTATTAGCAGCAGCAGCAGGCAGCAAGTGTTGAGCAAATAAATTTTGCCAAAATAAAAATATATTTTTGTTGCTTTTAAAAATGTGCTCCAATTTCTCTAAAAAAGAAGAAGTTTCGATATAGCACAGCGCCACTACTCATCACTTAAAGTGTTAGATAAACCCTTGCGGCAAATGTCTTTATTATCTTTGTGCTGTGCTGCTTTATTTATTTTATTATTTATTATTTTTATTTTCTTTTTTTTTTGATATGTGCCTTTACCTGTATCTATATGCCCATTGCTTAATCTTATCATTGCTTATTGATTAATAAAAGATACAATTCGTTGTTGTTGTTTTTGTTGTTGGTGCCGGCGACGTCGTGTGTCACTTGTATCTGAATAGTTCTTGCCTCTTTTTTTTTTTTTTTTTTTGTATTTGGCGTACTGCCTTTAGGGCATTTATATATTTCATTTTTATATGAAATCACCTTGTGGCATATTGCCAAATGTTTATTCTTTTTCGTAATTTAATAAAATTATAAAGAATTGTGGCGCCCCCGTATTGACATTGAGTTGAAATGCATTTTCTTAGGTATGTACGACTTTATCGCCCATTTTTTAGTTTTTATATAAAAATAGTAGCTCCAAACTGTATAATACACTTCAAGTGTTAACACGTTCGACACAAGAGATTTCGAAACGATCAGTTCACTATATTATGTAGCCGCCAATCAAACCCAAAGCTTATTATAGAGTTTTTTATATACAAAAAATAAAGCTAATTGCTTCAAATATGTTGTGAACTTTTGTTGTGGTAATCCATGTTTACAGTATAGAATTGATCAGGTTCACTTAATTATATATATCGTTTCTACTTTACTTGGGAACGTATTCCACCACTGTCTCTTTCTAATTTGCTAACAAATTTTGTTGAGTATGCAAGTTATGGTGAATTTATAGAACCAATGTAACCGAAGCAAAAGTGCAGATAATATTATGTTTGCTTACTTACTCTTTCTTTAAATTTCTTCTACTTTTCTCTCCCGTCGTGGTGAAATCAAATTTAATTTACCACAAACTAGATTGCCGAATTTATGACCCCAAAGATTTCCGGAGTATTTCAACAGGTATAATTATATAATTTCGAACGTTTTTTTTTTTTTTTTTATTTAATTCTGGATTGCAAAATCCATTTTAAACTATTTATCTAAAATTATACCAAATAATTTTTAGAAAAAATTCCGGAAATACTAAATAATTCCCTAAAGTTATAAAACATTAATCAATTCTAAATAAGCTTTTACACAATTTTTTTTTTATATTCCAAGAAATAAAAAACGTAAAATATTAAAAAATTGATTGATAATAAAGTAATTAAAATTTTCTTAGAAATGCAAAGAGTTAAAATTGCAATAAACCGGAAAGAGTTTTGAAATAATAAAATATTTCGAATTCGTATGCCTTGGGCAACCTTGAAGTCTTACAAAATTCCATAAATATGCTGCTTGAGCAACGCCCAAAAAAAAAAAATCAACAATAACCACGTTGAATTCTTAAAGTCTTTGACCATTTCTATTTTTATAAAAAAACACAACGGCACAGCTTAACTATTTCTATTTTAATGAAATATTTAAAAATGTCATAGACCAAATCTTACGCAGGTCTTAAAAACACATTTATTTGCATTAAAAATATAAGCGCCGCTGCGTATATGGTAAAAACCGCAAAGCAGTTATGACCCAGTACAATAAGTTGAGTGCGAATGAAAAATATTTTTTAGGATCTGAATAGCTCTGTGAGTATTAAGCAGCTAGACACATCAAAAAATAGATTTTCGTTTATTTAAATTTGACTTTTTTTTTAAATTTTTTTTATTTTTTTATCAGTAAGATTAACTTAGGTCAGTAACTGGACATATGTCTTTTGGGTATTTCTGATAACACGTTGACGAAGCTAAATCGAACAAAGCTTCTCATGTCACTTGTTCAGTTTACGATTTGTTGTATAAAAAAAAAGGGTTTTAATAGCTATAATAACTATTGACGAAGATGGAGTAGATATCTAGCCTTTACAAATTTTATTTACTTCACGTAATACATTTCAAATTTTGGATCTCCGGATACATAAAAAGCTGCTGCTGCTAAAAATTTAAAGAGTTCTAATTTAGTTGATATTAAAATTGACAGTGAACTTAAGCAGTAATGGGAACTTAAGGGAGTTCCTGTGATTTTCCACAAAAACAGTGATCTAAAGCGATTTATAAATGATTTTCAGCACGCCTTGACAGTACTATCAGTACAGCCATTTGATGATTTTCATTGAAAATAAATCGATAAATAAATATTAACGACTCGAAACGGAAACGCTTCGGAAATAATTCGTACCTATCGAAATGAAAACATCTACTCTCGAAATCGACTCGTTTTACTTTTTGAAGTGTAGAACAGACCAGAGTAATATGTTTATTCCGGTCTGTTCTACACTTCGACTTGTTTGAGCGATTTCGTTTCGAGTCAAAAATATTATCTTTCTTCTTTATAATATTTCTTTATATTCTATATATATATCTCTTTTCGAGAAACCCACTTGAAATTATTCAAATTGCTATCTATGAAAATGCATTTTAATTAGAATTTAATGAAAATCAATTATTAGTTTTTGACAAAAGCAATTAGAAATGTATGCGACACATTTGCTAAAAAGTCAATAAACTGTTTTCAAAGATAGATTCTTTTTTTTATTTTTTATCTAACAACGCAATAAGTAAGAAGTCGGGTCGGTAGATACTGTTTTGGTGCTAATTTAGAAAAGCAGACAACCAAAACAGGTGAAACAGTAATTTCAATGTAGTGCAAAATTAATACATGCAATTTAAATTAATAAGGCAATTTATATTTAATCTTTTGTTTTTAAAAATACGCTTCATGTAATTGCCACAGTATAGCTCATATTACATGCATATTTATGTGTGTTTGTACTGCAACTACTTGCAGGTATATTGCAGGTATTTGAATACTGAATTGTATAATCAAATTAAAACTGAAGTGTGCTACAGTTTATAATAAAATAAATAAATAAAGAACGCTGTGTAATCGATTAAGCACGACTATAAGATACCCTTTACTTGAGATGTGCGTGGAACACCAAGATCTAAGAAACAAGTGGGACAGGTGTAATAGGCGGTATCAGGAAAAACCTGCTAAATAGATGGGATCTCGAAGATAAGAGAAAATATATATAAAGTTGTCTCAGAATTGACGCATGATTTAATAAAATGCTGGCAACCCTAAAAAATTCTTTCGTGTTCTATCGGGTTCTATCGAGTAATGGTCCATTTTTACTAACCCTAAACTGTAAGCTGTCAAATTGTTATTTTATAGGGTGCAAATCTCGTTTATTCTGGGATTTGCGTCAATTCTGGGACTTGCGTCAATACCGGGGACCTCTTGCTACACTTTTTCTTTTCTAAGATATGTATATAAAACAGAGTACAAAAAGTCTAGGGCTTGGAATTAAATAGTTGTCCGATTTTAACCAGTATGTCATAGGTGTAATGCCTACGTAATTTGGTGTTTCTAGATTGAGTAACGAAAACATTTCGAAACCCATTTTGGGTATGAAAACTTATTCTCAAAATAGAAATGAAAAAAATGTTTGAACCAAAAATCGGGGGATTCTACAAAATCTAAGTTTATAGTTTGTAATCAGTTTCATGCGACAAACAAGAAATGAAGACGTGGCTATTTCGGCCGAGTTTTCGAGAGAGCTACACTTGACGTCCCAAGAGAGTCTATGGTTCAAATTTGATGGTTCTATTAAATTTAGTCTCGAACACTCAGCAGGGTGAACGGATGAACATAACTAGAACAACTCTACTTTCAATGCTGCTCAAGTTTATATACTCTGAAGCATACCTTGTTTTGAGCATTGGGGGTATAGGGTAACAAAAAAAAAAATTATATATATTACACCTGTCGGGGGATTTTTCGTATTGAGTACTCATAAGGCTTGTGTAATACGGTACTTTTCTACAAACATACTTATACTCGTATATGTAGATATTTTCTATACTGGCATAACTTAGCGATGAGTCTTCAATTTGGAACTTTGTTTCGGTATATTTTCGCTAGAATTTATTATTATTACCTAAGACACAACGACCTTAGTAAAAATGCTTTTTTTTTTTTTTTTTGCGTTTCGACGTCGTGTGGCATTGATAAAATTCCTTAGATAATTTTAAAATATGAAATTTATTTATTGTGCTACACAATTATATTTTTTTTAAGATTTGAGTACTGATTTTTAATCGGTTATATTTAAAATGATAGCGTATATTGCGTTGTTTTAAACAGAAAAAAAAGTAAATGGACTAATAGAATAACTAAAATATACGAAATATTTATCCAAGGCAATGACACATATAAATATTTTTGTATCTCTCTCTTAGATTTCCCATAAAATTTATTATTAACTTTGCTATCAGATGCCACATATTTCCGGAAAATAAAAATAACCGCAAGCATTATAGAAATTTTAAAATGATAATAATCAGCTGAGATACATTTTTTTTTAAGAAATCAACTAAGTTAAAGTTTTGTCTCCTGGTATTATCATTTGATATGAGTTAATTTTTTGTAGTCATATTTTTTTTGTATCTTTTTTTTTTGATATTTCTTTGTAAATTATGAAAAACAAAAATATTATAAGTAAAAGTTAAGACAGTCACTGTTGTTGTCGTCGCATGATTTATTTGACAGTTCTACACAATAAGTCGTCGTTGCCGCCGACGACGCCGCCACCAGCAGCGACATTTTGAAATGAAAAATATTTATATGTATGCGTTAGCATTTTATCTATGTTGTCTATGTATCTGTAAGATACTTTTCCTGCTTTTATGCTGATTTCCGATGACTTTGTACTTTTGTACGTTATCTGACTTGAGTTCTATTGACTTTGCTAATGTCTGCGCAAATATTGCACTTTGAACTAAACAACGAGTTATTGGCAGGCGTTGTTGTCATTGGATAGCTTCAAGACAAAATATATTTCTATTTCAGAACATTTTGTTTTTGCTTTCAGACAGCGCCATTGCAGTTTATAACTTGAAAACGTGGTAATTTTGGCAGCTGTTTTTATTTTTTTTGGTGCTTCAAAAAAAAAAAAAAAAAAATCAATTTTCGAATTTCTATTAAAATATTTTTGCGTATGCCAAGCTTTTACGCTTTTTCTTTGAATTGTGTACATCAGCATTAGCCCACAAACAAAAATATATACATCTAATATATTAATTAGCTTAACTTGTCATTTAATTTGTTCAATTTCGGATTAAAAATGTTTGTTTTTTTTTTTTTTTTGTTAAGATAAAAATGCCACACGCCAGTTGAGTGATGAATTTTTTTAAAATTATTTTTTTTTATTATTTTCTTTGGTAATTTGAAAAATAATATAAAACGCTTATTGCACTGAAAGTTCTATACACTTTAAGCCACAAATTAAGGAAAAAATTAGCAAAGAATTTTCATACTCTTAATAAGTATCAATTTATATATATAAAATTTAGTAAAATATTAAAAAAAATAGTAAAAATGTTTCTATGTCCGCTATGGACTCTGAAACCCTTCAACCGATGAGTCTCAATACAGTGTTATTGGAAAGGGAATAATGCAAGTATGATTATAGACCACTAAAACAATGCATTAGATACATTTGAAGCATTCATGTAGTCGATTTTTGACTTCTCCCATACAAAAATTTTGCTCTTTTTTGTATATTTTAGTTTGGTAATTATGTAATTTTAAGTCAGTATGGCTTTACTCCAGAACATTTTCATATCAAATTTCTTTTTACTTAAAATAAAATGAAGCGTATTAAAGGTTCAACGCTTTTTTAAGTTTTAAAGCGTCACTCTTTTAAGTAAATATAATTGAAAATGTCAATTTCCTGTCAATGAAAGAGCTTGTTGTCACTTGTTATTTTTTTTTTTTAAATTATAAATAAATATCAAAAGTTTTGAGCTTAAGAGTTAAAGAAAATGATTGTACTTAGTAGCAAAGAGATAAGTTTTGTTAAACATAATCGAATACATGGATGAATAGAATAAGATACAGCATAACTACAAAGGAATAAGTTACAATTAAAAATTAATTCACAAATTTGTACAATTTTGAAATTTATATAGCAACAATATTTTTTTTTTTTTTTTTTTCGTATCACAATTAAGTAAATAATAACAAATTAGCTTCAAACGATAAATGTTATATATAAAAATATAAACGAAAAACGTTTCTAAATATTTATCTTGATCACGTTTTCATTGACAAATGTTAGCTGACCAGTCTTAAAGTACGTCGACAATTGCTGCAGAACAAAAACATTGACTGTGGATTTTATTTTGATGTTAGCGAATTTTTTTTTTTTTTTTTTGTAATAAATCATTTTTTTATTTTGATGTAATAAAAAATTAATTAACTTTCTTTCAATTAGAGCGGGGAGAGAATCGATATATTTCGATAAACAAAATTGTATATATTATTCTTGCTCCTGTAATCGGAAAATTGTGCGATGTGTTTGTGGTTTTCTGATTTTGCCTATGCCTGCAATGTGTTTGTTGTTTTGTGACTCAAGCTTATGTGTTGCAATTACAGTTATTCTTTAGCAGCGAAACCTAAGCAATGTGTTTGTTGTTGTATGACTTTAATATGCTGCAGTGTGTTTGTTGTAAATTTTATTTATATTTTTCTGAGCATTTCGATAGATTTTTGTACTCAAAATTGATTGAGTAACTCAACAATTTTTCAATAATCATCAAAAAAACTAACAATAAAGTTTTATATTATTAAAATAATCAAATATTTTCGTTATCTCTTGATAAAAAAAAAAACAATTGTAGCGTTTTTTTAGATACAAAAGCACATTTCAAGTAAAACGGGGAACTACTTTTTACTAAAATATTTAATTTTTTTTTTTTTTTACGCAGCACTAATAGATTAGAATTTGAAAACATGTTAACTCAATTAAAATTTTTTTTTTTTATAAGATAAAATTATATATATTTTGCGAAAGAAGATACTTGTAGCAGTCAAGTACAAAAGATACTTCTTCAGACTAAATTTTACTTTAAAAAAAATTCTAAATAAATTCCAAATATAACAGACAGAAGTGCAAAAACTGTATTACATATAAATAGGTATGTATTTCTTGGAAATCGTTATCATTACAACCAAAGCATACAAATGCCGATATCTTTTGTCGGTAGCAATCAAAGTTACAATTGTAAATGCCATCAAATACTTTACTTAAACTGACCACTTACAAAAAAAAAACAAAATTTTTACAATCATAAATGCGGAATATGTACTTGAAATGAGTTCTACTAAACCTAATGGAAAATTTTTAAGTAAAATAAAACGTACTGAAAAAAAATTTTGCAATTGCGTTTTTTTTTTTTAAATATTTTTTTTAGACAATTAAATTTTTTTTTTTTTTCTTGAGACATTTTATGAATGAATTGTGTCGTAGCAGCACCAATTTGTCATTCGATTATTTAAGCTTTTTTTTTCAAATGAAAACACTTGAAGTGTGCCTCTGTTTCGGTATTTGCTGATCCGCAACAATTCAGAAATGACGACGATGAAACCAAACCCACTTTTATACTTGCATATCCGCTGATAATATTGTGTGTCTGAAGTTTTATTGTATCTTTGGTTATAAATTTTATAAATATCTAAGTTGTGTATTATTTGTTTTAATTTTAACTTTATGAGATACTTTACTGCATGTGGAAATTAAGTAATGCACGAGTGCTCTAAAATAGATTCTATAAATTTTAATCTTTTTTTTACACTACAGACGCATTATACAGCCTAGTCGGTGGGATTAGAGGGCTTTCCAATTCAAGCAGATAGCTTTGTGCGATTTTCTTGATGTGGAGGTAGTGTTTTTGATAACACTGGCCAGGGTTTTATTATTGGGGCTTTCTCCTGAAGGGGCGTTGATGATCTCACCACAGCGTGGGTTGAAGCAATGCTAAATAAGCGTGACATTTCCTTCTCACTGGGTGGAACGTCTTTTCAAATAAAAGGTCCTTACTGGGCATAATCGTCTGAGTTATCAAGTTGAAGATACTAGCACACATTCTCAGTGATCGATCGGCCCATTACAGTTTTAGATTCGATCAGCTTAGACACTGCCAAGACTCGATCAGAGTTTCCTCGACTAAAAATACTCTCAAGCTTATCAAATAAAAATTCTGAGTCACCTAACCTAATCATTAATTGGGCTTGGGTACAATAGACTTTAAATAAAATCGCATTGGTAGATAAGCTTAATCTACCATTTCGGGTCCCATCATTTTCCTTACTTTGTCCCTCTCATCTTCGTTTTGGAACGTGTGGAACCTTCTTCGAGGCTCCACCTTCGCTTTGACTACAGTTCAGACACTACGTCAGGCTCTTATGGCTCTAATTTTAAAGAATTTATTTTGAAAGAATATGTTGTGTCTATGCGCAAGGAATAATAATTTGAGAAAAATAATTTGAATTTAAATGTGTAACACACAAAAATCAACATTTATTAGATTGTCTTAGATATTTTGAGTGTAAAGCTTAAAAAAATAAAAAAATTCTTTATAATCGTAATGAGTGTTCTAATAATATTTTTAACAAAAATAGTTATACATAAACTTTTATGCTTTTCATAACTGTCAAATTTGCGAAGAAATAATTTTTGACAAATGACTTCCTGACAGGATACGCAGCCAAGTATCGAAGTAGCAAGTCAGCAAAGTAATTATGTCAAAAATTATGCTAACAAAACACGAAATATAACAATTTGTATTAAGCAATGTGACAGTGAATAAATTCTTTAGAAATGAAATAAAAGTAAAACATGAAAATCAAAAAGCTATAAAAAACGCGCTACTGTAAGAATTCTCATGAAGTCAATGATATTTGTTTTTTGTTGATTGTTATTTAAGCGAACCGAATTAAAAGCTAATGAAACTGCACTTTTAACAAACAAAAATTCGTTTTATTTCAAATCAATTTAATCCAATTCAATCCGTTGCGAAGCAATTCAATGAAAATGCGTCAAAAGCCGTTGCAGCTTAAGACTCATTAAAAATCCATTAAACTTGAACAAAAAAAAAAAATCGATGCCGACGAATCGAGTAACATTGTCAACAAAGTTGTTAATAAGCTAAAAAAAAACCAGAAGCAACAGAAGAGTCATCTGAAGCGGAAAAGCGCTGGCGACACTTCAACTTCGACCGATGAAATATTTGTCTGAAAGCTTATAAAATGAAATAAATAAATAATAAAATATATATTTTTTTTACAAATGCGATAATTATATTCGTGTTGACTTCATTATTTAGTGCAAAAGATACGAAGGTTTTATGCTACTCGAGAAAAGGGCTTTCAGTGGAGGAGTGATCCGAAATTGATGCTCCATATGCATTCAGAGCACTCCAGTTGGCAGCAGCAGTAGCAGCACTTAAGAGTCGCTGCACTTCATTGTCACATTTCATTTTTTATGGAACGTTTTGTATTTTTTTTATATTTTTTTTTTTTTTTTTTTTGCTTCGCGCTATTTTGAGCGCGAAGTGCATTTTTATGTCGCATATTCATGCTTTAAGTTATATGCAAATAAAGAGTATTAAGTAGTTGGACACTTGAAATTGTTACATTGAATGGCCATTACTCATTGTGATATATGTATGTTTATAAACGGTTTAATATCTATTTTTTCCATGAGATACTTTTGAAATATCACAGTAAGATTTCATTATAATTTGAAATATGTTTTAAGTAGGTATACTCAAAGTATCTAAAACTAATTTTTTAAAATATAAATAACGGAACTGGAAAGATAACATTCAGGAACGAGTAAAGAAGGCTACAATTGCTTTCTTCTCGTTTTCCAAACTACTCTTTTGAAAACGTGGCCTCTCATCGAAAATAGTCATATGACTATACTTTTCCGGATATTAATAAATCCTTTAAAAAGTACAATACCTTTATGGCAGGTCTGAATGAGGGAACTGCTATAGAGTGATGGTTTCAAGAAGGATTAAAGGGTGTGATCTGGAATATACTCAGAAGTCTTGGCAGTGGAATAGTTCTTTCGTCTGCCAAGTCTCTGTAGTGTGTTCCAAGCGATAGTCCATGCTGTGCTTGTGGCTGGAGATTCGGGAAAGATCCGTTTTCATTTTCTTAGACAGACAAGCTGCTATGAAAGCGCTGAATACCCACATTTCCAAATCAAAGCTAGTAAGGGAATGTAAAAACAAACTCAATCTTATTAGATGGTACAACACATTTTGCCTTTCATTGGTTCTAGGGCATAGTGTTATTCCCGGAATGAGCAAGCTAACATGCTGGCTAGAAAGCGATTAATTTTGTGAATCCCAACCAGTCATGGTATAGATCTCAATGAGTGATATTGTCGCCTACATTAGGAGTCACTTATTTTTAGCGCAAGGAATGGCAAAGTCTAATTAGCTGCAGGAATGCCAACGATTAACCCCAAACGTACCAGAACACTACTGTCAAACATCCGTCCCGACCTGTCCCAGTCCCGGCCAGAATAGCTATCCGTTTCAACAGAACTTCCAGACGTTGTAAAGAAAAGGACACTCCAGCAAAGTTAGAATACTTACTCTCTTTGTGTCCTGCACTTAGATCGAGTAGACTAAGACACTTTGGACGTTGGCAGTTAGAATCGCAGAGCGATCTCTGCTTCCCACAAACTTTGGTTCTTTCTTAACTATACTGATTGGCTCTGTTCCAACAGAGCATATTACGTACTAAGGTTCTCTACAGAGATATTTTATTGGTAGCAAAACGTCAGTTTTTATGCTTATTGGGTGGGGAAAATGGGGTTTCTGTCAGCCAACTCTTTCTATCTTCAGATTTAATGCTACGTTTTGTAAATCAATTAATTAAATTTTAATATTAATATTCAAACCTTAGGTTAGGTTAGGTTAAAATGGCTGATGCGAATCTTCGCGACGTCACCTAGGCCAGAAAGGCCCATTGCGATACCATATGATCCCTTATTTATTACTCCCACTCGAACCAGCTCGATTTCCGATAATCAAACTACCATAATTTTAGACAAAAACTATTCCATTTAAAATTCAATTTACAAATATCTGTTAGATCCCCTAAGGCGTATACACTTCAAATTAGCTTAATCTAAATTACTTGACAGAAAACAAACAAAATAAATGTCGAATTTTTGCTTAAAAATAAACAAAATCAATCTGCAAATATCTCGACGTATCTTTTATTGACAAAGCGCATTTTCGGAATACCAAACAATTAAAATGGCATTAAATTTGCGTCAAGTTAGTCAGTCAAAGAATAATAATAATAATTATGATGTGTAAATGACAAAAGATACGTAAAAGTTTAAATGATGTCACAAAAAATATATGTCTGGAATGCCAGGAATTTATTAGTTTAGTACTTAATATATCATTTTGTATTACAAATGAAAACAATGTTAACGTTGACAAACATTGTTAAAATAATTTCCAATGAAACGACACATGCCATGTAAATACTAAAAGGGTACAATATAATTTAATTAGCGTACACGTTTTCTTTTATTTTTATTGATATAAAGTGGCGAACGAGAGGGAGTAATAAGTGTAGGAGTGTGTTTTGCGAAGTAGTGTATCTCATGTGTATCTTTCTTTTTTTTTTTTTGCCGACAACGTTTGACTTTTGTTTGACTTTTATTTGATTTTATTTGGTTTTTTATAAAATTTACAATTTATTTTGCAAATATTGAGACTCAAGTTTTTGGTAGACGCTTTTTTTTTTTCGTTACAGTTCAACGGAAGTTGTGTGTTTGTGATAAAATATTTGGCATAGTTTTCAAATGATGTGGCTAAAAGGTTTCTCTGCAACGTAAACTTGTAAATAATTTATTGTTATAATAAAATATATATTGGAATTTCAACATTTTTTTTATCATTTTTTTTATTGAAAAAAAAAAACAAATTTTACACTTACCATCAGGAGGTAAATAATCTTGGCATAGACCGTAAGCTGTGGTAACCTGAAAAAAGAAAAAAAAATGGCACATTAAAAAAATCTTTTCACAGAAGTGAGCCTTAAATACACGTCTCACGTAAATTTGATTGCTTTCATATGATCACATATCACGAAGTGGGTTGTTGGAGTTTAATAGTGGTCATATAAGAAGCATATACTTGTACTTATGTCAAATTTCAATCTAAAAATTGGAATAAAAAATAATTTTCTTGAAAGAACCAAAAATCGGCAGATAAGTTTGTATTGGTGCTATACTGGCCCGCTTCTTATTAATAATTTTTGAACCGAATAAATTCATAAATACAAACTTTTTCGAAAAAAAACTCGAGAATGTTAAATTTTGGAATCATATGCTATAATGTTACGATCTTATCCAAATACACACGAATACTTTACCATATAAAAATTTGAAAATAGGCAGTAAATTTGTATGAAAAAAATGGACACATTGACTTCAACTTGTAAACTGATAAGGCTTGAGAATTTTGCTTATAACTACAGTCGGACAGACGGACGAACAGGCATAACTAGATTGATTCATCTGGTCGAACTGATCATACTGATTGTCACCTTTGTACTTTAAAGTAGGTGCCCCTCTATAACAAAACACTACCTCTGCTTTAAGGGCTCATGACGTTTATTTGAATTTGGGCTTATTTGAAGAGCATGGTACAAGCTTTAATTGCTGATAATAGCGAAGTTTGTATTATGACAAGTTTAAGAGTCTTTTTTATAGGTTTCAGCCCCATTTTATTGAAAAACCCTGACGTGTTTGAGCATTTTGGCATTCAGATTCGTGTTCAGCGCGAAATTTCCCATCGGAACTGTATATCGCATTTATTCGTACTAAAACAAGTTCATATTTCCAGGCCTGTGTAATCGGTTCTCGATTTGTTTCGATAACTCGATTTTTTCAAAAAGAATAGAATGTAAAAGTGAAATTGGAAATAAATATCGATTATTTCCGATATATCGATTAAATATTATTAGTTTAAAATGTTAACTATTAAGTCTCAATAATAAATATAGTTATGTATGTAATCGTCTCGCTCTGCTATGTTCTCTGTTACACTGAAAGCATGAAAGGTAATGATTGCCTCTACCGAGCATGGCCCAGAGGTGTTGTTCAGAAGTCAGTGTTTATCAAAAAGTGTTGAACAGACAGTGTTAAACAATCAGTGTCGATCAGTCAGTGTTGGACAGTCAGTATGGAACAGTGGCGAGTAAGATGACAAGTAGAAAAAATCACTCCTTTTTCGTTGATTGTCAAAGAAGGCAGGCGTGCGGGCAAAAAAAGAAAACTGAACAACATCCTCATCGGGACTTGCTGTGTTACCAGTGTGCTATCATTCTAGAAATAAAACTGAATCCATCCTGACATATACAATTAATGTATCTTTTCTTTTGTATGGCAATGCTGTCAGCGGTTATGAAGAATGAGAGGGAGCATTTGGCATAGATATATTTTGAGATTAAATATAGAGCAAGAAATTGAGCAACATAGATTTATGTTATATAAATTTTTCCAGTATGAGATGCAATATATTTCACAAGCAATACACATTTTACAACACTAGCTAGTATGCAATGCTTTGTAATTGTTTGAAATTAATTTTTGTCTATAACTCCATAATTAATCGCAAAAAGCTCTATGATAAATTTGCAATATAAAACATAAATTTCAAATATTTTTTTATGTTAAAACTTTTGACAGCATTAAGGCTACATAAATTATAACGCCAAGTTATTTCCAATGAAAGTCTATCATTCAATTATTGCAAGTGCAGTCTTTCACTCTAAAACACACTCTCTCTCTCTTTCTCTTTTCCCTTCTTAGCCACAAACCTAGCCATTAAGGCTTGTCAGTAATTTAATTAAAAAATTGCTTGTGGCATAATTTATGCTTTTTAACTCACTTTCCAACTCACCAACCACCAAACCAAACAAAATGACATTGAAATGCGCAATTTATCACTTACCAATATTAAACTTGGTACTAAAGACAATTTACATTTAATTAAAATAGCTTAAGTTTTGACAGCCGCTAATTGAGATGGTTTCGGCGAATTTTAAATGAGCTTTTTCCTTTTTTTTTACATTTTTGTCGTAAAGTTTTTTCCCAAAAGTGACAAAAAAAAAAAGGAAAAGTAAACACAAATTTGGGTCATAAAGTTTCTGTGGCTGACAGTGCGGTTTATTGGTCAACTGGGGCGGCAAAAAATTAATTATTGAAACGCTAAAATGTTGACTAGAAACTAGGAGAAGTTTTGCAAGTGATAAAAAGCTTTCGTTTATTAATTATTTAAGTACAAAAGATTTTTACAAAAAAATGGCAGCAAGAAGTATTGAATTAAGTCTGGAATATTATTTTTTATATAAAATTTAAATAGGAAAAAGTTTTAATTGTAAAAAAAAAAATATATCTTAAGAACTTTCCGCTGCAGACAGATTTCCGCCTACAAAAATGAAAAAAAAGTATCTATAGGATTGTCACATTTATCTATCTTATAAATTCAATTGAAAATCTGAAGAGAAGCAGTAGCAAGCATACTGCTACAACGGAAATTAATGAAGCATCACGTTGCCTCAAACTTTTTCAGTAAAGCATTTAAAAAAAAAAAAAAAAATATTATAGATTGAAATTATTTGATTGGTTTTCGAAGATAAAATATTACAGCTGCAATGCGGCAAAAAAAAAAATAAATAAATAAAAATAAAATAAAAAAAAATTTTATATAAAGAGTTTTTCTCTTAAAGAAAGCGGAAGTTTATCGATTGAAAATCGCCGCCAGAAAAATAATTCGTTCTTAGATTTCTTACTTTGATACATGACATTTGAAAAGAATTTTTATAGCCGTGAGTGTGAATGGGTATTAGCAGTTTGTCAGAAAGTTGGTAACGCAAAAAGGAGACTTCAACGACTCTATATAATGTACTAGCGGATACCAGGCATGAGATACTCTTTTTCCGTTTCGCAACTGCTGTTTAGTTTTGATAGTTTTTTTTTCGGTGGCATTTTTGTACTTTTTTTTATGGCTGCAGAACCAAAATATGTTAGGGCTAATAAATACAGAAAAAGTATTAAAAAATACCTGTTTTTTTTATTGCAGCGAGACCACAATATGTTTGGGTTTAGTTTAAAAACATACAAATTACCAAGTCATTTTTGTTTAATAAAAGTTAAAAATGGACTTCATGATTGAAAAGCGATTGTTAAATGCATTGTTTTTGGTCTATAACTATATTTACTTATTTGTTTTTCAAATGAAACCGGTTTAGGACCTATCAGTGGAATGGTTTTAAAACCCATAGCGGACATAGAGACAATTTTTACTAATTTATATATATAAAGATGATGTACACAAATAGTATATATAAGTATAGAAAGTGTATTATGGATCAGATTAAGGAGTCGAATCAAGCTCTGTCCCTCGGTCTGGCTGTCTGTCTGTCTGTCCGTCTGTCTGTCTGTCGTCTGTCTGTCCGTCTGTCTGTATAATTTTCATAGATAAACTATGTAAAGTCTTTCTGGTATTCCTGGATTTTTTTAATATTTGTAAATCATTTTGTCTAATATTGCACTCTGATTAAGTTACAATTAATTTAGTAACAGATACATTTACTTCATTGTTAAAAATATTCAAAAAAAAAATTTCAACTCAGCACAAAAAAAAAACATCTTGATAAACTAAAAATTCATTAACATATCACAAAATATTTTATGTAGCCGTTGATAGCTTATTTAACAACTCATAAAATGCAATCTCAAAGCAACCACAACTATAATAAGCGAGTATTTTCGGATAACAATCTACAAATTTGAATGCAACTTGAGATGTAGCAACAACAACAATTTGAACGCTGTTCATTCCCTATGCGCGTACTAGATGCAACTCAGTTTTTTTAGCTCCTTTTAGCTCGCTTATATTTATATGCAAATAATTTAAATTGTTTTCAATTTGTCGTTCTTGTGATTCTTGTTGCCGTTTAAAAGGAATTTTATATAATCAAAGTCAACGTCACATCCTTCTATGTTGTTGAGTAAAATAGTTCTCCAGGAAAAAAAAAACTTGTCAAACAACATTTTTTTTTAAATACTTTCATTAGAGATTATGCTGAAATTGATTATTGTCTAATTAATTGTTCAATATTAAAGTTTAAAGAGTTTAATAAAACTTTTTTGAGAAATAGTATTAAATATATATATAAAATAGTAAAAATGTTTCTATGTCCGCTATGGAATTTAAAACCATCCAACCTATAAGTCCCAAACTGGTTTGCATTTAAAAGGCAAGAGTGCAAGTATAATTATAGGCCAATTAAAGTATGCATCGTTACATTTATAAAGATGACTTTCAACTTTTTTCATATACAAATTTTTTTTTATTCTTTGGATTTTTTGTATGTTTTTATACTAGTCTCAAATTATTGCGGTCTCACTGCAATAAAAAACAGATATACAAGTAGCGTTTTTCATACAAAAAGCATTATTTTTTGGTCTCTCTGCAATCGAAAAAGTACAAAATAGCCACCGAAAATAGCTGCAATTGCACAAAACAGCAGGTGCGAAACGGAATCGAGTCGAAAATGCAGCCGAAACGCCCGAAAAACGAGTTAAAAATAAAAAATAATCAGCTGTGACTAGGGATGGCAGAAAACTAATTAATCGATTAAGCATAAGGGTCCGCCATCTAACATTTTTTTGAACTAGTGGTTATTTCGAGTGTGGCAACACTGATGTCACATCTGATTGTACAGAAAGTTAGTTTTATCCTTCCGCTGAACGAAAATGGTTGTGTATACGATTGAGGAACGCGCTTTGGCCGAAGACCCGGAATTTTACCAGAAAATCATCTTTTCCGACGAAGCTCATTTCCATCTTGGCGGCTACGTCAACAAGCAAAATTGTCGTATTTGAAGAAGCCAATGCATCCTCAGAGAGTTACTGTTTGGTGCGGATTTTGGGCCTGCAGCATCATTGGCCCATTTTTCTTCGAAAATGCGGCAGGAGCCGCCGTTACGGTCAATGGCGAACGCTACCGCGCCATGTTAACGGATTGGTTCTTCCCGGAAATCGAAGACGAGGACTTGGACAACATTTGGTTCCAGCAAGACGGCGCACCGTGCCATACAGCCAACGTTACGATCGATCTTGTGTTTTGTTTTTATTGCATTTAAAAAAAAAAGTTACGTGGCGGACCCTGTATAGGCAACAATTAATCGATTAATCGAAACATTTCGAACTGTTACGAATTATTTAGCTAATTATTTGTGCTGTTAGCTTTGTGTAATATAAACAAAATTTAAAAAGATACTTTTTTGGCTGATTATTTCACAACAGTTGCGTACTACTTTCCACTACAGTAAATCTTAAATATTTTTGGCACATTTTACTTAAACAAACTCAAACAAAAGCAGCTTGATTAGTTAGTCTAGATGCGACAAAGTCAACATTGTGTAAACAGTAAACAAAAAGCAAAGTCAATTTAGATACTCAACGCAATATTCAGTTACACTATTACATGTAAATACTCGTATATATAAAGTTGCAGTAACATTTTGCTGCTGCTGCTATCTCTATTGGCGTATCTACTAGATACACAACAGCTTCCAAACAAGATGTGGCAGATGCAGCAAGCAAAACATGCAGCATTAAGTTGTGTATTGCCACTGTTTATACTTATAGATACAATATACATATGTATATATCCGTATGTATGCAATACGTTGCTGCTCGGTTTCAAGTTTGCCTTTTTAGTTGAGTAGCAGAAGAACAGTACCTTAACTAAGAAGCCTAACGAATGCCTTACAATTAACACCGCATTATGCACAGTTCAGACAGACAGACAGACAGATAGCTGAAGCATAGAAGTTGAAGGTGTTTGACATGTTATAAAGTGCACTGCAAAAAATTTTAAAGTTGTAGCATTGCATTACAGAAATTGTGCGAACTTAAGCTCTTTTTTCGCTGTGTAAAGTAGACAGTAACTAGAACGCTTAAAGAGCTAAGGAAGTTATGTCTTAAGTGGCTGCAGTTGATTGACAAGCTAGCTGGGTGTGTGTGTGTGATTATGCTGCAAGACGAACCCTTAAAGCCAAAAAGCTAAAACTAAATGCAACATTGTAAATAAGCGTTGTGATTTAAGAGTTTATTAAACTATAAAAAAAAAAAAAAAAAAATTATAAACTACATTCTAAAAACGCTAATGAAAAATAATTAACACAATTCTGTCAAGTCATTGTGTCAAGTGTTTTTTTAAACTAGTTGCAAAGCAATAAAAATTTGTAAAACATATAAAAAAATATTTAAAAAAATAATAATAGTAATAAATGTGGTAAAAAAAAAAAAAAAAATAAACAAATTTAAACTGCTCAAAGTTTAAATACACATTTGCACAATAATATAATTAAGTTACTCACATGGTATTGCAACCTTGCAACTTTGCAAAACTGCAAGAAATATATTGCACAAATAACTACAATAAAAATATTGCATTAAAAATATGATGCATGATATTCGCTGTAGCCTTTCATTACTTTTTAACTCTAATTTGCTTACATATTTTGTTGAGTTTTTATTCAGTACTAGCCCAAATACATGAACTTTGTCGGAAGAAGCGTCGATCTAGCTATGTCTGTCTGTCCGTCTGTCATGCTCTTTACCTGTATGAAACTGATTATTTCGTAGACTTTAGTAGCCAGAGGCAGCATATTTGAAACTTAGAATCCTCTCAGCATTAATGTGGTCACTTACAAACGGGTTTTCTCTAGCCCCATTTTAAGGGATACTCTGAGGTAACAAATCTTACCACAAAATTTTGTGTTTTTGCATAAAAACATCTTTGTTTATTATTCTAGGAAAATCTTAATTTATCAAAAATTATGCCCATGTTAGTCCCAATGAAATATCCTAATATGGGTAGGACCAAAAAACTATTAGGTATGAGAAATATTTATATAATTTTTTTTTTTTTTTTTTAATTTTTGTATGAAATTCCAGTAAAAAAAATATTGTTCTATGATAAGACTTAACTAAGGCTGCATAAAAATTGGCCATAGGATACGTTGCAGCGTTCTGTCTTGTTTGTATTGCTTTTTATGTTATTTAACTTCAAAAATGTTGGAAATTTAATCAAAATTCAACTAAAAATAAAAATTTGCTCATATCCCAATATGTTTCTTGTCATCGGATTTTGGGAACAGGTATTTTGATATCTTGAGATATTATTTTCTTAAATCTGGAATTATTTCTGGGATTTTTTAGGCCGTATAAGTTTTTGGAAATTTCTGAATTTTTTGCCCAGTTTTAGAAATTTTTCTTTCCGTAAGAACACTCTATAGCCTTATATAAGATGAGAGAAAACTGTGTACATAAACAAAATTTAGTGTTAGTCGTGGCACGAAGCTCACTGACGAGTCCCGTGGTGGGTACAACCTAGTCATAACTGAGCAACCAGTGTTATACTTTCATATTATTCAGACAGTTAAAAGGTTCAAAATATAGATTCATATAATAGGTCGGTAAGCATATCAATAGTCTTTTGTTATTCCATCAGTCGAACTTCAAAGTATCATCTGACTAAGCAATTAGACTTTTTAAAAATAATCAATCAAATCAATTTTTTTTGAAAATTCGATTCTTTACGAATAATTTATCATTTTTCACACTATCACACATGATTAAAAAATGATCATGCATCATAGTGTTGCAAAACAAACGCAAATGTTTAGCAAGTGGCAGCCCGATATTTGTTTTTTTTTTTTTTGCACAATTGCACATTGTTCAAAATGCCTCTTATGTAATATTAGACAATTACAAAACCTTAAATAAATGTTTTTAAACTTTACAATGATTTATTAGAACAGCACTAAACTCTAATTTTTTTTTTTGTTTTACTTTCATTTGACCTTTGTAAATGCAATGATTTCAATCTCTCTCTTATTTTTGGTAAACCTAACACGGAAATGTAACAAACCATGCAGCATTTCGATAGCAAATAAATTTTTCCGAAAATCAAATAAAACCTTTGACCTACTTTCATTCTACACAAAAACAAACAAAGTAAAAGTGCAACCGAATTTAAACACGCAAATGTGGCACAATACAACACTAAAAATTTGTATTTGTTTCGACTAGAGCAGCAAATAAAAATGTATAAAACAAATTATTTGTACGTGTTCAATAGAACTCCATATCTAGCATCAATGGAGCGTAGCATACTCGATTTTTTTAAAACCCAAGGGCCTGTCACAGTAATTTATAACATTCGAACGATAACAAGCTAAACGTATAAAGTGCAGAATACTTTCGGCACGTCACCTGTTGTAAAGAAATGTTTTCTATTTTAAATGACATAATTGAGTTAGTTTTAAAACCTTATATTAAATTCTTAAATACAACACGTATGTTCTTATATAAATATCACATGATATACTCAAGCCACACACATGTTACATTATTTCTATTATATATGGTATACATGTATATATTTATTTTATACAACTGTTTGTGGTTTTCTAGGACATGTTTGTCTCATGCTCGTAAAAAGGCCCTCATGAGTGAGTGAGTGTTACAAAACGTTGCTGAATATTTTAATTATTTACACTTGCGCCTAGTAAAATTTTGTGTGGAATTTGTGTCACAGCAAAACGCTCTAATAGACATGCCAAGCATATTTACTAGAGCAAAACCATGGAGAAGGTAGCTGGAGGAGGTACTGAGACTACAAACACTACACAACACTACACAACACATTGGAGGCCAAAAGTAAAGCAAGAGCAAATAAAGTCGACAGCGACAGCAATATGAGCAGCTGTGCACAAAAAATAAGACATGCAGGCTGGCAGGCAGGCAAATAAGCAAGCAAGCAAGCATGCAGGCCAGGCCAGGCCAGGCCACCCCAGCTAGCTATTCTGTCAAGGACATCAACAACAACGCTCCACATGAATTAAACCAAGTGTTTGACATTTATTTAAGAAATTGTTATATGAACATAGAGAGAGAGAGAGAGAGAGAGAGAGAGCGAGACAAACAGAGAAGCGTGCCAGCAATTGCTTTAATAGCGCAAAAAATTGCATGAAAAATTAAATTTTTCCACATTAAATTAAAGCGAACTCGTTTTGATGCTACTGCTGCTACTCTTGCCTGCTGACGCCAACGCGTCTCTGATTTTTGTAGTGAGTTGGCAGCTCTCTTGTCAGACTCTACTGTCATTTTGCTTTTGTTGACGTTGTTGATCGCGTTTTTGTGGCGGCGGGTGGTATTGGTGTCGTTGATGTATCGTTTGATATTGTTGATAAAGACAACGTGTAATGAAAATGCATAGATAGCAAATGCATTTGCAATTAAACGCTCTTTCACAGCTTTCCAACAACAACAACAACAGTCTAAGCAAATAGAAACTCCAATTTCATAATATGCATTAAAAGATAAAAAGATACAATATCTACAAATAGAGATCTAAAATCTTGGTTGCTATTTGCTACAGCTTGTTCGTTCAGTTACTGGTTTTGCGGTTGTTATTTGCAAGTTAACTGTTTTTTTTTTCCCCATTTTTTTTTTTTTTTTTTTTTATCTCACAGTCTTGTATCCAATCGTCGCTGTTGTTGGCAATAAGGAATTTCACAGATAAAATCATAACGAATTTAATTTCAATGTTTATGTTCAGCTATTTGTAATTCAAGAATCTGTGGACAGTTGGAGTAGTTGCACATTGGTTGTTTTTTGTTTTTTTTTTTTTCTTTGTATATAGGCGACGCTGTTTTGTGTGGTGTGTTTTAGTCGCTAAACTAATTGCAAATAGATTGAAAGATGTTAGAGATTTGTAAAATATTTGTATATATGATTTTTTAATTGCTTTCAAGTGTTTTGACAACGCTTTTATTACGATACTCTTCAGCAGTGTTGAAAAAAAATCAATGTTTTCAAGCAGGTGCAGGCAGTGCCAGAAACAACTCTGATCATTTAGTAGGTTTGTGTGGAAGAATTGTAACTTAAAAACTAGAAGAGATAGCAATTTGAGCTCTTCATTAAATTTGTACCCGAAACATTGTTTAACATTTCTTTTAAAGAATGTACCGCGCTATCTCTCTTCGTTTTACAGCCGTTTTACTCGATCATATAGGGTATCGTAATAAGTTCGTGCAATATTTTATTTATTTTTGTAGCATAATTCTGAGGTTGCCATGTGTTCAAACATGCACTAAAATACTCAGATCTATACATTGTGATGCTACTGGATCTTAAGATGAAAAAGTATCTTGAATTTCTACCACCACTTTGTAACCTTCTCATATAAGACTTAGGCCAAATAGATGTTGTTTCCATACATACATACATTCCATCCGAGCTGTCGGAGCTTCCTGCGGATCACCAAAGCTTGTGTGTTGCTCACATCCTGGCCGTTTCTGGTCAATCGGCAGCCTTAAGCGGTCTAGCAGCTGACATTACAGTTCCTAATTTAGTGATTTTCAGTATTGGAGCAGCGCATGATAGGTGATTCCCTGCCAATCAAACAAAACACACCACAAAACCTTCCTGGACGTCAATGCTGGCTTGGACACGGTTTAACTTTAAAACATATTTTGGGTATTCACAGATCGATATTGGTTGTCATATTGTACTACTTTAAAGTCAAACTTTTGTTGCTGCCTAACATACAAAAAAAGTAACACAACCAAATAACACATAACAAAAAGTATGATAGCAGGGCTGCAATGTTAATGCTTTGCAGGCTTGGTTCTTAGTGTTGGATAGTATCAGCTGTTTTTCTTTTCCTTAGTTAAATGTAAAAATAAGTTAAAAAATAAAAAAAAATTATATTAAAGTTAAAAAACAAGGACAAATGGAATTGAACGTTTCTATATTCTTCTTTTGTATTTTTCAACACTATGTTCGGTATTTAACATAACTTTTTCGAGACCAAACAGCACTTACATATATGAATAAGATCAGCTGATATAGTAACTAAGGCTGCTGGCAGAGTAAAAGCTAAAAAGCGAAGCGATAGGCCATCCAATAGTACAGGGTTGTATCTTTTGAGCTTTCACGTAGAAAATTTTAAGCAGTGTTGTATAGCGAAATACAACTCTCTGCTATGGCCTATCGTTTTGCCTTTAGCTTTTACTCTGCCAGCAGCCTAGGGCAATTCGAGCCGTTCACAGTTCACATCAAAACACTTGTGTAGCGTATTTCTACATTGTGGCCAACAAAATTTACAAATTTATATGTTTTCACTTTTAATTTTTCCAAAAAAAAGGAGCACATTTACACAACTTTCACTTCAAGGACGCACATTAGTCAAACAGAAAGCCACATGCAACGCTGCTTTTGTTTTGTGTTTGTTGTTGGGCTGCCAACCTGTTCCAAAGTGCAACAATTTTCACAAACAATTTATCGCAGTTTTCATTTGTTTCATGTCAAGAACAGCTGTTTCAGCCATGATAATTAATTTAAAAAACTTTTTGGCTTAACAATTCAAAATTAGTACATAGAGAATTTATACGCTTTGTGTACGGTTTTTTTTTTATTTGTTACAAGACCACAATTCTTTTGTTGTTGTTGTTTGCTGTTGTTAAAGTTGTACTTAAACTAATTGCATAATAAATTAAAGCAAATTTATTGTCAAGCTTTGTAGTTTGTTGACGTTAAATTTAATAAAACTTTTCACAGAATTTAGACGTTATTTTTTTTTTTTTTTTTTAAATGCATATGAATTATAATTAAATAAATCTAAGGGGGAAAAACTTTTCTTAAAATTTGAATTATTGCATTTGTCTAAAATTAGGTTAAAAAGTACAAAGTCTGCCGTTTTGTGTAATAAAATTAGTTAAATTATTTAAAATATTTAAAACTTTTGACAGGTTTTTGGTAGGCGTTTGTAGCGTAATTAGTTTGGCAGTTAAAATATTTTCAAAATAGTGATGTACTTTTTGTGTTTGTGGGGATTTTTTTTTTTCTTTGTCGTTTGTCATTAACAAAAGTTTACAAATTATCGAATATTCTGGGCTCTCATGGATCTATTCCCATGTATTTTATAGCATAGATTTTAAAAATGGACACAACATTTTTTTTATAAGGATACTCCGTTATATAAATCAATAAATAGATTTGTCTGATTTTACTTATTACTCTATAACTTCCTTACTTTTCGTACGATTTGTACAAACTAAGGCTTCATATTTTTGTAATGAAATAAACTTTATTAAGAAATTTTAGAAATAATTTATTTCTATTTACTTCTAACAAAAAAATGGAATTGAAAATTAACAATTTTTAACTTTATCTGATTGGAACTATCCATTCTCTAGGTAGATAGTAATAACGGAAAAAAGTTCCAAAAATAGTTTTTTTGAGAAAATCTCGAGAAGGATCCCTAAGAAAAATTGTTTGTGGCCAGTTTTGGAATCTACGCCAATGGATCCTTGAGAACCCAGAACGTTTTTGGCTGTAAATTTGTGTAATTTTACTTTGAAAAAAAAAAAAAAATAACAGCACACTCATCAGTACATATACAAATTTATCTGTCTATCCTCCTCCAAAAACTGTCTTTTTAGTTAGCTAAATGTACCACTCAAAATCAATTAAAGATATCTTACCAAAAAAAAGAAACAAAAATACCAACTGTCCACAAATCTATAAAGACAACAACAAGCACTACCAATTCGCAATCAATACGCCCGCCAGGCAGTCAAAACTACCAAAGAAAAAAATATAAAAATAAATTAATATGTAAGCGTGTCTTTGCGAACGTTTATCAATTTATCTTGAGCAGCACAGCTACAACAACGACGACGACGGCTCAAATGTTAATTCATGATTGACCCAATTATCGAGAATTAAAATGCCGTAAATGAAAAAACGTAAAAAAAAAATATATTTTATGAGAAAAAAATAGTTTAGTGTTTGTAGTCAAAACGCATTAAATATGCATAAATCCAGGCGCCATAAATCACAAATCACTTAGCGCAGCACACGTTGAAATGGACTACTGTGCGGTGGACTACTACATACTTAGTTGCAGAGAGAAGTTTTTTCCGCGCTATTGTACGATAATATTGACAAATTGTGCAAACATTCGCACACAATTAATAAAACAAGACATGCGCACGTGCGAAAGAGATAGGATAAGAATGACAACAATAGCGACAACATAATTTCAAATGCTTTCCGAATGAACAACAAAAAAAAAAAGTTGGCCTAAATGCTCGCTTACCGTCGAAGCCGCCAACCATTGTCAAAGCCAACGTCAAAAACAATACATCAAACGTTCAGACAGACGGACAGACGGACGAGGCAAAATCAAATGAACAGGAGCGACATCATCTGGAGACTATTGACAGCACGAGTGGGCTACATGAGTACAGTAGCAAATTTCTTGAAGTCATGTCTGGCGACAGTCGTTATACATAGTTGAATAGGAAATACCAAAGAGCAGTGGCGTTGATTTTTGGAAAAAAGGGAACTTAGACGAACTTAATCCCGAAAATTATATAAAATGCTACACCACTGTTTACAAAGCATGCAAGTACATTTGTCATTCGTAATCCAGCCTGCCTGTGTGCCATTGTTCATCAAAGTCAGAGAAAAAGTCAACAGCAGAAAAAACAGCAAAACGGAAAAAAAACCTGTGTTCAACAATCAGAGCACGTTTTCGTTTGAATGTGACGCCAAAACGATGATGACGATGGCTACACTTCATAATCCCTGAAATACAGTTTGGAGCATAAGAAACAGGGAACAATATTATGCTGGACAGCATAGAAATGTTTTGTACATGCGCATGCGCAAACGCCCACAATAAATAACAAATGCCTATGTTAAAGTGCCGGCATGTTGTTTCCACTCAGAATGAGGACAATCATGCCGCTGCTTGCACCAGTTCAATCAATCTGTGGCAGCCCACACGCTGCATGATGCAGCACAAAAAAATTATACTTTTTTTGCAGCAACATGCAAATCTCTTAACAAGAACAATATACAAAATGCAATAAGAAAAAGAAAAAAATTATCTAGTTGTGCAACACTATTCAATAGAATATCCAGAACGGCAGCTTAAGCTTGAGTACTTCATCAGCGTGCGACAGCATTTGTGTATGCTGTCAACACCAGGCTGCTGTTGCTGCTGTCTGCCAAAAACAACAACAACAACAGTAGCCAACACTCATTCAATCCTGGAGATCTCCTCTTAGCTTCTACCACAACAAACAACAGCAGCAGCAGCAGCACTAAGATTCATATTTATATTGTTTATATTGTTCGCGGTTTGATTGATGATTTTTGCATTTTGTTATGGCAGTTTTGTGATTTTCAAGTGTTTTATCATTAATTTTAGTATTACTAAAAGATACTTTTTTATCTTTTTTTTTTTGGTAAGCTGCATTTCGCTTAAGTGATATGTAAATGTAAAGAAGTAGCTCATATTTTCTTGATTTTTTTTTGTGGCTTGTAATGGTAAATATTTATTTAATTGGAAAAAAATATATAATTTATAAAAATTTTCCAGTAAGTACATTCAGAACGTATTTAAATCATGATTTTTTCTAGGAAAAAAAAATTGTTGTAGTTCGAAGACTTTTTGTTCCAGACTTATGGAGTACTAGCAGCCAGGCTTTCTCTTTCGAAATCACTAAAATTGAGCAATTTACTTATTAAATAAATCTTATAATTCTCAAACAGTTTAACAGCATAACAACATAGTTTCAGCGTAAACGAATGTAAGATGTCTACCAAGGACATGAATAATAAACTTAATAAATAAGTAGCGGATACCTGGAGTACCATTGTACCATTGTACGAGCTTACTTTAAATTTTTACTCCGTTTTCCAAGCGTAAAAGAGATAGAAAAATTTTTTTTTGTTGTTTTTGTTTCTTTTCAAAACTATAAAATACAACTCACGCTGGTACGCAACACGTTGAGAGAGCAAGAGCGCTTAACACAACCGTGTACAATTAAACCATGACCCGGCGCATGATACAATTACTCTATTTACTCAGTTTCTTATGTAGTTTCGCAAATATAAAGAAGATAGAAAATTTTTTGTTGTCCTCTGGTGTTGTTTTCTTTTCACTTCGACAAACGCAGCACGAAAACTGAGAGAAATAAATGCTCTTGCCACTACCTTTAGTAATTGTCTCATGGCCCGGCGTGTGCAACTGCGATTTATGAACGTTTTGGAGTGTGAAAGGGTATATTCGGTTTGTTAGCAAGTTTGTAACCCAAAAGACGCGTCGATCTAGCCGTGTGTCTAACTGCCTGTCCGTCTGTGCTTTTGGCAGCCAGAAGAACCTGGCTCTTTTGGGTTCGGCCCTTTTGGGAGTATCGTGGTGGCTGTGGTTTATTCCCACACTCGTGGGTAGAGCTTAATGGCTCGATCGTGGCGTTGCGATTTCAACCAGGCCTGACTGATTGTAGATAACAGACAGGCACCGAATTTTAGATTGTCCTCACACTTTACAGCATGACTTTGAATTTGGTACCAGATGCGGACGCTCTCTGGGATATTCAAGAACATTATTGTTATATCTCTGTTTATTGCTTAAAATTTGACATCAATATTAAATCTAAAATTTACTATTTTTTAAATAATAATGTAAATGTACCACACGAGCCTGTTGTGGACTTATAACACAAGTTGGTCAAAGACTATCCATAATGCTGAAAGTCCTTAAACTGTTTGAGAATGATAAGATTATAAAAATATTTTTTGAAAAGTTAATCACTAATTTCGAAAATTATAGCCTGACAGTATTCCCCACAATTTTTCAAATTCTGAACATAAACATCAAACAAATTTCCGAACTATTTCACTTTCAATTAAAAAATGCACTTGTTCAACTGGGCGTATGCGCATTATTAAAATAACTATTACAAAAAAAATATATAATATAGAAAAAAAACCATAATTCCAAAGCAAACAAGATTTCATTTTCACTTTGTTTTTTTTTTTTTTTTATTTTTATTTTTTATGCGTTAATCCGCGAAAGTAAATAATCCAATTATCGAACATGCGCCCATAGCATAAATAAAAACGTTTGATAAAAGTCAAGACATATTCAACTAAGACGTTATATTCATAAGCAACAACAGCAACAACAACAGCACGGTGTCAGTCCGTCTGTCTGTCTATGGGGAGCGTTTAGTAGTTTAAAGTTAAGTCACAAGCAGCCACAACATACTCAGTCAAAATTGCGCAAACGTACATATTGCCGCGAAGGAAATGAAGTGGCAGTGAAGTGACTGGCAGGCATTTGAAAAATGTTGCAGTAATATGCCAATAAATTTTCAACTAATATGTGGCAAACAGGCAAGCTGCAAGCTTATAGATTGAAATAAACTCACACACAGTGGCAACAGCAGCAGCAGCAGCAGCAACAAACTGTGACAGCGACAGACGACAGGCGACATCGACGGGTAGCACCAATCAGGCATTTTTATTAGGATTACTTACTAGACTCAGTGGAGGTAAAAATTTAAATACAATCTTCGACATTTTGCATGATTGACGTTGTTGCTGCTGCAGCGAATGTTTATGTTTATAAAAAAAAAAAAAAATGAATATAAAAAAACATGTTGCAATTTGCCACAACATCGATGAGCAATTTCATCAGGCAGCAGCAGCATCGTCACAAAAGCCGCAACAACACAAACCATCAACAACATTTCATCTCGACTCGACTCGTGGCAGCAGCAGCAACAACAACAAAAAACACAAAGCAACAACTCAATTAGATGACAGCATTTTACGCGATGACATAAAAAATGATGCGTTGCATGGCAGACGCTTTGTTTTGCTTGCATAAAAATATATTAAAAAAAAAAAAAGAAATATTGTATATATTAGCTATTGAAATATAATACTTAACTGCGTATGATTGACATCAAAGATATGCTGCACTATGCCGAAAAGTAAAATTTTTTATTTTATGTTACAATTTGACAATGGCATGACAGACCCTATTAGGTGTATAGTAAAACACAGGTCCCTGTCGGGCGCCAATTAATAATAACAATATTTATTTTATTTTATTAATTTATATATACAATATTTTCGATGAACAACGACCTTCCGTATGAAACATCGACTATAAGGCCCCGTTTCCATTAGGCCGCGTTCCGCGTTAGCGTTAAAAACTCGACAAACTCGCGTTAAATCGTATACAAAAAAGATAGGCAGTTAGGTATGGAAAAAAGTAGCGTTCAATTTAAACGCGACTTTTGATAACACGCGTTCAAACCGATTTCACACCGATTTCAAACCGATTTCTCTTATCGGTTCGAATAATTTGGCAATCGTAAGTTGCGCATACTTATAAAAGCTTCAGCTGCATATATTCAAGTGACGGATTACGTTATCATGCTCGTATTGGACAGCAGTTACTAAAGAAACGACACCTACATCCATTCGTTATATTAAAAATCTGCATTTAACTCGAACGCTAACGCTTAAACGCAATGGAAACACCATTCCGCGTTTTTCGATAAATTGTTTACGCGATAAAAAACGCGGCTCAGTGGAAATGCGGCATAAAAGATAGAGCTAGAGGTAGAGAACTATCGATAGTCGACGCTATCGATAGTATTAAATCTATCGATAGTCTACGATAGTCCCATCCCTATTATCGATAGCTTCGACTATCGATAGTTCTCCACCTCTAGATAAAGCTACAAAACTTGTAATTTTATTACTCCAGAATCCTCATGATCATCTTACATACGATTTCATTCTAAATTCATGATATTGAAAAGCCCCATAGAAGGCTTATATTAAGTTTATCCAAATTTTACCCGGACCCATTATAGACTCTATAAAGTATAAATATTCTTGATCAGCATTAAAAGAAATGTCGATCCAGCTATGAATATCTATTTGCCCAGCTGTCAGTCTGTCCTTTAAATAACAAACAAATTCATATAATACAATTAATCAATTTCAAATGAAAGAATCATCAAATTCAATACATTGTATGATTTATAGCAACTTTAATTATACAAATTTTAAAATTGACTCATTTTTCTATTTCAAAAATAAGAAAAGCTTACAATTTTGCTTGCACGTAACATTTTGTTTATAAATATTTTATTATTTGCATCAATTAAATATTAAATAATTTTTTCGATGTCATTTCTATGCACACGCCCAGCACTTGAACAAAAAAAAAAAAAAAAAAAAAAAATTGACACGAGATAGCATATTAGTACGCAGTAATCGATGGAGTATTGCATGATGTAGTGCGGTGAGTTTAGAAGCCTAAAGATACAATTTATAGTTTGACGCCTTTAATCTAATGTTACGCTGTGTACTGTTTATAATAATAAAGACATCTATCTATAATTTTATGCGTTTAAATAATACACAAGATTGTTAATGCAATAAAAATCAAGAATATGCTAATGATTAGCGTATAAATTAATTGATATAACGGTTGTACACAGTGAGAAATTATATAGATAGATTATCTGGTTTATGTAATTGCAGAATAATGGGAAAATATATTATATAGGACGACAAAATTTGATAAAAGAATGCAAACAGAGGCTGAATTTAGTGCATACGAAAGGTTTTTATATGCCGAATCCGAATTCGTGGTCAGTAAGAAAGATGTAAAAAATGTTAGAATATCTTGAAAACGACCATGCAGGATGAAAACATTAAACAATAAATTTATTTTTGTTAACTGGTATCTGCATACCTGGAAATTATTGGAAGATATAATGACAATTTACTCACTTTCCCATAGCCTCAAAACTCAATTTGGAATTGAAAATAGAATAGCTGTGGTGTGAGTTTTGGAACAAAGCCGATTTTTATTGGTATTTATTTTACTATTTGTACAGATGAGCACTTTTCGGCATCAACAGAAAGCATCGACTACATCGATACTTATCGAATAAGAGCACCGATGCCAATAGTATCGAAAGAAAGACGAAATATCGATACTTGACGAATAAGAGCATCGATACCAATAAGATTGCATTTATCACAAAAAAACCATCGTTATGCATCGAGTATGTACTTGCATCAAAGTATTCCAAGCTGTGTGCTTGTTTCTTACACTTAGACATATTTTTAAGTAATACAATTTTAAGAATAGATTTATTTTAAATTATCAAAAAATAAGCTTTGTTTTTTTTTTTAATTTTATTTTTAATAACAAAAAATTTCCGAGTGTATATTTCAATCTTCGACATTCGTTCATTGTTTATGTAAATCTATCAATTAAATGCATACTATATCAAAGTTGTACTATTCAAAATCATATACGGCACTTAAGTTTCAATAAAAATTGTAATTTCATTGTATCGTGGAAGTACTTATCTAATTGAGAAGTGAAGAGATCTACAGACGGACAGACAGACAGACTTCAAGTTGTGTGTTTTTATAAAAAAAAAAATAAAAAAATTGAAATAACAAAACTGTCTCATAAATTGTTATTTCATTACTTAATTAAAGTCTGTGTAGCAGGCAACTACATTATTATAAAACATGTAATATAATCATTATTTCTATAAGAACAACAATTGTTAAAATCACAATTACGAGGCGCCAATAATTGTGACTGAGCGAAATGCAGCATATTGTTTGCTTATTTAAGTGTTTTTTTTTCTATTTTTTTTAATTACATTGACATTGAATGGACAAGTGTTTAATTGTGCTTTAAAGAAACTTTACTTTTAAGTAGTTTAAAATTACGAGAACGGTTTGTAACATGTGGACAAATTTTTGGTCAGGCGAAATGCAATTGTATTATTCGGAAAGCTAGCTCATGAATTACAAACATGAATTATAAATTTTACAAATTATCTACATGTCTCAATGTAATGCATATATTGTTGTTGTTTTGATTTGTTGTTTTGATTTGTTGTTCTTTACGGTTCAGGATTTTTAAAACCTCTGAAAATTATAAGCTTTGGAATTCATAAGTTGTAAGCTAGAATTTTTCGGTATATTTAATTATTAATTATTTTTTTTTTTATTAAAATTTATTTATTATTAGACAACGTCATGCCCTCCTTATTTTTTTCTTTAAAGTTTTAATTGAATCCTTAAATAATGCATCAAGGATTGCAAACAAATTCAAATTCAAAATTAAAAGAAAAACTTAACATTTTCATTGAAAGCTAAATCAATAAACTTGCTACTAAAATCAACATTTACTGCCTACAACAACTTAACCTTCATTAAGCTTCTAGATAATGTATAAAATAAAAAAAAAAATAAAAGAGAGAAAAATATATTTGCATAATCGCTTAATGCATGGCACACATTTTAAATGATTATCATAGTCTAAGATACATTTTATAAGCCTACAGCTAAAAAACAAAATACACGCAGATACTTATTTACTGTATGTGTGTGTATGTGTGTGTGTGCCCTTAATCTTGAATTACAAATCGAGTGCAATTATTGTACAATTCGCAATAAGTTGCCTCAGTAGTCGTCGTCTGTCTGTCTGTCTGTCTGTATAGATAGATATGCAAATCGTAAGCGAATTCAAGAAGCTCGCTCGCAATTTGTTTTCACACTTTACGATGTCAAGTTGCAGATACTTTTTTTATCTATTTATACACATGCATGTGTGCATGTGTCAGTAAAGCGCGCTTCGAGGCGCACTCGTATAAAAAAATCAATGTAGTAGCACAGATAAGTTTCGTCTGTCATACAGAATGTATCTCACTATCTGTGTATCTAGGGCTAAAGTATCTATACGCGCACTTTAGTTTGCGTGTTTGCCTATGCCGCTTCAATACATTGTATGTCGACCTACGCTAATTAAAAACATATTGAATTTGCCAATAAGACGATCGTCGACGACAAATGATAATGCTGACAGACTTTTCTATACTTGCACAACTTGAATGTATCTCAGTTTGCTGTTTTTTTTTTTTTTTTTATTATCTTTGTTGCATGCAAATTGTATGCGGCTTAGAGTAGTACTACAAGGTTGTTTTTTTTCTTTTTGTATTTGTATTTTTTTTTTTGCGTGTAGCTGCTAAATAAATTTAAGATTTAATTGATTTGTCAACACAGTTGTCCGTAATGGACTTCTCTTTTTTTTCAGTTATTGCATTACAGATTTCCTGCTTTGCAAACTTTCGTTGTATCTGTGTGTCTGTATCTGTCTTTACGCGCAAAATCTTATTGCCATGATGCGTGTGGCGCTTTTTTTTTTTTTTGTTTGTTAAGCCGCTTAACTTCTTTTGGCTGTTTGCATTGTAAGCGGCTTAGAGCATGTTGTTGTTTTAGCAGATTTTTTTTTTTTTTGAGATACTTTAATGTAAATTATATATTTGCATAAATTTGAAGATTTGTTAATTACGTCGTTGGCGTAATTTTTTTTTTTTTTTTTGAATGAAGTTTATACGCGAAAGTTCGTGTTTGTATCTTTTAAGAAAATGTATCTTTCTATGCACTCAAAGTATCTGCAACTAAAATATATAAATTCTAAGCATTTCTAGGAGTTTTATACGAAAAAATTTTTCAAAAAATACTTTTATAAAATTAAAATTAAATATAAACAACAACAACAAAGTTACCAGCATTAAAAATTCTTAACAATCAAAAAAAAAACACGCGTGAGAAACTGTCATCCATCATCATTCTCAACTTCGTCATACAATAATAATGCATTTCGCTTGCGTTTTATTCAATGAATTCAGCAATTCATGATCAAGTGCAATTTCTGACATTAATATGACAGAATGCCTTGTAATGTAAACGGTGGCAAGCAGCGGCAATGTATGCATTTGGAATTGCAATGGAATGACTCGTTTTTTTTTTTTGTTGTTGTTCAAATTCAATTATTATGCGCAGAAGCAACATAGTAGTCAGAAGAAGTCAGACATACAATAACTGACTACATTGTGTGGCATATTTGGCATGATTGAGTGGAATACATCACGCATGCGTAGCGTAGTGCAACATTTGCAATTTGACAATTAAAATTTATACAATGAAATTTTGCTGAAGACGCCATACAGTCGTGGCGTACTACATTCCACACACACCCTTAGAAGAAAAATGAAAACATTTAATTTTTTATTTTATTTGTATTTTTTTTTTTCGTAGTCATTCATACATTTATTCTTTCATTCATTCAGAGTGACTAAACTCAAGTGGCGTACAATGTTGTTGACGTTGTTGATGACAGCACACTCGTTTCTTGCCTGCCTAAAGTTACTATGTATTACGATGTGAGATAATCTTGATGAATGTCTGTCAAATTGTTGACACTTATACATTTTGTACGCTTCGCTTCACTGACATTGACATTACATGAAATGAATTATTGAGAGACGACAAAAGAGACTGAAGTTGACTCCTAGTGAGAACCTAAAAAATTTTACTAGCATAAAAATCTTCAAGATGAATTATAATATTCAAGCAGTCAGATTTCTAAAAAAAAACGTAAGTAAACATATTTTTGTTCAAGACTTAGTTTACGTAACACTGAGTTTTAATTTGAAATTAAAAAAAAAAAACAATTTGATGCTGCATTTTTGAAACCTTTTGTTTATTAACTCCAAAACCGTCGGTTCGATTTAAAAGTGAGATATACTTTTTGATAGCAAATTTAATAAGCTTTCATTTAAAATAAATAAATTTGAAATCAGTTAAGTACATTCTGAGATAATTTCAATTTTGTAAACGCAACTTTTTCAAAAAACAAAAAAAAAAAAACAAGGAAAGAACGTTAACTTCGGTGGAACCCGAGCTGAAATACCCGTTACACAACACTTTTAATAGATTATATGTTCACTTAGATTAAATTTCACGATGAATTTGGTCAAATTTGTATGGAGGCTTTATGTTATATTTTTGCCCGATCCTTACCATATCGAAAGTGTTCACTTAGGTGGACATTGGAATTGATTTTACCAAATTTAATTGAATTCATTCAGAAATAATAAATGTTTTCATATAAAAACTCGAAAATGGGCGGTAAGTTTGTATGGAGGCTATACATTAAAATGGGCGTGGTGCCTTAGATTTGACATTGGATGACATAAAAAGTGTTCTTACCCTATTTGGATTAAATGTATTCATAAATAATACGTATTTTCATACAAAAAATCGAAAAAAAGTGGTAAGTTTGTATGGGGGCTATATCTGAAAAATGGGCGTCGCAACATTCTTTTGATATTGGATGCTATTAGAAGTATTTTTACCCTACATTGTAGTAAAGCATTCATAAATAATAACTATTTTCATACAAAAAGTCGAAAAAAGTGGTAAGTTTGTATGGGGGCTATATCTAAAAATGGGCGTGGCACCTTGGTTCTGGTATACAAAGTAACTAGGAGCACAAAAAGCTTAAGGTTTAAATTTCAGGTCAATATCTTTAAACTTTCCGAGTAACACTCATCGCAACAGACAGACGGAGAGACGGACATGGCTAAATCGATTCGTCTCATCGAGCTGATCAATAATATATATACTTTATGGGGTCTTTCGATGTCTCCTTCACTGCGTTGCAAACTCTCGGACAAACTGAATATACCCGTTTTTACTATGTGTAACGGGTATAAAAATTTTAGAATATTTGTATGGAGGCTTTACTTAAAAATTTATATTTAGCTTGAGCTCAAATTGGAATAGTCTTAAATGGAGGTACTTTTTTAAAATGGAGCTAGAGAAAAGTGACCACTTGATTGCTCAGAAGACTCTAAAATTCAAATATGAAGTCTCTATATTTTATAGTCTAGAAAAAACCTAATCACACATAAAGCTACAAAAGAATAAGCAATATTTCCGTAATTTTTTCTAAAATAAAAGTATTATTATCCAGAGATTTTTTATATAAGATAGAAACGTCTAAGTCCAGCGTACTAATGCTTTGCTTCTATAGAGACTAGCCATTTTATTGATTTTTTTTTTTATTATTTTTTTGTTTTGTTTTTTATACTTCAAACTTGCATTAAATTACATTTTCCAGCTTAAATAAACAATAAACAAAGACTTTACATAAACTTTTGCTAGCTATGAATAAGCGACAGCTGCAGCTTATTTTTATAGTAAATTGAGATTTTTTGTACGTTTTAAGTTTGGTCTGCAATGCATTATAAATTGTTTTTAAAATAGTTCACTGAACTTTAGATATTCAAAATCTATAATAATATTAGTAGTAAGTTGTGTATAAATAATTTATTAATTTTTTATCATACTTACATCGTATTTACTTGACCTCATTTTACCCATTTATTTTGCATCTAATTTTCATTCGTATTCGGCTACGCTTCTATGATTATAATCCAAACGACCATTTAGCGTTGAGTTAATTAATCAATTTAAACGCGAATACCATAGATTATTGTTTTATTTTTAATTTTTTATTAAAAAGTAATTTTATTATTGTTATAAAAAAAGCAAACAGACTTTACAATATTAATTGAAAATTATTAATTTTATTTTTTAATGTAAGCACTTTTTGTTTGATTGTTGAAATGAACACTTTTTATTTATTTATTTATTCACTTGCACAATTTGCAATATTTACATATTTGTACGTAATTAAAATTCGTTGTCACGCACTGTTTTATTAAGTGTAATTATTTTTTTTTTTTTTTTTAATGAATTTTTAAGAAAAAAAATTTATTTTTTAATGAATTTTTAAATATTTTTTAACACGCTTTTAATTGCGAACATTTGCAGCTATAAGAAAAAAAGAGAAGAGAAAAATTTTTAATTAATAAAAAATTTTTTTTTTAAGCTAACTAAAAGTTTTTTAAGATGAAAAATAAGTTAAACTATCTAAAACTTTAATTGACTGAGAGAGAGGAGTGAAAAGATTTACCATATAAAGTATATATATTCTTGATCAGCATTGGAAGGGGAGTCGAACTAGCCATGTCTGTCTGTCCGTCCGTCTGTCTGTCCGTCCTGCTGTCTACCGTATGAGAGAGAGATTATCTCGGAGACTATAATAGATAGGACCACCATATTTGAAACTTAGACTCTTCTGAGCCGTCAAGTGTTCACTTGCAAACGGTTTATCTCTAGACCCATTTTAATGGGGTATCCCCCATACAAATGTACCCCCAAAATTTTGGGTTTTTGCATAGAAACGTTATTGTTTTTTATTCTATGAAGTTCAAACTTAGTATAAATTATGTCTCTGGTAGTCCCAATAAAATATCCCAATAGGATTAGGACCAACCAAAATTTTAGGTATAGCCCTCATACAAATTTACCCAATTTTTTAAGTTTTTTTTTTCAAAATCTAATGCAATAAGGTATATACAAAAATAGGACTTAACTTATGGTACATAAAGGTTGGGTACAGGGTATCTTCCCGGTGGGCAAACCCCACTTCAGGGTTCTTTTTTTTTAATATTCTCTAGTCACATTTTAAGTAATAAACCCCAAACAAATTCATCCCAAAAATTTGAGATAAATTGTTTCTAAGATAATTTAGCAACTTAAAATTTATTAATGGGTTTACCAATTGTAGTTCCAATAAAAATGTTTCAATTTGGCTAAGATCAAACAATTTATAGGTATAGATAGAGGTGACTATGGGACGCATGAATCGTCGTTTTGATGATTTATAGGTACATATAGTCCTCATACAGATATGTCAAAAGCTTTTTTGTTTCTTTCTAAATTTTATTCACATACAACTATAACATATACCTTTGCATACTACTAAATTTCACATATATCAAGTATACGACATGTTTAACTCACCATTTGTAGTTTAAATTTTCATATTAAGTGAACCAAAATCAAAATGTTTGTTTCTTGAGTTATTAGAATATTAGATGTGGCTTTTATTTGCAGTAAGAACAATACAAAATATAATCATAATAATAAGCAGTTTATATAATTTTGTATTTATGTTTGTATTTTAAATTTATTTTTTATTGTTAGTTCTTTATTTATTTATTTATAATTATTTTTATTATTAATATTATTATTTTCGTTTTTAAGTTTAAAAATTTTCTTTTTTTTTTATTTATTTTTCATTTCTTTGGTTCCAATATTTAAAAAAAATGATATATTTTATATTATTTTATTTTTAAAACTATTTATTTTTTTTTATTTAATTTTTTTTATTTATTTTTTTTATTTAATTTTTTTATTTCATTTTTTTTTTATTTAATTTAAAATTTTTTTTTTAATTGTTTATTTTTTTCTAATTTATTTTAATAGAATTTTATTTTAATTGCACTTAAATAATTCGACGTAATTTTTAGCAAAACTAAAGAAACAAAAATTGTTAACATTTTGTTTTTAAATAAATTTTTCGCTTCGTGGACACCAGTGTCCACTACAACGTTTAAAACTGAACTGCTCAAAAATATTTCAAGCCAAAAACGAAACAAACAAACAAACAAAAAAAAAAAAATCTTGCAGTCCAATCAAGTTAAGGAAAATCTAACAAAATCTGCGGCAGCAGCAATAAACCACAAATGCAGACACGCACACACAGACACACACACACAATCTGACATGGACAGCACAAATACAACTGAGAAAATAATAAATATGGAAAATGTAGTAAAATGTAAATAGTTGGAAAAAAAAAATTAAATAAATAATATAATAAAAAAAAAAAACAAAATTTTATTTAATACTTTTTTTAATTCGAAATTTTTTTATCTAAAATGATTTATTAATTTAAAAAATTAATACGTATAAATGTTCCTTAATTTTTTATTTATTAATTTTTTGTATATTTTTATTTATATATTATTTTTTTTATAATAAACTAATTAATTTATTTTTATTTATTTTTTTTAATTTTATTTAATTTTTTTTTTTAAGTCTGCTCTATATACTTTTAGGGGGAACTCCACAATTAAGTCTATGATATATCACTAAAAGTTGATAAAATTGCTTAAATTTATCTAAATTATTGAAACTCCGTTTATTTGGGATGTATCATATTTTTTTTTTATAAATATAATAAACATCTCCTTACTTTAATTATATAAAAAGGATCAACTTCATTGTTGAAGGGAAATTTGGTATTATTCCAGGCAAGCTTTCGATTACAACATTAACCTTTTAAAATATTTTAAAAACTCCTATTTTTCAATACAATTTTACTACTATTTTTAACAAAAATCTTAACACTACTACTTTTTTTTTTTTTTAAACTTTTACTATGATATGCAGCAGCTTTGCTACGAATTCATGTGGAAAAATCGTTAAAAGCCAATGCGACAATAAGAAGAAACAAAAAAAAAAAACATGTAGCAATAACAAAAACAGCAAAGTCAAAGCAGCTGTAGCAGAAAATTGTATGCGACAAAAGAAAGAGCAAGCAAGCAAGCAGAAAGAAAAAAAAGAAAAACGAAAGAAAACCACGTGAAAAATGCCGGAAATAAAATCGATTTGCAAGCGAGTATAAAAGCGCTATAGAAATGAGCAATGAATGTGTGTATGTGTGTGTGTGTTTTTGTGTTTGTATGTGCATAGCAAAGCATGAAGAGTATAGTTAAAGCTAAAGAGGAAGGTAAAAGAAACAGCAGCAGCAGCAGAAGAAGAGAGAAAGAAAATAAGCTAAAGAGGCATAAAAATATGCATTGAAAGGGGGGCCTGTCATAAGTTTCACTACATTTTTTTTGCACAAATAAAAAAAAAAAAAAATTTTTTTATGCAATTTCTTGAAGTTTAATTAAAGCTAAACTTAAACGTGTTATATTTTCATTTTTTTTATAATAATGTATTTATTTAAATTATTTTATTTATTTAAACAATTATGTCACACGCGCGCACAGAAGTATGCAACAAAGTTTTTATTATTTTTCTAATGATTTTTTTTTACGTTTGCGTTTATTAAATTTTTGTTTAGTAAATTTTATTTAAAGAATTTTGTTTATAATTTTTTTCATTTAATATAAAATTACATGAATTTAATAAAAAACGTCGAGTTTTGCTTGCGCTGCGCTGCGTTTCGAACTCGACTTAACGCGTGAAAATTCACGTAACAATTGATTTGTGTGTCAAAAATGTCACAAGTGTCAAAATTTTTACTGCTGCTATTGCTGCTGCTTTCTCTTCTTCTTCTACTTCTAGCATGTTTTACTGTCATTGCTGCACGGGAGCATAATAGAGCGTCTATTTGACAATTAAAATAAGAGCAAAAAAGAGTATTGAAAACTTAAAAACATACAAAAACAAAAAAGAGAATAGAGCGTATGCTGCGCATAGGATTTTCTTTTTTAATATTGCAGGTGTTCAAGACGCGCAGGTTGAGCGCTTTAGTTTTTGTTGTTGTAGTAAGTTTTTGGCACGTGTCGCTTGAGATAAGAGAACTAGAGACAATTGAAAGAGAGTCATAAATAATGGTAAACCAGGGATGGGGGCGAAAAACATATTTTCAAAAGAAGCAGCATATTTAACTTCAAATCACTGAAGTTTTTGTTTGGGTATCATGTTAAACTGTTATTATGAAGCATAAAGCAACAGACGGACTGACATGGAGGAATCGATTTTCACTCATCGAGCTGATCAACAATTTATGTCAAAATAAGAGATTACGATGTCTCCTTTAAAACATTAAAAACTATCCAACAAACTGATTGAATTTCGCCCATGTTCTCAATTTCACAAAATTTTGATTAAAGTGGGTTGCACAGCCATACAAAAAAAATGTCATGTTAGCGGGTTTATTTCTAGAGTATTTTGGGTCGCTAAATCCGAATCTGAAATTTCAATAATAGATGTCCATCAAAACTGTTTTTCTTTTTTTTTTTTTTTTTTATATACACCTACTTAAAAAAACCATGACTTGTGTGGTGGACCAGGGTAGTCGTTTCAAATGTATTTTGGTTAGCAGAATCCTAATATGAAGTCAGAATTAATAAGTTGGTTCGCGTTTTCATTATAACCTCAAAAAACTGAAAAATGTTCTAATTTTTGTTCAAAAATTTGTTCAAAAATTTTTTTCAAATTTCCGGTTTTGTGCGATGCACTAGGATAGTGAATTCTAATGTATTTTGGATCTCTGAATCTGAAGTCGGAATTCAAATGTAGTTAAATAAATGACTCTTTTGAAAAATGTTCTCCAAAGTAAGAGAAAAAAAAAAAAAAACTTTGAGTCCATCACTTTAAAATTGAAAAATGAATGTAGCAGTGATTTATTATGAACATCTGAATCCAAATCCATATCCAGAGATTCAAAACAACTCGGAATTTTTTTGCCTTTGTCAAAGTTTTTCAAAAATATTTCGAAAAATTTAAAATTATTTACTCTTCTGGAAACGACAATGATTTTTATTATTTCCAATATCGATCAAATTTTTTGAAAGTGAAATTGAGAACACAACTGTAAATGTTTTAATTTTATTTTTTTTTTTTGTTTTTATTATTTAATTTTTTTTTTCAAAATTTTCCATCTCAATAGTTCAATTTTTGGAAATCTATAAATTTTTTCAAAATTTTTTCGTTTCTGCTCTGAACAGTTTAGATGTATTTACTCTATCGGAAAGCAATATTCTTTACGTTTATATAGTTCTCTATTCCTTTTTGTGCACTTTTATATTTTTTTTCTATTTCTTTACTTTCAAAAAAATTCGTTTATTCTTAAAAAACTGTTTCAATACTTAAAATTTCATCCACCTTAAACTTTTTATCTAAATAGTCTGGTGGAACGGCTTAAGCAGCTTAAATGAAAAAATATGCCTAAAAGGACATTTTTCTTCAACATTAGACATAGCGCACCCTTAAGGTGATTTTTTGAAGTTTTACCAAAGTTATTATTTTTCATGGAGTATCTGTTTTGTTGTTAGTTTTCATTGTAATTTAAGAACTTTAAGCACTAAGCACACAGGACACTTTAAAGAAACACGTACACACACACACAAATATATACAAATGAAGAAGACGCGTCCCCACGGCAAACTGTTTCTGTTATTGTGCAACGATTAGTGGCAGCATATGCCACCGCTAAACCGATTTTGAGTATTCGATCTATGATAAATGCAAACTTCGAAAAACATTCATAGACACCCTCGAGCGTGTAACAAACTAGAAAAGCTAAACAAAGCTTAATGCGAAGGGTTGCGGCGCGGCGTGTTTGTTATTGCTGAGCTGATAAGATGGCGCCGCGGGGAGCGTAGCTCGCGAACGTTTTGCATTTATAATTTACATATTTGCAAAGCTTATCAAGTTGGAAAAATTTCTTTTGTTTTTATTTTTATTTTTATTATTTTTTTTTTTTTAAGCTTTAATCTTTTTACGCGCGCGCTTCATTCATAAAAAAAAAGTTTTTTTTAAATGTTAATTTTTTTGTTGTTGTAATTTTAATTAAAAAATTATTATTGTTATTGTTTTTATTTTATTTTGCTTTGTAATTAGCTCATTCGATCGTTTTCGTTGTTAACTCAACTAAATCCAATACGAAACTGAAGCGCGACCAACAACAAATTCAATATGCAAGTCGAGCAAAGACAAAAAAAAAAAACAAAAAAGAAAACCAAAACAAAACAAATGCAAAAACAAAATGCAAAAACAAATAATCGGCCGATGCGATGCAAGGCATTGCTGCAGCAATATAACGAGGAGAAAATAAACAAGAATGAAATTTACAAGGTTTGATTTAAAAGTTTTGGAGGCATGAAAAAAAATGAAAATAAGAAATGATAGAGATTTAATATAATTAAAAAAAATATTTAAATTAACAAAAAATGAAAACATAACAAAAAATACTTCGTACTATAAAAAAAATTACACACACTACACAAACTATTAAAACAGCGCAACTTTTAAAGCGACTCTTGTTAAGCTTGGCTAATATTGTAAATAAATGAAAGACATCGTGGAAGAAGAAGAAGAACGAAAGTCATATGAGAGCTAATAACAAGAGCAGCAACAACAATAACAACAACAAAATAAAGGCAAACTGCAAATCAAAACCAGCAACGTAAAAAAAAAAACAACAACAACATCAAAGGCAAGAAAAGTCAACTCGACTGCAATAACAAAGCCAAACAGCAAAAACCAAAACGTTCTAATCGTGTTAACTCGACTAGAAAATACCCTGTACAAAAATTAAGTTTTTTAGTTTTAATTTTTTTAAAAGGTTGCATACAAAAAGTTTTAAAAATCGAGTTAAGTTTACCCTTACACAAACATACACTGTATAGGGTACAAAAAAAGCATAAGCAAACATATGAAAGCAGGAGTAAAATAAGCAAAGTCAAAATGCAAAAACAACAACAACAAAAATAGCAGCAACATTGCAGCGCAGCAACGCAGAGCCAACTTTAACGTCAACGTTAACGTTAACGCCGGCAGCAACAACTTAATCGTATGTGAGACGACAGCCAACAGGAATTGTTGTTGTTGTTGTTGTGGTTGCAGCCAGACCAGATCAGCAGACCAGACCTCCATGTAAAGTCCAAGTGGAACAATAAATGCAAAAAAAAAAAAAACAACAACAACAAAGCATAACCGCAAAACACTGTCGCAAACGATGCAGAGAGCAAAAGTTTATTTAAGAGAAATTTAAGTTGATTCAAAAATAGAGGGTGCAAAAGAAATAAAATTCAAAATTTGACATTCCCGGCACCGGTCTATGTTTTGGAACGCTTTTACAGTTAAAAGACAAGAAAAAAATCATTAAAAAGCTTAAAGCTTCATAAAATTTAAAAAAAAAAAATATGTATATGTAATTCATAATTTTCTGAATCCTTTCGGGGAAAAGTGAAGAATTTGTGTAATAAAATACATAAACAAAATACATAAACTACAAACAGTAGCAGCAAATAAACAGGCTTTTAAAATTCTACTGGTCACCCTGTTCAAAAAAAAATGTTCACTCAAATTGCTTTTTCACTCAAAATTTGTTTTCTCTTTTGCTCATCATTAAGGGTAGTTTCATTGTAGCTGCTACTTTTAATGTTTGCAAAATATATCGCATGCGATATAATTAACCGATACTTGCAACATGTTGCATTGCATTGAAAACATGTTGCAATGCAACAAGAATAAACACAGTAAACCGAAGCTTTAATACGCTTCAAACGGAATTTAAAGCAACTAGAGTTGTACTTCGTTGAAGGTAAACCCCATAAGAAGCTAATTTAAAGCTTGATCATTAAAATTAAATCAATTTTTCTTTCTAAAAACTCGAAAATAGAAAGTGATTTTGTATTGCACCTAAATATTTTCTTTACTGAGCCAAAAACTTATTTTTTTTATCATATATAAACAGAGTCTAGAAGTGGGCACAGGACCTAATCACGGGACAATCGAGATAAGCGGAAGCGGGAAAGCATTTACTTGAAAAATAATGGCTAGAAATCCTAACACTTCCAAAAATTAAAACTAATTTCAATTTAAAAATTTATGCACCACACAACATTTGGATTTCCTGAGGAAGTTAATAATTTCTAGATTAAATATCATAAAAGTTTCTAGACGAAACTTCCGAAAAATTTGGGTTGGCTTGTACGAGGAGTGTTCAAAAAGTAACGCATATTTTGTGTTTTTTTTTTTAAATTATTTATTTATTCATGAATATCTTTTTTGCACCCTTTAAAGTAATCCCTCCCGATAAAATACACCTATGCCAACGTTTTTTCCAATTCTCGAAACATGCCAAATAGTCGGTATAGCCATCAGCGCCTTCTTAGATTTAGCTTTTATCTTCTCAATCGACTCGAAACGAGTTCTCCGGAGTGGTCTCTTGAGTTTTGGGAATAGCCAGAAGTCACACGGTGCCAAATCAAGCGAATACGGTGGTTGCGGAACGATATTGGTTGGATTTTTGGCAAAAAAGTCACGAAAAATCAGTACAGTTTTTAAAAAAATCATCATTTTTGGTACCAACCGAGACTTGACACGTTTGAGGCCCAAAACATCCTTCAAAATTGTATTAATTGATCCTTTCGATACGCCAATTGCATCAGCAATGTCTCTCATAGTTAGTCGACGGTGTGCAAGCACTAATTCTTTTACTTTTTGGATGTGAGCATCGTCCGTTGAGGTCGATGGTTGTTCAGGGAGCTCTTCGTCTTCAACACGTTCGCAACCTTCTTTCAACAATTTATACCAATCAAATGTTGTTGATTTTGGTAGAGCTCGGTCCCCATAAGCCTTCTTCAACATTTTTATTTCATTTATTCCATTCAGAAAAAAAAAATTTGATACAGGTTCTTTGATCCATTTTTTTGAATAGGTAAAAATCGAAGACGATCCAAAACACGTGCAAGCAAAGCAGCTGTCAACAATTAAGTGAACATTCAAAATGGCCGAACTTGTCGGCATAAGTGAGAGACATGAGTACCAACATAACGCCACAAAAAAATCGAAATTCGAATATACATAACCCGCGAAAATTCAATATTCGCAATAATGTTTGAACACACCTCATATGGGACTAACATTTAAAATGGGAATGGAAAAAAACTTTGATATTAGTGACTTCTAGATGGTTCAACAGAATCAAATTTTTAGTCTCCGAGATATTTGGTTTTATAAGGCATTCGAACCCGGTCATACGGTCAGTTTTGAGAAGAAGAAGAAGAATTCATACATGCTATATGCGTTTGCATAGTCTTAATATCAACTTAAGCCATTTATGTATAAATAATAATACTTAATATTTAAATAAAATATTGAATAATGGTCGGTACCCATAAGGACTATGGAAAAACGCGGGTAAGCATCGGGTCAAAGATGAAATTGGGTCAGAAAAATTGTACACCGAGATAAGCGTGATCGACTTCAAATATTTAGTGCCGCATCTATCTCTAATGGAGACTGTGCCTTAAAGTGCACGAGACTATATAAAGAAATGAAAAAAACTTTCGATATGAAAGTTTCAAAAGATTGGAGCTGCATCGATATCAAAACACCTCGTTGCGCTCCGATATAAGTTAACCCATTGACTACGCCTCTGCTACAATGTGTTTTTAACAAGGTGCGATAAACAACAAATGAATGAGTAAAAGAAAAACGAAAGAAAAAAAGGAGAAAAAAGAAGTCACCAAAACAAGAACGGTGCACTATGGCACTATATGAAGAATATAGCCCAATAAGAATGCGTGTAACGAAGCCGCTGCTGCGAACAAATTCATAATTGTCATTTATTTATTGTGCAGATATTTTATTTTATGCGTGCTTATTAAAATGAATTTTTCAACGCTGCCGCATACAGTAATGAAGCTGGTAGTAAAAATTGCTGCAAACAAAACGCACAGAAATCAGCTGAACTGCATGCAATCTGATAGTCAATTTGATCGAAAGCTATGATATCAAACTAGATACAGACAGACAGAGAGAGAGAGAGAGAGAGAGAGACGGACAGACAGACATATGGACATATAAACTGCTTTAAAGGGACAGCAACAGCAGCAGTTGACTTTGGTTCTACTTCAAAATAAGGCTGAGTCTGAAGTTGCCTACACATGCATTGGCTGGCTGCTTGTTTTATTATTTAAAATGCCACCCGCTGCGCATTTGAGCACCTCAACGGCTGCTGCTGCTGCACTCTATGGATTGGATTTGGTATAGTTGCGTAGATATGCGTGTCCTTCAAAGAGGGCTCTGCATACAGCTGCATTGTTTCTAGAATGCGATCCTTTACCTTAATTTTGTTTTTTTTTTTTTTTCTTGCTTTTATTTATTTTTTTTTTGGGTGCGGGTGGCGCATTCTACTCTCTCTGTGCGCGCAATTTGTTATTTTTTTCTGTACATGTTCACACCATTAACGCAAAAAATACAAAAAATACAACAAAAAAACGCATGTGCAAAAGAGATAAATAATGACAAGTGTTTACGTTTAAAAGAGATAGCATCTAATCGAAATTAATAGGCCATGTTCACGCTTTGTCCGTCTGTCCGCCTGTCTGTTTTTTTTTTAGACTTGGTTGCATCGCATGCATTGTTTTTACTTTTTTTGTATTTTTTAGCGCATGCTGCTTACCAATATGATTAATGTTGCATGATGCACGCATTAATGTCATCAATATATCACAAATGCTTAATATCATTTTATTCCTAGAAGCAATGATGTCTAAAGAAACATTTAATGAGTTGCGCATGTTAATATATAAAATACAAAATATGTATTTAATAGTTGTTCACTTAGACCTCGAGCAAAGAATGCATGTATTGCTTGCATTTTTAAACAGTGGTGGACACTATTTGTATTACTGTAACACGCTTGTGCGCTGCTGCAGTTTGTGTGTGATTGCAATTGCTCAAAAATGAATTATTTTCTAAGCTGTGAAAACGCACACAAAAATTAAAAAGTGCCCACCAATGTTAAAAAAATATATATTTAATTTATTTAAATTTGGAACTTAGTCAACTACGAATCGATTTTTTTACCCGCTAGTGTAAACTCGTATATTCTGCTTAACGGAAAGTTTGAAAAGCACTAAAGAAAACGTCGTAAGCCCCATAAAGTATATACATTCTTGATCAGCTCGACGAAATTAATCGATCTACATAGCTATGTCCACCAGTCTGCCCGTCTGTATATATGCGTTTCATTCGCTTAGATTTAAAGATATATACATATATATATATATATATAAGTGGCACTACAGCCGATTGTCGGCCTTGGCATCACATAAGATTTGGCACTAGCGGTTGTTATCCAGTGCCTCTTCATACCATCTTGGGATTCCGACCCTGCGGATGTCATCTAGGACCTGGTCCTCCCAACGTAGCGGCGGAAGTCCTCTCTGCCGCGCCCCTCCGATTTGATTTACGTTTTGCTTCCAAACTTTTCTTGCTAGAGTTTCTGTGTCCATCCGACACAGGTGACCAGCCCAGGACAGCCTTTTGTATTGGATGTTCCTGACTATGTCGATGTCATCATATAGCTCGTACAGCTCATCGTTCGTACGTAGATTTAAAGATATTGATCTGAAATTCAAAACTTAAGCTTTTCTCATTCCTAGGCCATTCAAGTGTTAAAATGAGAGTGCCACGCCCATACAAAATGACCGCCCATTATTGATTTTTTGTGTAAAAATAATCATTATTTATGAATGTGTTCACTCTAAATTTGGTAAGAATACATCTTATGTCATCCAATGCCAAAACAAAAGTGCCACGCCCATTTTTAATTATATCCCTCATACAAACTTACCGCCCATTTTCGAATGTTTGTATAAAAATTATTTTTATGTAAGATTGTATTGACTCCAAATTGGGTAAAAACAATTCTAATATCGTCCAATAACAAAACCAAGTTACCACACCTATTTTTAGCTATTGGCCCCACACAAGCTTACAATCTTCAACCCGGATTTTTTTTTTTCCACAAAAAAAAAAAAATAAACTAATGGGTGTCTTACTTTTTAATTACAATATAAAATTTACCTAAACAATAACAGGATCATATACATTAAAAATAAAACAACCTTTGAACAAGTCAACAAATAGACATTGTTTCTGGTAATATTTACGTAATTTGCATAAATTTTTTTGCAAAAAACATTAAAATCGTCCGGGTAGTTCCGGAGTTATTAACTTTTAAAGAAATTGCAGATGCAATGATTTTTGAAAAACTTTTTAAAATTTTAAAAAATAATATCCCATCTAGAACTTTTATAATTTCCCAAGGTTTCAAAGAATTCGAAACATCACTTACTGAATTAGGAATTTTAAACGTCAAATAAATTCAAAATTAAGTTACTACACAAAATTTTCCATTCTCAGATACATTTTGTTTGAAACTAAATATTTGAATACTGTAGCATTTCAATAAACAATTTAATTTTCAAAAAAAATTCACTTTCAATATTTACGCGTATCTTCCTTATTTACCTTTTGACATATCACACACGCCTTGGCATACACACACGCTACTGCGGTAGAGATGCGAAAATTGACAAGCAACTATGACAACTAATTAAAAAAAAAATAATAATATTAATATAAATATGCAAACCGGGAAACGTTAGAGAATTATAAAGTCAAAACAAAAAAACATACTAAAATCAATTTAACGTGTAATGAAATATCAAGCAAATCTGCTGCTCATCAGCATTTGAAAAGTATCGCAAACTCATTCAATGCGCTTCATCACAACTCAATCGCGCAGCTCAAAACATTGCCTTAGCTAGAGTCCGTCCGTCCGTCCATCTGTCCGTCTGTCCTTAAGTCAGTTGTTCGTTAAGTCAATTCGTCAAAATTGTCGTGTTTACGCGGCATAATGAGTTATTAGAAAACGTTTAATAATTTGCATAAATCAACAATAACGAAAAAAAAAAATAATAAACGTTAAGAAAATAACTACATACAAAATGCTTTTTTTTTTTATATTTGTGAAATATTTTAATACAAAGTACAAAAGTTCAACGCATCAGAGAGCCTGAACTGACTGACTTGACTGACTGATAGATTGACGACTGCCTTTAAAAATAGTTTTCTTAAATACTTTAGCTAAGGTAAGCAGCAGCAGGCAGACAGTCAGGCATTGGCGTCAAAAAATCGCGCATATTTTTTGCGCTTCATTACAAAACAAAATAATTGTTAAACGAAAGACAGAACAGAGAGAGAGACGTGAGACTGCGAGAAAGAGAAAAAATATATATATAAAAATAAAAATAAAAACTAATTGTTTTTTTTGTGCATAAATTAAAACGCAAATATTTTTTAAATAAATATACAAAAAAAATATTTATTATAGAAAAAACAAATAAATTAAAAATTTAAAAATATTTCGAATTTATTTTTGTATATTTTTAGCGCGTCTATATCTGAAATAAAATCAAGCTGAACTCTTTAAAATTTTGAAGAATGCGTATGAAATACGGCTTAAATTTTTTTTTTTTTTTTTTTGGGGAATTGAAAAGGGGGAAAGATAGAAAGTGAAGTGCTATAAAATATGACGAAACTGATCTATTACACCAAAAAAATTCTGAGTTCTCATGTACCTAGTGCGTAGATTCCAAAAATAGATACACAAAATTTTTCTTATGGATCATTCTCGAGATATTCTTCAAAAACATGTTTTGGTCCTTTTTTTAGTTATTACTATATATCTTGAGAATGTATAGCTACAGACCTGTACATCATTTGAAAGGTCTATTCGTCCTCTACACAATGATATGCTATTTGTTAATATTAAGTGAATATCTTTAGTGAAAACACGAAAAATACGCAATTTTTCATGGTTTTTTGAAAATTGTTTATTTTAAAACTCCAATTTTTTAATAGAAAAAATGTATAGAAATTATTTTTAAAATTTCTTAGTTAAGTTTATTTCATTACAAAAACATAAAGCCTAAGATGGCTTAAATCGGACTGAAAGTTTGAAAGTTATAGAGTAATAAGTAAAATCAGACAAATTTATTTTTCGATTTAAAAATTAACAATGAAAAATTTTTGGTGTCCATTTTTTAGAATATACGCCCTAAAATACATGGCCAAATATTCATGAGAACCCAAAATATACCTCAACACCGATTTGTACTTTCATCTTATAAAAGAGAATTGCTAAACTGGGCCAATTTGTGGATAGAAAATATCTGAGGGCTTAAAATCTAAACAATCTAAAGAAAAGCGCAACTGCTCATTAGAAATTCTCCATTGCCTGGATTTGTTTCTCCACAAAAAAATCCAAAAAAAAAAAAAGAGAAAATAAATAAATGACTTTCATTTCGAGGGCTGACCTACTAATCGACTATTTTAATGAACTGCTGCCAGCTGCCAGAAACAGAACAGCTCGATTTCAAGTGCGATGAGACTCTGAAAATAAATTGAACTTATTGCTGCTGGTTGCTGCTGTTGTTGCTTTTGCAATTAAGTGGAAGAAGGAAGGAATGCCGAATGCAAATAGTATCGCAATGGTTGCCAGGGATTCTAGCAACGAAGCGAAACTTTGTATATAAGTAGAGACCCATTTGCATTTTAGCACTTTGTCGAATGGAGTTGAGAGACAAACAAAGATGCTGTGCAGCACATAACATCTAGGATGATGATGACGACGATGATGACGGCTAGAAATGTGAGCTGATTGCATGCAAAGTCACAAACAGCGTAAATGAAAGTCTGGAATTTTCACGTCGCCAGAACAAAAAAACAAAAAAATCTGCACAAATAAAGAAAAAATGCGCATAGAACTCTACAAAAATCATATAACTTAATTCCGTGCCAACCACGCCTACAAAACAAACGAGTTACTTGACGTGTTTTTTTTGTTAGTAGTGGTGACGGTTGGCGGCGTTGGAGGCGTCTGGAGCTGCATAATTTTTTTTTTTTTTTTTTTGCCTTTGGAGTTTCACCTGTAGACTAAAAGATATGCACAAAAGGGCAGCAGTAGCGCAGCTTTCGAACTTGAGGTAAAGGCGGTAGGGGTAGGGTACAGCTATGCGTATCTAATTACAAAAAACGAAAAAAGTATACGCGCGCGCGCGCTCGCTCACGAAATCTCTTCGCTGTTATAAGTTCGCAAAAAAAAAAAAAAATGCTGATTTCAAAGATAAATCGCCGACATATTGTGACGCCTTCAACAAAATAAGAATATGTTGATGATATGAAAGACGTCAAATATTATGAGACGTTAACATACTAGAATATTTTGAATAATAAAGGAAAAAATATGTAAGATGTTTGTGGGAATGCATTAATTTTTTTTGGTATTTTTTAAATACTTTTCAATGTGCTATTGTGGACAACAAAACTTAAAATTAATAAAAAATAAGAACAAGCTAAATATTTGATACAATACACAAATTTCAGAAATTTCCAACCAAAAAATGTAATCTATTTACATAAAATTGTAAAAAATTGTCTATGTCCGCTATGAACTTGGAAACCATACAACCTATGAGTCCCAAACCGATTTCATTTGAAGTGGAAGAATGCGAGTATAATTATAAAACACTATGTAATGCATGACACTTCTTTTTACTTTCCCAAAATTTTTTAATTAATTTTAAAAGAAAAATTAAGTTGTATCAATTAATTTCCAACAACCAATTTAAGTCACTTACTTTTGCTTCATAAGGTCTCATTTCTTGAATTTGGGAGTAATAAGCGCATTTAATAGGCTAACCAACCTGGCAACACCGTCAACGCTAATTTGACAGCATTGAAAAAAGCTACCTTTTTCAAAAAAAAAAAAAATGGCAACTTTAGGTTTTTCATACAAATCTGCTTTTTAGTTTTTGTATAAACAAGAACATATTTTTATTTCATGAAATTGAATTGAATGAATTTCACGAAATTTATGTGTAAACGTTAAAACACAATTTCTATGAAATTATTTCATGCCTACTTGGATGTTATGTAAAGCAATATAGTCGAAAATTAATTAAAAAATTAAAATTTTATCGAAACAATTTTGGGGTAGTAAATTTTTTTCTCTTGAAATTCAATATTCACAAAATGTGCGTATAAATGTAGTATTTAAACACTTATCAAAAGCAAATATCACTTATTTAATGTAGTAAATGTCATAAAGATAAATTCAAACTTATAAATACGTAAATCGGATCAATACTATCATATAAACTGAAATGATAAACCTGTAACGACTTTAATTTTATTATCGAATAAGATATCACTGATGCAATATATTGCACCTCGTGTAAAATGCCCAAACACATAATTGACAGAGTTGTCGCATAATTGTTCCATAGTACTACTAGACACTTTTAATGGCTTTCAATTTCGCTCAAAGTGCGAATTCAGCGTCTGGGTTTGTACAAATATTTACCTGCGAAAAAAAAAATCATAATTAAAAGCAAAGCAGTGTAGCACATGAAGCGCATATTATGACTGTGAAAAGTAAAGTTTAATGACATTTTTTTTCTTTCTATATAAATAGAAAATGCAGCTCAGCGTTTAAGTGTTTGTCAAACTCATAAAATGGCAATGGCGCCGTTTACCAGATGTAATAAAAGAGTTTGTACGTTGCCAGATAGCAAAATACTATGTTAAATTTTTTTATCAAATTATTTAAAAAAAAAAAAATCGTTCAAATACAACAACTGACGTGCATTAATATCTTTGGTACTAATTTTTATCGATTTAAGCATTCACTGAAGTGACGCACTTTACACAAAAATTACACCGAATAATATTTACACAATTTATAATATTGATTTATTTATTTTTTTTCAATATAATTTTACTTATTATTTTTTTTATTATTATTTCTTAAACATTTTGATTTGTCCATGCATACCGAACGTGTAAAAGTTTTTGCGTAATTGAGTAATAAAATAAATTGGGTCATTTAATGCGTCATTGATGACATCCTTCCTCGATGACATACCGATGACAGCGACAGACAAGTCGTTAACGGCATTTTTATGCAAATGTTGCAGTTGTTTCTTGAATGACAAGTCCTGCAAGACTTCAGGCATGACATGTCTTGCAAGACTTCATGCATGACATGTCTTGCAAGACATCTAATGGGTTTGTCATAGGTGTGTCTTTTATCGCTTTACTATAAAAAACAACCCGCAACATTTTTACAAATTTTGCACCAGTTTATTTAAAAACTATTTGCGAATTGCTACACCAAAACCTTAAACTTTAATTAGGCATTGCCAGCTAAAACATAAAATGCTTACTTTTGAAAAATGATTACAACTCCGTTAGATTTGTACACCAAACTGCTACCACTGTTAAAGATAAAGCACAACTACTAACTTTAAACACCTATTAGACTCTAATAAGACGCCTGGTTTAATCAGAATAGCCGACATAAACACAAAAAAAAAAAAATATATATATAGCCTAACACCATTTCAAGCGCATTTTCTAACAAGAACTGGAACTACAAAATCAAAATCATAGAAGAAGAGTCTATAACAGCAGCAGAAAAAAAAAATATACAAGATACTCATCTACTTAGAAACAAATTGCATAGACAGTAAAGTGGAAATGCAATTGGAAGCCAATAAGTAAGTAAGTGAGACTGCCAACCTGAGCCAATGTTGCCAACGCTGCAGTGGCTGCGTGAAATGGTGAGAAATTTTCATAAATTGCGGCAGGCGATTAATTTCGCAAAGCCAAAGTCAAGACGAGTTGCAATAGTAACATCTGGAAAGTATGTAGTTACAATAGCGAGAGTGGTGCGCCAGCCAGCCAGCAGCGGGCTTAGTTAAAGTCTGTGAAAAAGAATAGAATAGAAAAGAAGAGAAGACTAGCTAATCCAGACACAGATAGACTTGCTAGATATCGAAGGCGGCAGCTTTACGAGATATGATTAGGAATTTAAATGCTGAACAACAACAGAGCTGAACAACAACAACAAAAAGTGTGTTGTTGCAGGTGCATGCTAGCAGGCAAAAGAATAAGAAGTAGAATAAGAAGTAGCAATAGCTAACATATATACTATGTCATGTATATACAACGTGCCACATTGTGGCATTAACGTTTTGTTCTTGTTTTTGTTGTTTTTATTTTAAACCAGTTAAAAGTCCATTAAAACGCCAAAGCGCATTTGCGCGCATGCGCAACTTGACTTCAGCTCAACTTAACTCAACTCAACTCCACTCAACTTGATTCTACTTGAATCAACTTGCGCGCATTTTGTTCTGTTCTGTGCATGTTGCATGCATGTTGCATGCATGTTGCTTTTGTTGTAATTACACGCTATCCTATCGAGCAGGCGGCGGTCTTCTAGCCTTCTTCTTCTTCTCTTTTGCACTCGCTACAAGTGCACAGAGTCGTTGTAATCGAATCTATCAATCTATAAGATAAATCTTATTTTCTAATCTTGTTATCGTTCGATCGTCGGCATACAGTACTGATGGACGGACAGAACAGTTCAGTACGAATTGTTGCAAGTGTTGTGCTGCAGCGCATGCCGCGTTAAAATTGCAAAGCGCGCGTGTTCGAAATTTTTTTTTTTGTTTTTTTTTTTTTTTTTTTTTTATTTGTGGGCCGCGTGTGGGCTCAATGCTTTTTTTCTATCGATTTTGCTTGCTGATCTTCAGCATCTAGTTAGTTGATTCGCTACGCTTTGTGCCTGTTACTCCAAGAGTAGCAAAGTTAGATTCTTTGCTTTTGAAAATAGCAGACATACTTGGCAGTAATTTACATGCATTTAATATTTTAGTTGATGCTACATAATTGCTTGGTATTTTATTTTTTTTTTTTTTTTGGTTTGTTGGAATTTTGTTTGAAATTCTTTAAAACATATTTTAGAACTACTTAAAACTTGTTATACAGCCATGTTCCAGTAATCGGAAAAGTTTTAGGAATTTACGATTTAGCAAATTCGAACGATTTATGCGTTTTTTTTTTTTGATGTTCTTGAAATATGTATCAATATTTTTTGATTTAAAAATTTTGATTTGCAATGTTTTGGGATTTACAATTTAGTAAATTCGTACGATTTTAAATTATTCGTGTTCCATCAAACGCAAAAATTATGTTTCATTTCCAAAACGTTTAATTGCGTTGTTCATAATAAAAACTGTTATCGGTTACAAATTAAATAGTTATCGGTCTAAGCAAATTTCAAATTATTGTTAGTTTTACTAAATTTTCTGCTCTTAGAATTTAGGTATGAGTGGAAAATATTATTTTTAATTTGAAATTCGTTAAAATATTTTAGAACAACTTAAAACTTGATATACAGCCATGTTCTAATAATCGTCAATATGTTGAGATTTGCGAATTAGTAAATTGGTACTATTTTAAATTATTTGTGTTCTATAAACGTCACTGAATGTAATAAACATATTTTTTAAATAAGCAAAAGAATCTTTTTGTGTAATGTTATGCGTTTACTTTTCATTTCACAAACTCAAACGATTTTAAATCGGAAATATTTTGCGATTTATGATTTGAAAAGTAAAACGCAAAATGTTTGCGACTGCGCTTACGGGAACAAGCCTGATAAAGTACTAATACAGTATTTAAGCTGAGGAAAAAGTGTAAACCGAAACGATTTCATTTTCATTTTACGCACTCAAACGCTGACGATTTGAAATCGGAAATATTTTGAGATTTGAGATTTGAAAAGTAAAATGCAAAATTTTTGCAATTGCGATTTTGGGAGCAAGGCCGATAAAGTACTAATGCAGTAGTTAAGAAGTAGAAAAAGTCTAAACCGAATCAATTTCACAAACATTTTTTATGCATTTACATTTCTTTTCACATTCTCAAACACAGCCGATTTGAAATCGGAAATATTTTGGGATTTGAGATTTGAAAAGTAAAACTATTGCAATTACGGGAGCAAGCCTGTTAAAGTACTGATGCAATAGTTAAGAAGTAAAAAAAATGTAAACCGTTTCGTTTTCACAAAAATTTTTTAGAAAAGGCGTTATGCAATTATTTTTAACAATAAACAACAAAACTATTTGTTCCTTTTAAAGTTATTCCCAGCCTCAGCCAAGTATTGCTCACTGTCCAAGATTACTTTTACTAGCAAACCTGTTCGCAGCTCAAGAATTTTGTCTCAAGAATACAGTTTACTTTGTGTCAATATTGAGTATATATATATTTTGTAGAAACTTCACTATTCGGAACCATAACTTCATATGCTAAGCAAATAGTATGCCAAGAACATCAATGCTTATGATCATCATCAACTACATACATCATCTTCTTCTTTCAACGTCGTCGTCGTCATTATCATTGACATGGGCGCAGTAAAAAAAAAAGACAGACTGACTGACACACACACACACACATCGCAGTACCACATCATATCTATATGGCATACTACATACTGTCGGCTTCACTTTGTATCTTTTGTTCGCTTTTGTTTAAATATTGATTCTGTTCAGTTGTGTTGTTTAGGTTTAGTTCTGTTGTTATTGTGCGCTACGCTGCAATGCCTTCCTTGCTTCCTTGACTTGACTTAACTTAACTTGACTCTTCACTGACTGCCAATAGTGCAGCAATAACAGCAACAGCATCTTTTTCAATCAATGCACCGGACATGCTTAGCCATTCCATTCAGCTTGGTCACTTCGTGGTACATTCAGTCTGTCCGTTTGTCCATTTGCGCCACTGTGCCTTTAGTATGCAGTGCTTCTCACTATCTCTCTCATTCTCGCTCTCACTCACTCACTCTTAACTTATTACAGTCCAATTCAATATATTTTCTTCATTTCAACTTGAGTCTACTGCAATATTTGTATTTAGTGAAGGGGGCGCTAGTTTTAGATTGACTCTGTATTTGCCTTTCTTAAATATTTTCTTATTTTTTTTTTTGTTAAATGTTTAAAACGCGTAAATTAATCTCAGCTTAATTGCTTTTTGCCGCTTCATAGCTTCATATCCTTGTTGCTAGTTTGCTAAAAGCATTTCATTTATGAAAATGAATTTTTATGCTATTTTTAGGTGTTTATTTTGTAGAATTTTAATGGGCAACTTGTTAAACGTTGACCTTGAATGTCTTTTTTTTTATTATTATTTTTTTGAGCTTTGAGCAGAGCTACTGCTTTTGCTGCTTGTTACAATCTATATGTAACTATAAAATTGTAAAAATGTTTCTATGTCCGCTATGAATTTTGAAACCATTCAAGCGATGTGTCCGAAACTGGTTTTATTTGAAAGGCAATAATTTAAATATAATTATAGACCACTAAAACAATGCATTAAGCACATTGCGTACTATGGTGTCACTGTAAAAAGTACAAAAATGCAACACTGAAACTAATCACAAAACAAAAAGATGCAAAACGGAAAAGAGATTATATACAATTCATAGCATTAAGCAAAGCAACTGCTTTTTGCTGCTTGTTACAATCCTAATGTATCCATAAAATGATAAAAATGTCCGCTATGAACTTTGAAACTATTCAAGCGTTGAATTCCAAACCGGTTTCATTTGAAAGGCAATATTGCAAATATAATTATAGACCTCTAAAACAATGCATTAGGCACATTGCGTACTATGGTCTCGCTATAAAAAGTACAAAAATGCCAGCGAAAAGCACTGAAATTGATTACAAAACCAAAAGATGCATAAATGGTAGTAGAAGACAGCTTAAAATTAATGACTTTTGCGCATTGAAATATAATAAAATAAAAATAAATACACTCAATTTAATAGACAACACGCGCCACTATAATCGAAATATTAAAATAACACAAAAAAAGACTAAAAATAATACAAAACCAATAAAGTCACTCACAAACTAACTAACTACATATTTTATTTTTAAATATTAGCAATACGCTAGTATTTTCGTCTTGTTCAACTTCTATTTTCACAAAGCTTAGTCATGCATTAGGCGCCGCCGCCGCCGCACCATTTGCATGTTATCCTATTATCCTTGACAGCAACAGCTCCCTACTTGACACAATATGCCTTTTGATGAGGCGTCTATGTTCGTCTATGGCGTATTTCAATACAAAAATGAAAAAAACTTTGACAATTTTATTACGAATGCATATTGCGTAATGGAAATGACGCCATTGTATTCTATACTTATGCGGTCCTCTTTGAGAAAGCTCAGTGAGTGTCTACATTGGCAGACGTTAAGGCGCTTTGGGAATTCATAGTAGATTGTGAGCTCATTCAGTTCAATTTGAGTAGAAAAGTATAATGTAGGTGTTGCTAAGCGCTTGATTGAATAAGTTTTTGTTTTTTTTTTTTAATATTTTTAGTTTGAGTAGTTGTAAAAATAAATTATAGACTAGAGACACATTTTCTAGTGAAGTAAACTTTATTAGATTTTAATATAAAAAAATTATAATATACGCTATACATAGAGCAAAACGCTATTAGTATATTAAGAACGTTTATACTTGATATTCTTAGATCAAGTATTGTCTTCTTCTTCTTAATATCCCAATAACTTCTTTTGCTTCTAGTATCAGGCACACAATGTGCTTATATTGCGTACAATCGTACTTTGTTAAGGATTCGATTATTTCTATTGCAAAATAAAAGATCAAATAACCAAAAATATGATCTATGCTCTCGCAAAATTATTTCTTCAGCATCGTTTATTTATTTTTGAAAGTCCGTTTTGAATTGCTTCATGATATAAGAACATGTGTTCTTGATACAAGAACGTATATTCTTACACAAACAATTATCTTCGTTTAGAATTTTTAACTTAAAGTACACAACAAGTTCATGCAGAGAATTTATTAGACGAGTGGTCGTAGATTGAATTTTTTTCCGTCGATTCAAAAAGACGAGTTTGGTGTTGAAAACAAAGACACCGTAATGCTCTGTGGAGCGATCAGCGCTGTTTGATTTGGTATAAGGTGATGAAACATGGATAAATTAAAAACACTGAGCGATACCGAAAACAGCCACTGAATTAAATCTGCTTTATCCCAAAAACGCTCAGAATATCAAAAACGGCAATAAGAAGCAATTTTTCCTGCATGATAATGAACCAACACACACTGCAAAACCGGTCAAAGAAACGTTGGAGGCCCTTAGTTGGAATTTTTTTAACTATTATTTACAAATTATTTTACCAAACTTGGCTCCAATAGATTTACGGCACTGGTTCGTTTTGTAAAAATCGTTCAAAAATGGTGCGATTACTGGTGTGCCTCGAAAGCATCCAACTAGTGGCTCCACTTTGGCATGAGAAATGCAAAAAAATAGCTAGCAATGATCGGTTTCATGTATGACTACCTTTCAAGACGAATTGTTCTTGACATAAAAACAATTCGTTCTTGATATAAGCACCATTTGTTCACAAATCGTTCTTGAAATGAGCACGCGTTCACAAATACTGAAAGTTTCTTTTCTTTGCTTCTCTCAACTTTAAAAAAGCGGTTTGATTTGAGAAAATCTCAGCTCAGAAAATCTGTGCTTCCGTTTGTTCTAAAATTAGTTAATTAAATTTTAAAGGAGCAGTTTACGACTACGAATCAAGTTATCAGTTTTACGAACATTCAACTGATTACGCCACAAATACCGCATCAAAACAAAAAACGGTGTAGCCCACAGTTATACAAGAGAAAGTTAAAAATACAAATACTAACTCAAAATAAAAAAAAGCTATTTTCAGTTTCAATCAAGCGTAAAGACGCACAAAATTAGACTACAAAAAATGAAAAAAAAACAAAAAAATTAAAATGAAGACATTGACGTCGTCGCTTACAGCTTAAAACTAGTCAAAGGACCTTCTTCGTTCGATAACTTTGAAGTTCGTTGTATAAATTCATTCATAGACTTTTTGGTTCTTGTATTTTCTTTTTTTTATCATTTTATGGCGGCGTCTAAGTGGCGCCTAGTCTAGGTTGTTCTAAATTTGTAGCCCCAATTACGCTGTGTATTTTTTGCTTTAATTCGAATTCCAACTATTGTCTGTTGCTAGGTGTACACACACACTCAGCTACCAGCTGTCAGTTAAATACAAATAAAACGACCTTAAGCAGACATTGGGCTCTTGAGAGCTTAGCAGTAAATTAAGCGCCTAAAAGTGTGCTTTAGAAAATGGCAGGCAAACAGCTGTGCGCGCCTGACGCCATTTTAAGCCTTTTAGATGGCGAAAAACTTTACAAAAAAAAGAAAAATAACTGAAATGAAAATTGCTGACTTAAACTTTTCTCTTTACATTTCTGTATTCCATTTCAATAAAACTTTGATTGCGCGCAATTATCTTGATGCTGGCAGCCAATACATACAAATACCCTTTCTTTTACTAAAAAAAAAAATACCAAAAACTTTTTATCCAAAAGCGCGTTTTCAATTTGTTCCCATCTTTTAAAGCAAGATTGTCATCTAACCTTTTCCCAAACTGACTGTTGTACTTTATTTTATTATTTATTGTTATTGAGCGTATCGAAAAACATACAATTAGGTCGCCTACCAGCAGCACCAGCGATTGTCAGGATTAAAGTGCCTAACAAAGCGTAAAAGTTTGACATAAGTTTTTGCTGCCTTTAGCTCTTTGGAATAAACAATTTGTTCGAATCAATTCAGCAGAATTGAAGTAATTGAATAAGCTTGTAATCTTTACTTTTATATTTTTCTTATATTTCATTGCTGTTTTATTTCTTTGATTGTAATATTTCAAGTTCAAATGTTTAGAAACATTTTATATAATTTTTATTGTTAGTTCTAATAGAATAGAATATCTGATTGGCAGGAAAATGTCTTGGAATGATAGTCATGGGGTAATTGTTTTTAGAATGGTTGCTTCTATATAACATTTCTGCTGAAGAAGCAAAAGCTTTACTGATTCTGGAAATAAATTTATCAGAAATAAAATTTTAGACCAATTTGGCCACGCCCACTGTCACCGCCCATGTAACCAGCTTGTCTTATACAGTTCAATTCCCATAAATATTTATTGGATCAAGCCTTCCGCGTAGCTAATCCAGATTCTGACTCATTTGATCAAATTTTCTATCTTGCTTGAACTTTATATTGCCTGATAAAAGCTTATTTTTTTGAAACGGAGCAAAAAGTAGCAAAAATAGTTAATATCGTCGTATAATACACACTTTGAGGCATAATACTATGTTAGTAGTTAGAACAAACCATAAGAATCTGGTATACTTTTTATTACCCAAAACACAAAAAACAATTATAATTTCATAAAAACTTATAAAAAAAATCTGCTATAAATGCCGTTGCTTTTAACAAATGCTACTCTAAACTAACAATTCAAGCTTTATATCAAAACCTCATGCCCACACTTAATCAAAAGTATCTTAAAGTGCTTTATAATGGAGTATGGCAAATTGTTTAACAAAAAGCAGAAGAAGATGAAGAAGCTCATACATATCAATAAACACTCACTTAACATTTTGTTAATGAAATTAAGTAGCACACACAACATACTTGCATATGTCATTTGCAGATCCATATCCTACTAAATTTTGTACAAAAGACTCGGAAATGAAGAAATGATTCAATTTAATATCACATTACAGAAAATGCCAAGAAAATTGCTTCAAGAAACACACACACTACCACACCATATGAAGAGAAAAGCTAAACTTTCCAAGCAGCAGCAAAATCCAAAAGTCATTTTCAAATAAAATTTTATGCACCCTTTTGTGGCATTGAGGATTTTTCGCTGTTATGATACGAAAAAATGAAATCAAATTCATTTTCACTTTAAATCCAAGGAAGCAAACCAGGCAGACGCAGGTGAAATACAAAAGTCCTTTTGTGCTTGTCATAAATTTTCTTAGAGCTTTATTTTGGCTGTACTGCTATTTCTTGTGCAAAAGTATCTCGCAGATACTTTCTATTTTGTTGCCAACACCTCGGATTTAATGAAGTTAAACAAGTCGACAACATTTTTACACATTTCATGAAAGTAAAAAGGGGTAGAGTCTTCCTAAAAGTTGCTCCTTTTGAAACTGCTTATACAATTTTTTGCTTTTTTGCTGTTAAACTTTTGCTTTCATTTTGTACTAAAGTCATCGTCGTCGTCGTCTTGTAGTCGTCTAATGGGTTTTACCTGAGTTGTTGGCTTTTCCATTTTGTTGTGTATGCCGCATTCTTTTGTAGCTCACAGTGTGTAGCCTACGCACAATGTAGTACCACATTCACCTTACTGCAAGTGTATAGTTTTAAAAATACATATTTTTGGCACGTTGGTGTAAATGCTTTTCGCTTTTCACTCATGAAATTTTAATCAAGTTTTATTTATATAGCAGACATGTCTGCATTGCTCTGGCGCGTATTTCCGGTTCCAAAAAAAAATAAAATAAAATAAAAATAAAATGGCACTGAAATGTTACCCTAAAGGCTTTTAGTGGTGTATGTAATTTTTTGTCTTTATTTAATTTTTTAAGTTTTGTGAATGCAGCCTTGCTGCACGCGTTTGTTTAAGTTGTAAGTTCAAAGACCTTTTTGCAGTCTAAAGAGAATTTAACAGACAGTTAAAAAAAAAGTATACAAAAACATGTTAGCTACTAAAGGGTGTCCCAGAATTAACTCAAGTCCCAGAAATATGGTAAGATTTACAGTAAAATGCTGGCAACCCTAAACTAGAATTCCATCGTTTAACGCTCAAATTGTCATATTTTTAGGGCTGCCAGAACTTAACTGCAAATCTTGCTTGAATTCTGGGACCTGCGTTAATTCTGAAAATCATCATGGGTCCGAAAATCATAATCTATCGTTCAGTTTGTGAAAGTCTGTAATTAGAATCCAAAAAAAATTATGTTGGTGTTCCATTTGGCATGATTTCAGAATTTTGGCACGCTAATTCCGAAATTTATGCTCAGAATTATTTCATCATCGGGGCATTTTCGAGATATCAGATCAGAAACGTTGCAACTCCCATGGTTTTCGAGATATTCTGAACTAAAGTTTTCAAACTAAACCCAATTTTTTGTGTCTTTGGGCTAGAAGATCTCGAAAACACCGGTTAAAATAATAATTGTGAGCAAAAATTCTGAATGAACGTGCACCAAATCTTTCAGTTGCACTAATGTTGCAATTATGCCAGGTAAAGTACTACGTAAATATTTGGTTACATAAATTTGACAACTTAGTTTTTGGTGAATTATATTTGATTTCACCACGAAAGGAGAGAAGAGTTTTAGAAATTGACAGAGTATGAGAGTTGACATTTATGAGGTGAAATTTCATAAATTCACCATAACATGCATACTCAACAAAATTTGTTACCAAATTAGAAAGAGGCAGTGGCGCTATATGTCACTTGATACAATTGCATCCTGGGTTGCACCATTTCCAGTCTTTGGTTTCGGTCTCTCGTCAATTGTTGTCAGCCAGTGCTATTTCAAATAATTGAGCAACCTATTCTGTTTGTATTATTTTTATCTTTCGACCAAAGATCCGTATTTGTGCGCTCTTTCGTGAAATTTTTTTGTATTTATTCAAATATAATTTTTTTTAGAATATTATCGAAGGCCAAGTTTGTGCAGCCATGACCGCCTTTTCGCGTCCTTCTAGTAAACTCCTTAAAAAAATGTTACTTCTCGTCGAGCAAATCAAGCATTTCTACGGTTTAAAGAGTCGTATTTTAAATTTGATCATTCTATCTGTTAAATTTCTTCACAATTTTTCCATTGTTTTTTTTTTTAACAAATAATTTCAAATACATTTCAAATCAAACTAAGCGCATAAATTAAAGCAAGAAGACGCTTCATCAAGTAAAATAAAAATTATGGAAAATGCTTTTTATCAAATTGATCAGACAATAAAGAAACCTAATAAAAACACCTAAAACTCACTTTAAATTTAAAAGAATAGAAAAATTGTTTAAAAAACGTTTATAATTTCTACGACTGCATTTCAAAAAAAATATCAAAACTGAAATAGAAAATAAGACATTGATCAGCGCGCAGATAAAATAAATTCCAATTAAGTTAAGAATATTTTTGTGTGTCGAAGAAGATCTTAAATTTTTTTCTAGTTTATAGAATGCAACGGTAAAAAAAAAGTGAAAGATCACTGATAAAGCTTACAAATAAAAGCCTCTTTTTTTCTATTTTATTTTTTTTTTTGAAGACACTCAATGGCAATTATAAAAGCATAAATTTAAATTTAAACGGAACGTTTTATCGGTGAGAAAATATCTAGGGCAGACGCCAGTAAAAGTTCTTGTTGCTGTAAAATGACTCTATTTTCCAAAAAAAAAAAAGTTATTCAACGAAATTATAAGCAGAACATCATAAATTTTTTTTGTTGTTTTATAATTTACACATAAAATTTTATTTTTTTTAAGTTATTTTTAAAAGCTGCACTAATGAAATTATTAAAAATTCATTTTCCATTTATTATACAAAAAAAATATTTATGGAAATATGCTGTAAAACTGAGTCAAGTCATAAATTTTCGAAGGGCCACCAAACCTTCTGAAATGCCCTACAGCTAAATGCTACTTGAGCTCTCTCTGTCACTTGATTGCTAACTTGATGTGTTCCCTTTTTTTGCGCATTTGAACTACAACTCACAGCAGATCACCCAAGAACTTCTTCTTCTTCGTGTTTCAGTTATTCTCAGTTCTTAACTCTCATCTAATTATGCATTCCATTGTGTTCTCGACAATTAAGTTGCGCCTGGGCGTGGTTATGATCACATAATTCATTTTACTTATTAGTTACGCTCATATTTACAGGAAAAAAAATAAAAAAATATATGCAGATCTTTCGTCTACTTTTTGGCGAAGTTTTACTTTTTATGGAGGAATATGACAGCACACCATGTATGATTTATTGAGCGCACGTACTGGATTTAATTACAATTTAAAAGGGGTTTTAGTGGAACAGAAACTACTTACATTGTAACGGGTGATTTTTTGAGGTTAGGATTTTCATGCATTAGTATTTGACAGATCACGCGGGATTCAGACAAGGTGTCAAGAGAAAGATGCTCAGTATACTTTGACATTTCATCATGAATAGACTTACTAACGAGCAACGCTTGCAAATTTTGTTCAGCGATGAGGCTCATTTCTGGTTGGATGGCTACGTAAATAAGCAAAATTGCCGCATTTGGAGTGAAGAACAACCAGAAGCCGTTCAAGAACTGCCCATGCATCCCGAAAAATGCACTGTTTGGTGTGGTTTGTACGCTGGTGGAATCATTGGACCGTATTTTTCAAAGATGCTGTTGGACGCAACGTTACGGTGAATGGCGATCGCTATCGTTCGATGCTAACAAACTTTTGTTGCCAAAAATGGAAGAACTGAACTTGGTTGACATGTGGTTTCAACAAGATGGCGCTACATGCCACACAGCTCGCGATTCTATGGCCATTTTGAGGGAAAACTTCGGAGAACAATTCATCTCAAGAAATGGACCGGTAAGTTGGCCACCAAGATCATGCGATTTGACGCCTTTAGACTATTTTTTGTGGGGCTAAAGTCTAAAGTCTACAGAAATAAGCCAGCAACTATTCCAGCTTTGGAAGACAACATTTCCGAAGAAATTCGGGCTATTCCGGCCGAAATGCTCGAAAAAGTTGCCCAAAATTGGACTTTCCGAATGGACCACCTAAGACGCAGCCGCGGTCAACATTTAAATGAAATTATCTTCAAAAAGTAAATGTCATGGACCAATCTAACGTTTCAAATAAAGAACCGATGAGATTTTGCAAATTTTATGCTTTTTTTTTTTAAAAGTTCTCAAGCTCTTAAAAAATCACCCTTTAGCTTGGCACTTCAATTAAAAAAAAACGTTGATTGCTATGACTTTTATGTGTTTGGATTTTGATACGCTGTACCGAAAGGGGAAAAAGTGTATATTAAGTTTATCCAAATGCATTTGATATATGGTGCCTATAAAAATATATTTTGTTATTTTCCGTCTGTTCGAATTTATTATCTCAAAATTATAAAAGATAAACCAAAATTTAAATTTAGATTCTCCAGAATCATCAAGATGATTTCATTTTTTCTAGCCCCATAAAAAATTTAAACCAAGTTTTTAGTTTTGTTATGCAAACTACTTTGCTTTTGAATATAAAAGAAAAGTGGATCATGATAAACAAATATTTAAGGTTCATATTGATTGAGTACAGCGTATATCTTTTTGTATAATATAATTTTGGAGAGTTATTTGTTCTCAATGGGAGGGACACGCTCTTCCGAGAATATGGTTTAATGTGGAAAGTTCAAAAAGCGTTCAAAATTTTGATAATTTTATCTGCATTCAAGAGTGTACCTAGGTTCATTTGGAAATCTAAAATGGTGGATTCAAAATAACGGAAAAATAAACAAAATCGTTTGGACTCGGCTTAAAAACATTTTTTTCTAGAACTCTGACCATTTTTGACTGATTCCGGAAACGATTTGAGTCCGGAATTCCTTTTATACCAACGCGTCATATTTTTAACTAACTGAAACATATCCGTCTGTCTGCCAAACATGGAAACTATAATATTGCCAAGAGAAGTTTCTAATTTCAGCTTAATATCCTCAAAACTGAACAAATGAATTATGCAGACAGACAGACATAGCTCAATTAGATCATGAATGAAATTGTCCGTGGACTCAACAACAGCAATCTCAAAAATCTATAATAAACATGATCAGATCTTTAAGTCAGAATAAACAAAATTTGCTGTGGACAGACGGACATAGCGATGCTAAAACCTGAAGCGTTTGAATTAAATGCATACCAGATTCGAAATCAGCGTTCCCAAAACCAGACTTCTAGATCATCTAAAATAAATCTTTTTTAATACAATCCAACCAACTTTTTTTTTATTTTCCCATTTTTTGGAGACCATCATCTTGGATTTAAAAAAATGCCTGAGGAAAAGGGATCCGCCATTGAGTATGAATTTTTCAAAAAAATTATTTTTTATAGAATCCAATCAATTTTTTTACTATCCCATTTTTGGGAACCGCCAATTTGGTTTTCTAAAAGTGCCTGGGGAGTTGGATCCACCGTTGAGTATGAATTTTTCAAGAATATATTCCTTTTTAATTTGCATCTTACTTCATTAATTTGCCTACAAGTTTATATTTTTGCTCCACTGTACTAAAATTCACCTTAAAACCATTAAAAAAAAACCAGACATCATTATGTTAACTATATATCAAAAAGGATATTGCAAGGATTATGAATACTCATAAATAAAAAAAAGCAAACAACTGTGATACAATAAGAGTAAAAATTCAATTGAATTATGACAGTTATGAATGCCAAAGATACTTTTCTGTATTAGTTCGAGTGTGCAACACATGCCAATGACATGGTTGCTCTAGTAGCAACGAGAAATATATAAAACGTGATATATTTAAAATTTTTGAAAAAAAAAAAAATCAAGCACAATAAGCATTGAGTTGTCATTTAGCAAAAAATATTGACAAAATATTAAAAATACAAAAAAAAAAAAAAAAAGAAAAAAAGTAAAATGCTGTCAAATTTGAAAGAAAGAAAGAAAATATCAAAAACAAATTCACGTGTGTGGGTCATAAAATAATAATGACCCGCACAAGACGCCCGAAAGTATTCTATTATTATTATTATTATTATTATTATTTTATGTATGAGTCATCTCAGTGCTGCTGCTGACTACGCTGCGTCGCGTGACATATTCCCAATACTGACAGAGTCACGTGCAACTGACAATTCTTATTGCAAACTGTCATTCAGAGTTCAAAGTTAATTGATGCGTGGCTACTAACAACTGCGCGAAATTTTTGTTGTTGCCGAAAAAAAAAGCTGTTTTTACTTTTTTTGATACGCTACACATACTGACAGAGTGAATAAATAGTATATTAATATTTATGGGAAGTTTGTAACATAAAAGTGCAGTTTTTTGTGTTTCCACTAGTATAAGCGTTCGCGTTAACCATTGGTTATCAAATAAAAAAACCATACAAATACTTTCTAAACATAAATTCTTAGAAAGTTATAAGTGTAAACAGTTCTGTATATGTATGTAGTAGGCGTTGATTTCGATGGCATTCAGTCAACGCAAACGCTTACGCTAGTGTAAACAGTACATTATTGTGCATTAATTCTTGAACCGATAACGCATGCCGACAAATTTCAGAACCGGAGACTGTTGCATTCGAATTTCAATTATACAGACTAAAATCTTGATGGCCAGCGACTTTATGTAAAGCCTGAATGATTTTGGAGTCTGTTCCTCATTTGTCTTTCATCTCCCAAACCCATCACAAATATTCTAACCTTCAAATTTAAAAATGAAGTTTTTATGTTTAGGCGTTTTTAAGATTAACTTGAGAATCCCGCGTGTTGGTTTTCTGGTTCCGGTCAATTGTCAGAACACCAGTTCTTACATATACATAGTATCTGAGACATAGAGGTAGTTCTTGTGTAAGCCCATGGAAGCATTATTCTGGAATTAACTAAGTAACTACTTTAGTGCATATCAAACCATTCTGCAATACGAATCGGAGACGTTCTGGTGCCCAAAATTCAAGAGAAAAAAAAAACCCCATGATAACATTTTACCGTTAGCAGCCACTGGTTTCGTATTACATTTCATTTGTATACTATTCAAGCTTCCAGAACTGAACACATTTAAATCCTAAATGACTGTTTTCCCGAGATAATGTAGTGCCAAATTTATGGTACTCAATTTTATTGCTTAAAAAACAAAATATCAAATATCTGCGAAATCTCATAGTAGGAACTGAAATACCATAACACTTTATATATTACTCAAAAGGTCTAAGTTTGTTCTATCCATAACTGGTTTTAAATTAAAAATCGATTCGAGCTTAACTGAGATATTGCCACATAAGTGAAAAATTAAAGCAAAAATAAAGTAGTTTTTTAACCATAAGCCCAGATTTTGGGAGTGTGCCACAAATTCCAAATATGCAGTTTTATTTAATTTTCTGGATTTCATTTTTGGAAACTTAAAATATAATCAAATCAAGAACCAAGCTTATTTTTTGTCGAGCTCAGTGTATCAGATGTGCTTGTAATCTTTTTCCCAGTTCATTCCTCAACTCTGCTGTGTCATTCCATTCGAGTAGCGTATTAAAACTCTATGTTTATATCAAATTACTTTACTTTTATTATTATTTTTTGTTTTCCTTCAGTGCGTGGGCGTTGCAACAGTCACCCAAATTGTTGCTGACATATGTCGAAGGCGTATATTATTTTTCGTATTCGTTTATTTGTTCTATTTGCCCCAAGAATGAAAGTAGTCAATTGCCAAAACGTGTCGGCAATTTTTCAAAGCCTTAAATACAGCAATTATTGCAATGCCAATTCTTAGAAAATGAAACATTTTTTTTTTTTGTTTATTTGAATTCATAAAACTTTCGCTTTATAACGCTCAAGTGGCTACATTCATTCATTTTTCATAGCATTATTTCTATCATTCATTGATGCATCTAAGCTGTTTTAAAATGTTTATTTCTTTTTCATATTCAATAGCTTTCAGCCAGCCCATTTGTTGCAACATTTATGCGATAACATTTATCGTTCTGGCGTCATTTAGTGCAGCACAAAAAAACTCAGCACACTACCCTTTGTCATGATTTTGTAGTTAAAACTACTTCAAATGTTTACGCTTCCTTGAGATGATCTAACGTTTTCTGTCTATCGAGATAATTGCTTTCACTAGAAAATTTATATGTAAATTAGTTGTATTTGTTTTCAAAATGCATTTCATCTTATTCTTTTCTTCTATAAATGATCTTTTTATGATCTTACATTTTGATTGCTCATCGCTGTGATGTGTGCTGTGTGTGCTGATTCATCGAAATTTAGCTTAGTCTGATTTTATTGTGTTTTTGTTTAAATTATTCATTTATTTATTTTATAAATTCAAGTTTATTTTATTTTTAAACGTTTTTTTTTTATTTCATATATGTACGAGTACACGATCTAAAGTTCATTATTAAAAAAATTGCTTTTGCGAATCATAATGTTGCGGGTTTTTTTCAAAGACAAATTGAAATAAGAATTTAATGACGCATAAATTTTTATCAACTTAAGAGAGGAAGTCTTTTCAGCTTTATAAGCATAATTCGAAAAAAACACATAATAAATGTATAATTCGATGATTAGAGTTTAATTCATGGGAAAATTTAAGTATATTTTTTAATACTTTGTACACGAAGGGTTAATCCATTTACTTTATTAAATTTATGAGGCACACTTTCTCAACGAACGGTTAACTCCTGTACGAAATATTTTGTTTGATGTGGATAGTTCAAATACGGCTGGTTAGTTTCGGATGGATTAAAAAGGAGAATGACTAAAAAAAATTGTTTGATCTGTTTATCGTATGATTTTGGAATCACTGCATTTAAAGTCTGGTATCTAAGTCTTTACATCATTTTAGGTCTTTAAACAATTCACCCATGTCCGTCTGTCTGTCAAAATTTTTTTACCGTGAATTCTAAACACGTCTTGAAGGTGCTTTTGGAATGAATGAAATATTAATAGTGATGTAAGAAACTTTGGTTTAAAATATTCAAATACAGTTTGAACTTTAGATGGGAATGGGCTGCGTTGGCCCAAACTGACACGAAAACATATTTTTTTACAGCAAAGCCCGACACAACACGACTCCAAATTTTTTTAAAAACTGTATGAAAAATTTTTATTTTAATAAAAACCTTTTAAACGTTCAGATTTTAATGTTCTAGGGCGACATTGTTGATTTTGCTTTTATTAAATATTAAATTTTTATAACGAAGACATAGGTTCAAAAATCACTGTCCCATTGGAGACGAGAATTCGTTTGAAAAATTTTATCTATTTTTTTGTTTTATAATTCGTGTTTCTTTCGTGCTTTTTTCAGGACACGAACGACATAAACTTTTTCAAACTCGAAACCGCACGAACTAGAAAAAATAAATGGGCTACGATGGGCCACGACAAAGGTCTAGCTCCTTCCCCACTTCTAGTTCAAACAATTTCTTCATTCTTTCGCCATTTTGGATTTGTTAGCTTGAATTTCAAAAACCGCCACTTTATCGTTTTTAAAGTTTCTACATCAAACCAAATTTTGAAGGGGCGAATGTTTCAACGATTAATCGATTCCCCTTGTAGAGCTGATCAAGAATATGAATTCGTTCTGGGGTCTACGATAATTTCTTAAATGCATTATAAAATTTCTGACAAATAAAAATCGTTCGGTGATACATATTTATTCCACATTTTTTTACTGAACTACAAAAATTCTATCACATCGAATTGAAATATTTACTTTTCTAATTAATGCTTTCAATTTTATACAAAGATCACCGCTCGAGCTCAGCTGCACAAATTAGTTATTTCAAAACGGCTAATGACATTGCAACTAAAAATGTATCTCAATGCTGCTGCTGCCATTCTAAGCAAACTACTGCAGCAAAGAAAAGATATTTAGTTACGATAAGCGAATTTCTTTTTAAACGCCAAAGTATTTAAGAAAAATATTACAACATATTAAATATGAAAAAAAATATATGTATGAAGCAGCAAGAAAGATGTTCGATCAGCGTTTTTAGTTGTTGCCGCATTGCGATCGTATCTCAAAGTAACTAACAACAACAACAACACTATCTGACGATCTGCAGCGATCTTGAACTGATAAGTAAACGATCGATCGTACTAAATCGAACGCACACGTTTGGAAAAGATATTTCAAGGATCTGTTGTCCAAGTCAGCTCTCTTGGGAACGCATTCCGTATGCAATGAACATCGAAGAATCAATTTTGCTGCGTTGTTATTAATTAAAACTAAAGTCGAGGTTAACATGTTTCTTTTTTTTTTGTTTTAGTTAAATGAACCTTTTTTCTTTGGCGGCTATTTGAAAACTTAATTTGGAGTTTTGGTTACAGCAGCTGTATCTATAGTATGCAAGGATTTCTTGGTAGTAGCAACTCATTTGATTAAAAGATACTTTTTTTTTTCTTTTTTTAAGCAACTCAATTAGTATATTGCGCAACTGAAATATCTGTGTGGGCTTCAAAAAAAAAAAAAAAATCAAGAAATTTTTGTAGAAATTCTTAAGCAAATTTTTTTCAGCATTTTTTATAGGCAATAAATCAATTTAGCTGCAGTGTGGTCCTTGAATATGTCAAAGCAACGAAAAGTGTGTATACAAACAATTTTAATCAATGAAATACAATGGCCAGGCACCTTTCTCCTTTATTATTTTTTTTATTGCGCTATAAAGGACATGCGGCGACATTAATCAAGTGCGCTCGTAAATTAGAGAAATATTATTCTTTTTGTGCTTTATTATTTATTTAGGTTTTATTTTTTTATTGAATTTTTTTTGTCCAAAAAATTATTTTCTTTAGCGTAAATCATAATTTTTTTGTTTAGTGTTGACAGCGAGTTGTAGTGTATTTTTTTTTTGGTTTTATTCTTCTGATTCGATTTTTTTTTATATAGAATATATCGGCTTCCTAATGTGAAAATAATTTCACCTTTGTAGTTGCTATTTGTGTTTAGACAAATCGAAAAATAATGAATTATTTTGGTAATAAATAAAAATAAAAATATTTTGATTGGTTTACAAAAAAGAAAACATAATGAAATGTTTTGGGAATTTTTTTGAATGGAGAAATTGTAGTAGAGAAAAAAAAGGAGTTAACAAGAAATAAAACATTGGAATCAGTTTTATTAAACCCCAATTATTAAAAAAAATTATTTTTTTTTTTTTTTTTTTTTTGTAACAAAAAATAGTATTTCATGCTAAATCTAACAAAAATTTAAGTAGTTTTTTATGGAGACTATACCTTAAAATAAATATATATAGGAAAAAAATCGAATTAAGTTTCAAGTTTATGGGCCTTAACTATTCTACTTAGACTTCACGATAGTCCGGTTTACATTAGGAACAAGGGACAAAAGGGTATAGCTAGTTCGAATTTTTTATATGAGCCATACACTCCGTTTATTTATTAAATTTTTGTTTTGTTCAGTTTTTAAGATATTGATTTATTTAGGAATAGCGCTGTGCGATTATTTGAAAACACCGATTTAAATCGATTTTTTGTTAATTTCTAAAAATCAAAAAAAAAAATTACTATTAAATCAATTGATCAACTCAACTTTTTACAAAAAATTATAAAATCGATTTTTGAATAAACGATTCTTTCCGATTAATCGATTCATTTGTAAAAAAATCGATTTTTTCATATTAATCGATTTTTTACAGTTTCTAAAAGCAAAAAAAAAAAAATACTATAAGTCAATTGCTTAACTCATTTTTTTTTTGTAAAATCGATTCAATTCGATTAATCGACCTCTTTTGCCCACCACTATTTACGTAACCGATTAGATTCGATATGTTTATATTATCAATATTTTAAATGTATTGAAAAATATCGCCATTCAATCCTACTTTTGTTGGGTAAAGTGGGACGCTGTGAGCCGGAATTTGTTTTTAGAACATAACTTTCGCAAAAATGCAAATTGTTGTTAATGTTAAATATTCTATTTGTAGCTTAACTCATTGACGAAGAACCCCTAAAAGCAAATTTTTTGAGTTTCGCAAATTTTGTAACTTTTTTTATAATTTTTAAAAAAAGTGTAAATTTGGAATTTTGACAAGATTTGTGAGGTGTTTTATACCACGACTATAAATAGTTTGTGGCTTGCTAGCAGAAGCATCGGATGCTCATGATAAATAAGAGTAACCTAACATTACGTAAATGACGTCATAATAATTCGACATGTCGGTAAACTGATTGGCACACACCACCCCACTTCACCCTTTTTAAAGAACTTTGGGAGATTGGCAGGTTGCATTTTAAAGCATTTTAACTCATTCAGAATTCTAAAAACTTTGATGATTTTTTTTTTTACGTTTTTGAAAACCTGCAAGTAGTGGCAACCTGCAAGCTACTTTCTAAAAATCTACATAAAATTTATGAAAAAAGGATTTTCAAATAATCTGCAACATAAATTCGCAGCTTTTATTATTTAAAAAAAAATATTAAAATTTTTAAGCTTTCTAAATTTTAGAAAATCTTGATGTGCATGCTTCTTTAAACAAAAAATTTAATTACATCTAAAGGAATACGAAAACTTTCACTTCAAAATGAATAATGATTGCAGTAAATTACAAAGAAAGTGAAAATAATTGCGCATAGTTTTCGTGTTGCCAGTGAAAGTTTTTTGCATACAATGCAGCTGCAGCAAAAAAAAAAAAAAAAAAAGGTAGCACGCCTGCACAAAAGAGGTCCTTGCAGCAAATGAAATACACAAATTTTACACAATGACAGGCAGGCAGACAGGCAGGCAGATTTATTGTATTCATAGACCGCATAGTTCACACACACACACAAACACACACTTAGCAACTAAATGTATGCAATTTTAAATCAATTTAAAATATAATTTTAGCATAAAGTGGGCGTGCATACTTAGAATGTGAAGGAGTCTGAAGGAAAGCCCACAACATATGCCATAAAATACGTTCGGACTTATAAAATGCCATAAAAATATTTTTTTTTATAATTTATGTTTTCATACAAAATGCCAAAAATTAGACAAGAACAAAAATACAAAAAAGGACAACAATGAAATGTGTACTTTATGTCCTTTAGCGAAGGACTGTATGCGTATGTACCTAGGTGGGTGTTACCTTTGCGTGTGCCAATGTGCGGCTTACCTAAGCGCACATTCCTTTCGGTTTGGTTTTGTTTTCATCCAATTGCATTAAAATGTCCTTTCGTAGGCGTTTTTAAAACTGTTTCATTTCGTTGCGCTTGATTTACGCTGCATTCACTACTTTCACCTTTCATTTTTTTTTTCAAATTTTCTGCTATAATTTGACATTTTGACGCTTATTTTCGTTGGAATTTGTCGTTAGTCGTTTCAATTAATTTGCTTGCCATTGTCTGCGCGATTAGTTGAGGTTTATACTTTTGTCATTTGTTGAGCATCAGCTGCGCCAAAAAAAGGAATAAGGAATGAATGAAAATTTATGAATTGAATGGTTTTGCATGAAGTATGAACGCGTTTAGGAAGTACGCCCGTTTGCCCTTGTTTTTGGCAAATGTTCGGTTTTTATTGCGAATTTTGTCTGTAATTTTCCGTGCCCCTTGGCTATAAGTTATGGGCGTATTTAAGCATTATTTCCTAATGGTCAGCAGCTGTTGAATTTGAGTTGGTAAATGATAATTTTACAAATTAAACACATTTTTTTAGGGTTAAATATATTTTACTCATTTGAGTCGATAAATATGCAAAAGACTTGACATAGTCTCCATAAGTTCCACAGTGCTTTCTGATTCCGCTATTATATAAAAACATAAATAAAAAAGCCGATTGAATCAAGCCCAAACTTGTAATGTTCGGCAAAGTTTACTTGAAGTTGCCAAACCCAAAACCCAAAGTTTTGGTGTAGATTTGTTTGGGGGCTTTCTCTCAAAATGGAACTAAAGAAAACCTTTTAGTAAATGATTCTTGAAGACTCAATATGGTGACCCTATTTCGTTTAATCTCCGAGATAATCTTTTTCATACGGAAGACAGCGTGACAGACAAACCGACAGACAGACATAAAAACATAGCTAAATCTACTCTTTTATCAATGCTGATCAAGAATATATATATGCTTTATTGGGTCTTAGATGACTCTTTTAATTCGGTGAAAACTTTCTGAAAAAATGATTTGTGTAACGGGTATAAAAAGCTGTTTGAAGCGAAAAAATTTATTTCGATTCCACAAGAAGTATGCCCTTCAAGGCTTAACTTTAATCAACAAAAACTTTCTATAAAAATTAAAGATCTTTCATCAAAAATCTTCAATAAATTGTTTGTTGGCGTTCGGGATACGAATGAAGCCCATAAAAAAAGGAGAAACAATCTTCTACCGCAGAAACAAATGAAACACTGAGTCCACAAGTCCACATAAAACGTCTCTTGTGGCATACCAAAATATATTAATAAACAAGCAAGAACGTTAACTTCGGAAGCACCGAAGTTCAAATACGTGCCACACGAAACTTTATTCATTTTCTTGTAAAAAATAAAAAAAAAGAAGGCTAAGTTTGTATGGGTCTGTTATATGTTATAATGGCTGATCCTTGTTATCGGAAGCATATTCATAGGATAACAGTAGAAGTCGATTTTACACAGATTGGAGTGAATATTTCCATAAATAAGAAGTATTTTCGGACACAATCCGAAATATGAGCTTTTTTAGGGGCCATATTTGAAACTTAGACTCTCAGGTGAAGTATTACAGGCTTTTAGCCTATTTGAAGTAAGATTTACATAAAATGTTATCACAAAATGGGCCAAATCGTTGGACATGGGTATAACCTAACCTAACATACCGTGGCTTTTTTTGACAAAGAAGGATCTTGTATAAATAAAATTTTAAATGAAGTCAAAACGTTCATAAACAATAACTTTGTGTCATACAAAATATATCAAAAATCTTAAGTTTGCACGGGGGCTATATCTAAAAATGGGCGTGGCACCTTTCTTCTGATATACAAACTGCCTAGTAACACAAAAAGCTTAAGTTTAAATGTTCAGGTCAATATCTTTAAAACTTTCCGAGAAAAACGCATTGCAACAGATGGACGGACAGACAGACAGACGGACATGGCTAAATCGATTCGTCTCGTCGAGTTGATCAATAATATATATACTTTATGGGGTCTCCGATGCCTCCTTTAGTGCGTTATAAACTTTCCGACAAACTGATAATACCCTTCACACATATGTGGCGGGTATAAAATAGATTTTACTGCTTTAGCAATTCAAAGAGTAAAGGCAGATCTTGATATCATTAATTTCCAAAGAAACTTGTTTTGTAAACCACTAAGATTTAAGTAGGTATTTGTAGCATACGCATTTAACAAGAAGTACCACCCACAGTAAAATACAAGATCACTACTTACTTTCTAAATACTTTAAAAAAAAATAAGACTTCAACACTTAAAATATGTGAAACATTTAAATTTGCACCAAATTAGGCGCCAATCTGCGCGCCTGTCAAGATCACTTAAAGACACGCGCAACTGACTTAAATTAAGTTAAACTGGATCTGAGAAAGCGTGGATCGATGAAAAGAGTTTAATACAAAAATCGAATAGAGTAGCAAGTGTTTGGTAAATAGAAAAAAAAAAAACAATTTTTTTTATTCATGGGCGTATTTCTAATTTCTACAAGCGACAAAAAAAATTAAAAAGAAAAAAAAAAAACGTCAACAAACGAAAAGACCAAAAGAAATTCCAACGTTTAAAGTATGTAAACGCCTTATCCGGTTGTACATATATGTAAAAGCTGGAAGCTGTTACTACTCAAGAAGAATCTGGAGTCCACAACAGCTTACAGTGTTGACACTAAATGTTTTATATACAACAAAGTGGTGAACAGTGGCAACGCGAACGTTTCTGTACGACAGACAACAACAATAAGAATGAATACGCGCCACCCATGAAGAAGCAATCACTTTGGTGCAATCAAAAAAAAAAAAAAAAAAGTGATACGCGAACAGAGGGAAAGGAAGCAATGCATTTGACAAACGTTGACTTGACACTGGCACTGGTCGACCGGCCGGCCGGCCATTCGGTTGATCGGTCGATCGGTGTCTATGTTTCATGGCGTCTAGTGGCGACATTTCTCAATCGATGACGGCGGCGTCAGCGGCGTCTGCGCTGGTGTTGACATTGTGCAAAAGCCACTTGATTTCTTATTTGAATATTTATGTTGTTGTACGTATGCGTCGCCAAGCTAAAACGCGCACGCGCTTTTAAAATGAACAATTTGAATTGGATCGACTATCATCAACAACAACAACATCAATCGATGTATAAGACCGATTACCCGTCTCTTGCACATTTAGTGTGTATAAATTTATTTGTTACGTTCGTGCGATCGTGATGTGTATTTACAGCGTCATGCTATTCGCCTCCACAAGTGCAAAACTCTACACTTTTTCTTAAAGAAAAAAAAAAAATGTGGAATAAAGTTGCCACTGTACGTGGAACACACACAACGCATGTCCATCCATTCACATTGAATATTATCAAGAGTCAGTCAGTTTGTTAGTCCATTAATGCACGTTTTGGCATCTTATCAATGTCGATTAAAACTGACAGTTTGCGCATGCGCAGCATGACAGTGCACAGCAGCAGCAGTAAACGAAGCAAATGCAGCAAAACAACTTTACCCAAAGACCCTTCCCAAAGGCACACGTACGCATAAAAACACTTTCTAACTAATCGTCGCATAGTTAATTCATTATTTATGAATTGATCAATTTGTTAGAAAAGAAAAAAAAAAAATTTATAATAAAAGTGCAATATTTCTACGATCTATCTAGCAACTCGCTATATAAAAACGCTACTAACTAACTACATATATACACATATTATGTCGTCTTTGGTGCCTTTAACGATCATGTATTCATTTGATATTTGTTTGCCGTTGCCATTAGCGTCATTGAAATGAACTGGCGTTGACTTTGACGCTGTAACTGAAAACTGAAGTTGACGCTGATCAACATCAAAACGATCAACGCTGTTGATTGATCAGTTTTTTTTTATTTCTTTTTGTTGTTGTTGCTGTCCGCTGTGCCGCCAATATTAATTTAGTAGAAATTGTTACATATCCTCAAAGCCTCAAAGTGTTCTTCAAAGTAAATTGCTGCGTTAAAATAATTTATTCATTATTGACTTTTTTTTTTAAACGCTTGGCAACGTTTTTAACTTGAAAATTATTTGTCATTTGTAAATTAGATTTTATATTTTCTGGTAAAAAATAATTATTTTTATATTTTTAATTAATTTTTTTGATACAATACATTTGCGGCAGAATGTAAGATTATTATTTTGCAATTTTCCAAAACGATGGTTTTACTTTTTGGGTACTTTAAAAAGTGTAATGTTTTGGAGTCTTCAAAATATGCAAGCATTTTTCATATTCCGAATTATGTCAAAATATTGTATACTAGCTGAACTACCCGGCCTTGCTCGGGTCATGTGTAATACCTTTTTCATTTGTTATTCAATTATTTACAAAAAAAAAAGTTAATTTTTTTTTTACCCCCCCTTTTCTTTTTTTTTAGATTTTTTTTTTTTGTTATTTTTATTTTTTTTTTTTTTTTTTTTTTTTTTTTTCTTTTTTACATTAATTTTTATTTTTTTTTTTTTTTTTTTTTGTTTTTCGTTTTTTCGAATTTAATTTCTCTCAAATACTTCTATGGGAGCCACGCCTACCGCCCATTTTTCTAAAACTACATACTTCCTTTTTTGTGTAAGTTGGACCAAAAAATAGACATCTACAAAATTTAATTGAAATACGTGGAGTTGTTTCAGGAAATATTAGATAAATTAATGATTAATTTAATGGGTACAACGCCCGCCACTCCAATTAGTGGTAAGAAAAATAGATTATGTTCGATTCTTAGACCAATATACACACAAAATTTCATAAGAATCAGTCAACCCGTTTTCGTGGAGTATCGTTACAAACGCTGTGACATGATATTTTTATATATTACAGCAGGTACCCGCGGCTTTGCTTGCGTTTTTTTTTTTTTTTTGCTTCTCTTTGGTGGCTAAATATAAATTGTTCAAAAAATGTGGGTTCAAATTTTGGAAATACCCTAAACACGACTTACCATCATTCAAATGCGCCCAGTTTCAAGTCTCTACGTCTTTTCAACCCAATTGTATGACTTTTTTTCAAGGCTCTCATAAGGCCCCGGGTCAAAATTTTCTAAAATCCCGTCTAAGTGCTCAAATGTAATAAAAAAAAATTGGTCAAAAAATCTATATTGGGTCCATATATTTGTCCCAGGTCCAAATTCCGGAAATCCCTTGAACACCTTGAACGCCAAAAATGTTTTTTAACCATCTTTCAAATGAGCACTGTTTTAAGTCTCTACTCTACAGTCTATTCACTTCAAAGATATGGCTTTTCCGGTTTCAAGGCCCCATTAGGCCCCGGGTCAAAATTTTCAAAATTTTTTTTCCTTTCTGGCCATCATCTATGATGAGAGCAACAAAACAAAAAAAAATTGTTCAAATCGGTCGAGACATTCTCGAGTTTTAGCGTTGTTAACGCACAGCTATATATTTTTATTATATGATAAGATGGCAGCTTAGACATTTATAACTCCAAAACTAAACAAGAGAAAGTGCTGAAGTTGAGTATGCTCGACTGTACCTTAAGTTACATACTAGCTTACCTCATTATATTGGATATTTATGCAAAACCTTAAAAAATGGGTTGTATTTACAAATTTAAACAAAGACTTTTTATGAAGAAATCAAAATTTTGGGTTAGGATATATTTGGAAAATATATTCCCTGAATATTATTTTAGTGTTTTGCTATTTTCCTAGAATATATAAATTTACGTGGAAACGCGTTAATAAATTTCATTTATAAAAATATTTTTAGATGTATGTAAATTTGACTGTAAACTATTGTCAACACGCTAAAATAAATATTATAAATAAATAAATACAATAATCATGTGGGGCCCCTTTTAACATTATTGTAAAGGGGCAGCAGACCGACCGTTTTGGATAATGTATTTATTTTAAATTATTTTTTATTTATTATTCCAGCTAAGTACCGCCATAATGTCAACTGTCACAATGCAACAGACAGCAATGAAAAGCGGGGGAAAAAAAATTCATTAATAAAAATTATTTAGAATTATTTTAACAATAATTAGCAACTTAGTGTAAATTCCGTATACAATTGTGTCTATGAGTTCGCTGCTAATATAGGTTATCAATAAAATAAGGCGGATTTGCTTATTTTTTAACAATTTTGTAACAAATTTGATTTGTTTGCAAGTCATTGCCAAGACAGCAGGAAATGCCCGAAAAAAAAAAAAATTTGCATTCAAATTTTGTATGCTACTGGCAACGCCTTACTTTTTGCCCCACATGCATTTTTGTATTAATTTTCACCGAAAAATTTAACAAAAGCAACAGCAAAAAAGAAAGCAGATTTAGCGACAATAAAAATAAGTAATGACCGAACTGATACGAACAGGAACAACGCTGAAAACCACAAAGCCAAAGACAGGACATACACACCTAAAGTAGTACCAGAATTATGCTATTTTTTGTGCTTTGAAGAAAAAAAAAAAAAGAAAAAGAAAAACCACAAAAAAGGATATAGCACCGGAAGCTATGTATTTATGCGATATGTGTCGTGCGGTCTGCAATTCTGCGCCTTATACAATGTCCTGTGTACTTTGGCTTTTATTTAACATGACGCAACAGAAATTGTTGTCGCCCTTATTTGCTTGCTTCCATGCTTGCTGCTTACCTTTGTCTACAACATCAATGCGCTGAACTTAAGATTACTTTTCTTTCCAACAAAAAAAAAAAAAAAAAAAAGAAATTCTATGCATTATCCTGCGGCATTTTTGTATTTATTTCTTTTTTACAAGTCTCTTTCTTACTGCTTTGCATGTCACGTCAATGACTTGACATTCTTGATTGCAACATTTTTTCACGCACAGATTTTTCACTTATTTTTTCGATCATTAATATTTATACTGGGTGCAGCAGCAGCAGTTTTGTTTTAGGTAAATGTGAGACAAATGTCAATAAGCACAAATTTAAATGGCAGCCTTTTGAACTTTAACCCAAATGTGTGCGCAGTTTAAGAAGTCTTTAAGAGTCTTTAAGAGTAGTGTTGGCAAAAAAGTTCATTTTCAGTGATTTTTTCACAGTGATTTTAAAAGAGTGATTAGTGATTTTCGTGTTCCTCAGTGAAAATGTGCAGTTAACGGCAACCTTGTGTATTGCACATCGCAAAGCGGTTCAGTAATCGCTGTGATTTAATCACTGTTTGCAATATTGTAGTCTCAAAAATCACTCTTTAAAAGTCTTTCACGCTGTACCGCAATCACTTTAGCGCAATTTTGAAATTCTCAGAACTCAATGCCACCCAAATATATATACGAAACTGTCTAATCTCACACTTATCACAATAGCATGTCAAATTAGAGCGAAAAAAGTGAATCGCAACAGGTTTTTTATTTTAAAAAAAAATTCCTAAAAAACTGACAACCTTATCAAGTAAAATGTCTGCTAGAAAAAAAAATTGCGGCACAAGCCAAAAAAACTTAGCACAAATAAGAACACTAACGCAGCATGTGGCATTGCCAGCCTCAAAACTGGGCCTAAAAGAATATCAGCTGCAAAAAAATGTAATTGAGTGTGACACAAAAAAAAGAAATATATCGAAGCACAATTATAAAGCAACCTAATCAAGGCAAATACGATACAACGAATTGACAATTTATGAGCGTGCATAATTGTACAACAGTTTGCAAAAAAATCGAAAAAGGTAATATCAACTTTCCAGGTAAAAGACCTACACCAAATAATATTAGCCACTTCGAAAAGGGTAAGAGATATGAGCTAATAGGTATGTAATTTTACTTGTTAAAAATACATACAGATACTAAGGTACTGATTATTATTTTTTTTTTCATTGATGTCCTTGTAGTAGCAAATAACTTCTATAACAGAACCCTGGGCTTATCAGTCTTCAGTCGTGTGCATTTGTGCGGCTAAAATCAAAGCTATTCCTTTTTGTATCTTTGAATTTGATTTATACGCAAATCTTTTATGTATTTTTCATTGAACACAAAATTTCATGAAATCTTTTTAATTGACTTACATTTTTTTTTTTTTTTTGTTATAGTTCTTCTATTATTTTTGGTCAATTAACAGCTGCCTGTGACTTCCGTTTTGGGGTACTGTAATGAGCATGTAATAAATGTCAGCTATTTGTCAATTTTGAGCGATTTATTGGCATGTTAGATTTTGATGAACTGCTGACAACATAATTGAAATAATTTCTATAGATACAGATTACACTTTTGAGTTGAAAGCGTATTTAATAGCTTATAAGGCTAATAATAGGTTACTATCTGGTTTACTGGTTACTTATGATTAGCATTAAATTTATTACATTAATTGAAATTTCAAATTTTGTTGAGTAGATAATTTATTAATTAGATATGTTAGACAATTGATTTGTCTTGAAATGGTATCTTTTAATTGAAGAACTTAAAATTAAGTCAATTAATCATGAAATAATTTGCATTAAATGGGAAAATTCAAGATGACTTATTACTAAACTGTTTTATTTCATCTCTGTAGAATCTAAATATGAAGTCACATATTCAAAATAATAGATCATTTTTTGAGATATAGCTGAATTTCAATTTTCTTTGCCTTTTTAAGAACATTTTTCTGTATAATCTTCTTCTTACATATATAAAAAAGAAGTGTACATTTCGATTGTCACTACTTAACTCGAGAACCGCTCGACCGATTGCCATAAAATTGCAGGAGAAGGTGCAGAGAAGAGTGATGATGGTTAGTTAATTTTGAAATTTTGACCGGAGGCCTAATGAGGCCTTGAAACCGGTAAAGCCTTATCTTTAGATTGAAAATACCTAGAGACTTTAAACAGGGCGCATTTAAAAGATCATTAAAAAATATTTAAGATTAAAGGAATTCCGAAATTTGGACCTGGGACCCATAGGTGGACCCAAAATAGATTTTTTTGACGAATTTTTTTGTTATGGTTTTTAAGATTTCAGGTAATCACTACGACGGGATTTTGGAAAAATTTTGACTCAGGACCTAAAGTAAGCCTTGAATCTAAAAAAGTCATATGTTTGGATTGAATAAACGTAGAGACTTGAAACAGCGCTCATTTGAAAGATTATAAAATATTTTAGGCGTGTTCAAAGGATTTCCGAAATTTGGACCTGGGACCCATAGGTGGACCCAAAGTAGATAGCTACAAATATGAGGCAGCAAAAAAAAAACAATTTTTTTTGTAGAACAAAATAATTAAAACTCAAGTGTCCCTGTATTATGCCTAAGGTCCTTCCCTTAGTTAATTTGTTTAGATACTCGTGCTTCAGCTCAGTCGCTTCAGTCAAAACATTGTTGATATTGACATTAACCAAGTCTTTGAGCTGATCAATAAATTATAAGGTACCAGCATGATTATAATCACTTGAAGCCAGTTGATAGCATTACAATCCATATCCGAGCTGTCGAAGCAATGTGCGGGTCATCAAAACTTTGTGTAGTCTAGCGGCATCCTGCTAAAATAGAATTTCATTCCTATTGTTTAGTCTAGACCGCTTCTAGGGAATCGCCAGCTTCAAGAGGTTCAGTTGGAGTCAGTATAGGCAGTACAATCCTGGTTTGGATTCGGTTTAGCCAACTTCCAATCTGGCCCATGATCTGTTTTGCACTTTCTTCACTCGGCTGCAACTCTTCTGCCTTCATCTAAAATTGCAAAATCTTATGAATTTTATATTTGTTTACCTTCATATTTACGATGCTATATCTCAAAACTGCTTAAGCCTAACTCTAAAGTGTCTAACTGTTCTACGTATTTTCACCTTTACAACGTGCCTTTGAGCGACTAAAATTTTTATAGGGTCCACTTTGCCTACAATAATGCAAAACAAAAGTCTCAGTATCAGCTTTTTGTGGCACCTTTTAGAAAACCAAAAAAAAAAAAAAAATATCTATATTGCTTCCGTTGGCAAAAATTAAGGAAATTCGAATTAATTTACTATAAACGCAGTATCTTAGCAATAAATAATTTATTTTATAGATTTATTAAGTCCAGAAATGCCAAAAATTTCCGTTTGCAACTTCAAGATAATACGCAATAAACAAATAAATAAACCAACGAACTAACTAACTAAACCAAACCATACAAATTAAAAACAAACGTGACCTAGTCAAAAATATACATATTATAACTGATATGGTTCCATACTTTTTAATTTAATTATTTTTTTTGTGCAGTTATTACTACTGATAAAAAAAAAAAAATTCTACACATATCAGACTGGATTGTGTCATACTTTGTTTTTGACAAGCGGTCAAGTATGTCTGCCTTTCAGTTGTACAAATTTAAAATAGAAATGCAATGTCTAATCCATATAATTTAAAAAAAAAAAATGAATTATATGCTTTATGAACTGGTAAAAATTTGCTGTCAGTTTGTTTTATGATGCGCTTAGTTCATATATAGAAAATTTTATAAAAATAGCCCAAATATGACGTCTTTGCATTGTTCTATACTAACTGAAACCGGTTAATGCAATTTAATTTTTTTTTTTGTTGCTAGTCATTATGACTTTCTACGACGTCCCTTAGTTCGTTGCTTTCTGGTATTTATGGGTACTATAATAAAACTATTAAAGTTGATGTCACGAAACGTTTTTTATTATTTCACAAATCAGCCGATATTCTAATGTATACTATATGTATGGTGGTGGCGCATATCATTAAACGTTTTATGATATGTCGATTTATATTGGTTGCTGAGTAATATCGTTTGGAATTCTAGAAACGTAATCGTAAAAAAAGTTTGGCCATGGAATCTTTTCGAATTTATATAATTTACTTTACATAGTCTTCAAAATGTGCTGTTCAATTTTTGCATTTTCCCTTTCTTACTATCAAATATTGCCTTTAATAAAGCCTCAAATATTTTACTAACATCATATTACCCCAATAATAACAATAATTATTTATACTAAATACCCTAATTAAAAGTTCCATTCGATATTTTTTGTTGTTTATCAAACGCAAAAATTATTTCGTAGTAAACAAGCCGTTTATTGTAAACAACCAACGTATATGAGCTCTTTAAATCCCTTTATTTACTTATCTATTTCTTAAAAAAATTTCCATAAAATTTCATTAACTATATCTATAATAATTTACTATAAAAATACCAAACAAAGATACACGTGTTGAAATTTATTATTACGCAAAAAAAAATATATATATATATATACTTTGCAATAACCAAATTTATGTGAATTCCCAACCATTGGTAACAATAAGACTAACCAACTAAATATTCTAGATAACTAAACTGACCTAGTACTATAGAAAAATTTATGTACAAATATTAGCGTCAGTGGATGAAAAAAAGTACATTATTTGTTGCAACAATTCTTCAATGGGTATTATCAGTTATCGCAAAGTTTGGAACGCATGAAAAAAAAAATGTTAGACCCTATATATACAATATTCTTCAACAGTTGCACAAGATAAAATGCTATAGCCATATCTATCTGTCTGAGTGGTATACAGACGGGTCACTCACCGACGTAGGAGACGATTTGGGTGTAGCTGGCCCAAGAACTAAACTATGGGAATCCCTAGGCAGATACACTAGCATCTTCCAGGCAGAGATCTGCGCGATAATCCGTTGTGCTCTTAGATCAATATTAGCAGGAACTATAACAACTGCGTTATAGCAATACTGTCACACAGCCTGGCAGCCCTTAAGGCGACAGTCAGACACAGTAAAATCTAAACTAGTACAAGAGGCTATAGCCACCCTAAATGTACTAGGGCAAAATAAGAAGGTGCAACTATTGTGGGTGCCAGGACATACAAACATCCTAGGCAATGAGCTAGCAGACGCTCTAGCCAGAAAGGTGGCGGCAACTCCTCTAACAGATCCAGAACCGTATTGTCCCATTGGAAGCCATACACTTAATGAGACAATACGTAATGATATAAAATGTGCCAGGGATGAACATTGGAGTTCAAGGCAAGGCATGCGACAGGCCAAATTGCTAATAGAGGGATTCAACTCTAAGGTTACCAAAGCATTGGTTAAGCTGGATAGAACTCAGCTTAAGATCATGATAGGTCACTGCAGACACAGAAAACACCTACATGTAATGGGTATGAGCTCTCCTGAGTGCAGGTTCTGTGGTAGTATGGAAGAAACACCTATCCATATTTTATCAGAATGTGTAGCTACGTCCAGAAGTAGAATGTTATTGTTAGAAAGTCACACACTCTCCTTAGAACCTCCTGATTAGATTCATACAAAGAATAGGGCTAGAATCTATAATTTAGCCAGTAAGTGTGTACAATATACCTCTTTAGGTAGCAGTACAATCATCCCCTAAACTAATAATAATAATAATAATAATAATCTATCTGTCTGAACATACGTCCATCTACATATTTCTACGCGTTTCATTCGGTCCGTTTAAAAGATATATTTAAGCTATTTGAGTACAAATATTTTCCAAGATTTTTACTTTTTAGTAAACATAAAATTCAATTTGGTTGCAACAAATTAATGCTTTGTACTGTTTTCTCAGTAGCGGTGACGTGCGCTGCATGGGAACTGTAAAATGGAAGCTGTAGCGGAGAGGCCATATTTAGTCCGGACAAAATGGTAACAAAATTGAAGATTATTTAAAACTCATTAAATTTTATATTTAGTTTTCATATATTTGTAATTTATATATTGCAACGATTTAGATATATTTTATAGAACTCAATTTTATCACATGTAGACGGCGCTTTAAAAAAAGGTTTAATTAATTTTTTTATTGTTTTTGTTAAAATCATTTTTTTTTTTTATAATTCAGTTACTAGGTAACCTTAATTTCACTTTTTAATACAATAATCGAATGTTTGTTTGTTTTTATAAAAGTTCAAATAAATAAATAAATACCTAACTACGTTGATATCTTGACCGATAAAAAAGTCAGATGTTATCGTTTCAGTCTGTTGAAAATGAAACAATTAGCATTGTAGTACATTAATAAAAATTTATATACCATATATACAATACGTTTCTATATACAATATGATTAAATAAATTTCTGTATACGATATAGGGAAAGAAAGTCAAAAGGAACTTGTTAAGGAATTTATGGCAGTGTACTAAATATTTAAACAAATATTATTTAAAAATTTGTTTCTTCAGTAAATATAAACGAATTTTTTTAACCGACTTTCTTTGTTGTTTTTGTATGGTAACATTTCCGTATTTAAAAAAAAAGATTACATCAGCAAAATTATGTGCGAAATTCTGGAAGAAATGTAATTCGCGAGAGTTCCGTATTATTTGCGTAATTTCAAAAGAAACGTAGATGTAGATCATAAAAATAAGTGTAGTTGTTATTAGGAACGATTAATCGGGAAAATTTTTATTAAACGATTATTTTCTTTATCGGTTTTATCGATTAATTAGTTAATTATATTTTACTGCCATGCCTACTTTCTTTTCAAATTGTAAATTACTCAATGCGACAAATATTTAATCAAAAAATATTATAGACAATCTAAAAATAACCACTTTACAATCTATATAGCAATTTAGACTTTCGCAGAAATCCGATTACAAAAGAATTTTTTATGAGCAATGTACGATTTTTACACACTTGACCCTTATGGACTTATTTTGTACGTAGCACAAATTTTTGACTAATGAGCTCATTGCTTACTTAAATAGCTTTTAAGTACAATAAATACTTAAGCAAAGCAATCAACATTGTTTAAAATTTTTCTAAGAATTAAAAAAAAATCACAGTATGAGGAATTGTCAGTTATGGTATTTTTTTGATAATAAGTAGAGTACTGACTCGTTGATATGAACTTAATCTTAATATTGATACAATTGATAAATGCGTTAGCATGAATTTTTTAAATTCCTTTAGGTGATAATTAACACCTACGTTTATTTAACTCTGACGGTTTTTTTTTTCTTTTTTTGAATGATGTGACTGACATTGAACAAATTTAAAATAAAAATTCATGAAAAGTTTTCAGAAGTCAAATATCTAATCGATCGCCAAAAGTATTGCTAACTTCCGCAAACTATAAAATGGCAACTTTCTGACTAAACTAATTTTAGACATTATAAAAAAAAAACAAACAGTAACAAATAATATATATCGAGATTGTTTCAGCTTTAATACAAAATATCGATAAATCTTAAAAAATATCGATATTTTATCGAATAATTTATTGCAGTTAGCTGCATTTGGTCACAGATTTAATTAAAAAACAAGAAAAAACGTTAACTTCGGTAGAACCGAAGCTGAAATACCCGTTACACAACACTTTTAATAGTTTATATGTTCACCAGGTGCTTAGATTAAATTTCACGATGAATTTGGTCAAATTTGTATGGCGGCTTTATGTTATATGTGCCCGATCCTTACCATATCGAAAGTGTTCACTTAGGTGGACATTGGAATTGATTTTACCGAATTTAATTGAAATCACTCAGAAATAGTAAATGTTTTCATATAAAAAGTCGAAAATGGGCGGTAAGTTTGTATGGAGACTATACATAAAAATGGGCGTGGCGCCTTAGATTTGACATTGGATGACATAAAAAGTGTTCTTACCCTATTTGGATTAAATATATTCATAAATAATACGTATTTTCACACAAAAAGTCGAAAAAAGTGGTAATTTTGTATGGGGGCTATATCTAAAAATGGGCGTGGCACCTTGGTTCTGGTATACAAAGTAACTAGAAGCACAAAAAAGCTTAAGTTTAAAATTCCAGGTCAATATCTTTAAAACTTTCCCAGTAACAGCCATCGCAACAGACAGACAGACAGCTGGACAGACAGACAGACGGACAGACGGACAGACAGACGGACATGGCTAAATCGATTCGTCTCATCGAGCTGATCAATAATATATATACTTTATGGGGTCTCCGAAGTCTCCTTCAATGCGTTGCAAACTTTCGGACAAAATGAATATACCCGTTTACACTTTGTGTAACGGGTATAATAACGACGAAACCTTGCTTGGTTCTTGATTTGTTCCAAAATTAAAAAAAAATTCAAATCCAAACCGATTGTTTTCCCGAGATAATGCTAAAAAAAAAGTTGAAATATCAGGGAAGTCTTATAATAAGGGTTATTGGTCTGGTCGAGTGAAACAAGACAGTATACTTGGACAGTATACTTGAGAAAATTATGGACTACGTCTAAAATCTAATTTTTCTTCCTTTTTACTTATGTGGCAATATCTCAGTAACGCTCGAATCGATTTTTAATTTTAAACCAGTTTTGAATACATAAAACTTAGATCTTTCGAACCATATAAACGAATCAGGAACCAAACTTGGTTTTCGACGACATTTTCATCAAACCAGTGACCGCTTGAAACTAACTGTGTACAATAAAGTATATTTATGGTAAAAAGTATTTAAATATTGTCATCTCTTAACTTACTTCGAATGAAGAAGCTGTTAAAAAACACAACTTTCATTGAATTTCATTTCCAGTTGCACTATAAAATTGTGTTAACAAGACTCAACATCAAAATAGTGACAGTAATTAAAGTCATGTTAACAAATAAAACCAAAAAAAAAAAAAAATTATTCAAAAATGCTTCCAACGCAAATTTGACCAAAAAAACTTTTACCCCAAAAAAAATTTCAACAACAAAAATGCATTTAGGAAATTTACATATTTAAGTAGCCACGAACTTTTGGCGTTTTACAAGAGATGAACGAGAGAAAAAAAAAGTATAAATACAAATAAAATGAAATATTTTACGGTTTAAGCAATAAAATCGATTGCACGAACGATGAAATCGAAAAAAAATGGAAAAAATTGGAGAAAGAAACGTATAAGAGGAGGCATAGGTACATGTATTATGAAGAATTTGTTGCTTAAATACATTTAGTTGGTATAATATAAAACAAATATCGTGTGATAAAGTTTTACAACACTTCCACGCACGAACCACACAATCGATCTAGAACAGCAGTAGGTCACAGTATGATCGTTAGTTGTATTTAAGTTGTAATGTGCTTCTTCGTGTATTTTTTTGTAAGCCTGAATTTTTTTACTCTTAGAAAATATAATAAAAAAAGTTCTCTTATGGAAATTTCGTTGCATATATAATTTATGAGCATTAAATTTTAGTTTTTTATGACAAAAAAAATAAAAAAACAACAACAACGTCAAAGATGTTTAGAACACTACACCTAACTGACTATAGGACTGACTGACAGGCGACACAATATTTTGACAAGCCTTTAATAATACAATAGTAGGTACACATACATACCTATAATACCTTTTCTGAAACGAGTGTGAGAAAAGTTTTAAAAGATTGAAATGAAACTTGCCGGTATTCGCGCTTAAACTTCAAGCTGTGTGGAATTTGTGCATATTTTAAGCAATATTATCGTAAATACTTATTTAAATAATATTGTGTGTGCTATACTAGCCAAGCTTACTATATACTATGTATATAGCAATATGGTAATAGTCACAATATGACAAAATGTAGTTAAAACAAGGATTGATATAAAAGATTAATCATTTGAAAAAAATTTTAGCCAAATTCCAGAACCACAGCATTGGACTTGGAGTCTATTCATAAATTCGTTCGAACATAAATGTCTATCTCAGAGTTGCCAAATTTAAAACATAGCTTCTGCAGAGAGCTTGAGTGCAACCTAATATTAATTTTTTTTAAACCCACTTTATGCAGTAAGGCCTTGGTAAATCTAATACGAAATTTATCTGAAACTTTATATATAAACTTGGATTTCTGGGTGGTGTGCTTACTCGATTGAAATATTTTTTTTTTTTTAAGAGTAAAAAGAAAATATAATGTTTCAGCATTGATTGGGAAGCTGATGTCTGTCTGTCCCGCTCTCTGCCGCATAAAACTGATTATCTTGGAGACTATAAGAGATAGAGACACACTATATTTTAAATTAAGTCTCTTCTGAACCGTCAAGTATTCACTTACAAACGTGTTCACTTGTTAAACACTATTGTAAGGGGCATTGCCTGATTATCATGGAAACTATAAGAGATAGTGTCACCATATTTTAAACTTAGACTCTCCTGAGTCGAAAAGTCTTCAATTACAAACGTGTTCTCTTCTCAAACCCCATTGATAGGGATATCCCCATACAAAACTATCCAAATATTTTTAATTTTTGTATAAAAACTTCTTTGTTTTTTAATGTAGGAACATCAAATTTGATATGAACTATGCCTATGAGTGTTAGATTCGCTCACATTACAAATCTCTTCAACTCTTTAGGCAACAATAAATGGCAAAATATGAGCAGCTGCAACAAAGCTAAGCTTATTTGACCTACGATTGGCCAAACGTGCCAGAACACTACTGTAAAACGCCCGTAAAGGCCTTGTAAAACTAACAACACGGGTCATTGGCCTATCGGAAAATACGCAACCAGATTAGTTATCGCTTATAACGGTACCTGAAGAAGTTGTAAGGAAGAAGACAATCCAGAAACTTTAGCACACTTTCTCTTAGTGTGTTCTTTAGAATAAGTCACTATGGACGTCGGCAGTTAGAATCGTTGAAAGATCTTTCAATTAGGTTTCTCCAAACTATGGACCTTTTTTGATTGTACTGGTTAGCTGCGATCCTACAGAGTCTGCTACGTACAGAGGTAATGGTGCGGGGAATATAGGGGTTTCCCCTTATAATTTAGGGTGAGACCCTAAGATTTGAGTAAAGCCCCCCTTAAATATGTATACCAATTTATTTTTCCAAATTTTTGGCTTAAAATTGGACAAATATGCTGTATATATATGTAGCTGAAAATAGTATCTCAAGTTAAGTTGTATCGACCCGGACGTATTCTTTTTTTTTCGAAACGATTATCTATCTACTATAAGATACTTTAATATAATACTATAAAATACCAAAGTAAGTGTAGCGGGTAATTGAGCTTTGGTCAAAGATTGTTTCTGCTAAAGAGTCGCTTTTTTTTTTGCATGTTGAGTAGATGTATCTCAATTTCAAACTATTAAATCAAACCATGTAAAAAATGAATAATAATAAATACCTAATAAAATAAAATTCTTTCCATATGCAAATAACCAAATGACAAACTGACTGACTGACAGACTGACTGACATATACAGCTGTCAATTTTTCTAGCTATTCTTGTTGTCATTGTTATACTTGCATAATATAACTCTATGAAATCATCAGTAGAAATTGATATGCCTCAATCAGGCTTTTTACATCAGAATAGAGATCTCTCGATCGATCGATCGAACATTTGTTAGTTTGAAAGACATTTCTCACATAAGAATGTTTGCGCATTTATCTAATTATTATTCTATTGTATAAAAGTACCCCGTTCACCTGTTTTTCTAATATAATCGATGGAGACATCTTGACGAACGATTTATACAATGAACTACAATAAAGCCAATACGGCTACTTTTGTTTGTCACATTATATTAATAATTTTATGAGTTTATTTAGCTTTTATGATTGGCATTAGGTCAATATTGTTTAACTGATTCGCCGTGATCTATAGATTTACGTTTATTTCATTTTTATAAACCAGATTTGGATTAAATTTATATTTTTAATGCGATTTTATACTTATACTTGTGCTACTTGATTGGATTGGTTTGGTGTGCTATTTCCGAGTGTGAATTTATTCAAATGACGTTTACTAATTCGATAATTTATATGCGCCAATTTAAATGGTTTTGAGCATGCGCGTTGTTTTGTACAAATTTGGTTATTTAGTGCTTTTTTTTTTTTTCTTTTAATATTGATAATAAATTACTAATTTATTAAATGGTAAAATTTTACAAATGCAAATTTATAAAATCAGTGTAAAAGTTTTTTTTTTTTGACATGGCAACATTGGCAATTGGAAGCTGGGATCTCGTGAAACGAACGAAAAATTTCCACTAGATGTTCCAAACTATTACTTTGGTAAAATTCTTGGCGTTCCACTTACGTCATTTTTCTCACAAACAATTCTCCATAAACCATACTCAAAATTGAACATTTCTAGAAAACCACAAAAAAAACATGGCAGCACCGAATAGTTATTTAGTTAAATTTGGAGATGGGGTGTTGGAGAATACATGGTCCAATAAAACCAAAGTTTAGACACAGCCAAGGGATCAAATATTAAACTAAAGACAGATACAACAATTTTCTAAAAAAAATTTAAAAAAAATGGTAGTATGGGGAATAATCCTAGAAAGGGCTTTGCAACTTGATTTTATCTTTTATGACATTAGAAGTGTTTTTAATAAATAAACTCGCAACAGACAGACGGACAGACATACTCATATGGCTTGATCGATTCAGAGCGCTACACCTACTTTTAGGCGCATTTGAGGTGTTTCGAGATTTTATAAGAAAAAAGTCAATATTTATAAATGTCTTCACTCTAATTAAATAGTAACACATATCAGACCACTATATCCTTTAGTCCCCATACAAACTTACCATCTTTTTTGAAGGTTAAAAAGTAGACACATTAAACACTTATACTAAAATGAGAGAACATGACAAAGAGAGAGAAAGAGAGAGTAATTCTATTCCAACTAACTTTCCTTGTAGCGTTACGCTTCTTACTGTTTCTATTGACTTTGAAAAATTTCGTAACGTCTCACTAAGTGGCTATTTTTTTTTTTTTTTTTTAAACTTAAATCTAAAATATAATCTATATTATATATGCTAATAGATTCGTCTCGCTGTGCTGATCAAGTATACATATATGCTTTATAGGGTCTATGATGCGTTACAAACTTTCCAACAAACTGAATATACCTGTTTCACACTATGTATGCCAGGTATATGAAAACAAAAAGAATTCTATCAATAAACCATATCGCATTTTGTATAGATTTAGGTGCTACATGAAAGCTTTTACTTTATCTTATTAAAAACATAAATCAAAACGAATACACTAAATTCCAAGCTAAATCCAAAGATCGAAATAAACAACAATTTGTCAAAAGTGCCAACAACAATCAACGCCATTTAATTAGTGACCCATTGATTAGAAGTAGAAGGGAGTCCAATCGAAAAGAGATGCTCTTTCTAATTCAAAAAAAAAAAATTTTAAAAAAAATTAATAGAAAAATAGAAACGCATTTTTCAAATAGAAAAAAAAAACGCTGAGTACAAAGTCAGCGCTGTAGCTTGACAAATTTGACATGCTTGATTGAAAATGAAAAGCGCTGCTCACAGTTTAGCTTTGAAGCTAAACGAAAAAAAAAGAATTTCGTTAAAAAATATTTTTATTATTTTTATTTTTTTTTTTTTTTTGTGGAAGATGAAATGCAGCTCATTAAAAAACGTTAAAAGTTTCAAACTCTTTTCGAACAATGAAATGCCTAAGTGGCTTTGACGCCTCTTCTAATGCTTCGATGCATTTCAAGCTGAGAGATCTTTCAAAAATAAACTTCAATAGTAAACTGAAGATTTCCGCGTGAAAGCAAAACAAAAATTTATTTATAAAAAAAAAAATGTCAAGTGGCAGCGACAACTTCAAAGTTGCTTTCAAAAAAATCATTTTTATAAAAGAGCTGCCAAAGTTGCCGAAACATATTTTTCATTTTTGAGGTTTTCTTTGCATTTCGGTTGCTGCAATAGGTGAGAATTTATGTAAATTTTTTTTTATATTGCATGCTCATGTCTATTTTTTTTTCATTCGATAGTGTGTATCTGAGTCTTGGTTGAAATCTGTTTCTAATTTTAGTTGAAGTTGAACAGCAACAGCTGCTGTTGCTGTGACTTGTTGCTTGTTATTGCCACTGCTGCCATTTGTAATTTGTCAAATTGTTTAGTTATAATATTTGTGCGATTGACAGTTTAACATACATAAATACTTTATGTAGAGACCTCGTTCGAAAATTTTTAATTTTTTTTTTTTTTTTTTAACTAATATTATGTAAATATTTTAAGCTAAGTCTTAGTTTTAGTGTAGCTAGTAGTTAACTTGTTGCAGTTTAATGCAAAGCGGATTAATTTTTTGTAAAGTTTGTCACAAAATATTTGTCAAATAATCGCATTTGAAATAAATATTGATATGGTTTTTTTTTTTTGTAACATTAGAATTTCTATAAATATTTTTTTAATATTTTTGAATATTAGAATACAGTATAAAAAAATTTTCAAAAACGTTTTCTGAGAAGTTGCGAAATTAAACGCGAATTTCTGCGGCAAGTCCAGAGAAATAGTAAGAATTGTAACGATACAAGCAAAGCAAGTTTTCACACATTTGAGATAGCATAACTTTCGCTCATATACTCTCAATTTAACATAGGTGTTCAATGTTTTGTAAATTCTCTCTGTTGCGCAATGATCAAAGACCACAGAAATAGTAAGAAAAGTAACGCTACATGGAAAGCAAGTATACACAATATTGAGAGAGCGTAACTTTCGCTCTCATATGCTCTTAATATCGAATATTTATTTAATGTGTCTTTTTTAACATTTAAAAAAGGTGGTAGGTTTGTATGGGGACTATAGGATATAGAAACCGGATATGGTGTTCTTATTCAATTTGAAGTGATGAAATTCATTAATATTTAATTTTTTTCTTCTAAAAACTCAAAACTGGGCGGTAGGTTCGGATGGGCGCTATACCCTAAAGTAGACTTGGTACTCTAGTACTCTTAAGTTTCAAATATCAGCCTAATATCATTTAAACAGACGTAATGAAAAGCATAGAAACAATATGATGGACAGACGTACATGGCTACACCGATCAATAATATTTTAACTATATTCTAAAAGGACTACGATGCTTACGAATTTCGAAAGATTCTTACTGAAACTGTTCGCTTACTTACGTCTGAATGTTTGTTATACATCTTACTATTTCTATTGACTTTGGTAAGATTATGTTAGTTTGAAATATATACTACTCATAAGCGCTTGTAGTCAAGATAAAAATGTGATTTTATAGCGTCTTTAGTCTGGGAGATGAACAGGCGCACTGAGGGACAGTTAACTAAAACCATTCAATGGCTTACGATGCTGAACATTAACAGCTGGTAATTCACTGTAAAGTGATAAACCAGCACCGTCAAAAGGGGAGCAAGAGGCCGGTGTTCCGGTAGTCCAGGATTTTAAATAGGCAATCTCTTTATTTTTTTTTTTTTTGCCTATTTACTTATCTTTTTTTATTTTTTATTTTTTTACCCGGGCCCTTATTTTCTCTTATTGAGCCTGTGCTGTTCTCATAAATAATACATTACTTTTTATGGCTGGTTTCATATGAAACAGATGTGTATAAACAGATGTGGAACCCTTTAAGGAAATTCCAAAAGTTATGCTTTAGCTCTATAAAACTTGAATAGCTCTTAAAAAAATCTCACTTAATCTTTATTTTGATTATTTAATATAATCTAATAAAAGTATTCTAATCAAAAGCTACATAAGTGCCTAACGAGTTTTAAATCGCAAAATATCTAATCGCTGATAAGAATCTTTGAATAATTAAAATTTTTATACAAAAAGCGTCTACAGTATTTTTCCATTACTAACTAAAAAAACGTATTCAAAATGTAATTATTACCAAAAAAAAAAAAAAAAACACGAATCTTTAAAGAGTTTATGTGTAATCATCAGTGGTCACTTAAGTTTACACACAATGTTAATTTAAAATTTTGAGCTAAAAATACAAATATGTATAACAACATATTTCTCGAATATATCTGGAAACGGGCGGTAAGGTTGTATGTAAGAAACACCTGAAAATGGGCGTGGCACCATAACATTTTAAGAGTTTTTACCCAATATGGAGTAAATACATGAATAAATAATAACCATTTTCATACAAAAAAATCGAAAATGGTCCGAAAGTTTGTATGGGGGCCATACCAAAAATGGGCGTGGCACATCTGATTTGACATTGGATGACATTAGAATGTTTTTAGAGAAATTGGAGTGAATATATGCATAAATAATTAGTATTTTTTTACAAAAAATCGGGAAAAAATGAAAAGTTTATATGGGGGCTATGCCTAAAAGAGGGCGTGGCATCTTGGTTTTGACACTGGATGACAAAAGAAATGTTTTTACCCAATTGGGAGCGAATACATTCATAAATAATTACAATTTTTATACAAAAAATCGGAAAAAAACGGTAAGTTTGTAGGGGGGCTATACCTAAAAATGGGCGTGGCACTCTAAATCTCGAACTCATAATAGTCGTTGCCGAGAAAAGCTTAAGTTCCAAATTTCAGCTTAATATCTTTATATCTTCAACGAAAAAGATGCTTAGAAATATACAGACGGACAGACGGACAGACAGACGGACAGACAGACGGACAGACAGACGGACATGGCTAGATCGATTCGTCTCATCGAGCTGATCAAGATTATATATACTTTATGGGGTCTACGACGTCTCCTTCAATGCGTTACAAACTTTCAGACAAACTGAATATACCCTTCACACAATGTGTGGCGGGTTTAAAAAATCAAACAATAATAATCATCAATATTAATCGAATATAAATTAAAATAAGTATAAGGCGCCAATCAGCAAGGCGCCGTCAATATTTACGATACCAAAAATGCAAAAATTTATGAACTGGAATTGGCATAAATTTTACACTTAATACGACTTAACTACAAGTAGATATCTGATATACAATGTTGTGATTTTTTATAGCATAATAAACTCCAAATAAATACAAAACAATAACATAAAATAATAACAACAACAACAATACAAAATGGTGTTAACCAAATTTAAATGATAAATGATAAAAAAAAAACAAATATGATCAACGTCATGCCTCGAAAACAATTGATACTGAAAGACCGGTCGAAAGTTTATGATTCTATTCAAAAAAAAAAAAAATAATACTTATGAAATCACAAAAAAAAAAAAAAATCTATCTAATGCAACTTGTACTCAATTATTTTTATAGCGTAACAAATCATTTTCTAACCTATTTTTATGACAACCAATGTGAAGGTGTCAAGTCGATTTGTCAGGTGTATAGCATACAGCATACACTATGAAAACATCTCAAACAACACCACATGCAATCCCAAAGAAAGTCATAAATTCTATTGTCTGTCATATTTCTTTTAAACTACATTAACACCAAACAACAACAACAAAAACAACAACAAGAAAAACAAATAAGTATCTCCTCACCTATGTATCTCTTTTTGCTTACTTGAAGTTCAACATTCTGTATTTCTGGAAAAGTAAACGGAACGTTCCTCATTTAATTGCATTCGGGTTGTTGTTGTTGTTGTTTAGTTTAAAACAACTTGTTGCACTTGAATTTTTTATGGCTAACATTAAAAATGATGGAATGCGCTGTTAATGACATTGAAATGTGCGGGTGTCGTCTCGCTGTTGTTCTGTTTTGTTCTGTACTACTCGTCTCTTAACTTGTAGCACAAACATTCTCTATAACTAATTAACCACATACTGACCTTCCGCATCGAAATGTTTTAAAAATTTTATTTTTATAACCGTCACACATTGTGTAAAAGGGTATATTTGTTTTGTCAGAAAGTTTGTAACGCAGCATAGACCCTATAAAGCATACGTATGTATACTTGATCAGCACAGCGAGACGTATCTATTAGCATATATAATATATATTATATTTTAAATTTTAAATAAAAAAACGTAGCCACTTAGTGAGACGTTACGAAATTTATCCCGAATAGCTCTCTTTGTTGCGGAATGATCAAAGTCAATAGAAACAGTAAGAAGCGTAACGCTACATGGAAAGTAAGTTGGAA